>OY740774.1:3829741-4149481 GCA_963513935.1 Aphrophora alni | reverse complement strand
ATTCAACAGACTACGTGAATAAAGGTGTAAATTCAGTAAGTTTCGCTCGGAATTGATACGTTAATTTGTTTTTAATGTATTAAACGGTATATACAATTTATGGAAAAAACCTCCTGATGGCAGTAAATAGATAACGATTTGGTCATCATAGTTAAATATAACATATTTTGAAAGTTTTGAAAAATAAATAGAATTTGTTATATCGAGAGCATTAACATTTGATAATATACTTCCAAAACATATCATAAAATAAAGGATTAAGACAATCTATTATTCTGCCAATGAATTCGTGTACATTCTTCTGTCACTCTTAACATTTTCTGAACTTATGTTGACGCGTTTCGGATCTTCCATTTTCAAAAAATGTTACCTTCTGAAAAGTAGTAGTCTTTTTTGTATCCTCCCACCTTCTTTACCTTTAGGCCCAGCCTTCTTGTATGAACTTTTGACATCCTGCCGCTCTGCTATTGATTATTTCCCATAATTCCACATTTAATTATTAAGCTCCTTTTTTCCCTGGCGATACTTTCAAATTAACAGCCCTACTAGCAGGTTGTCTGAATGGTAAATTCAGGGGAATTGTTGTGCATCATATCAGATTACTCCCTTCCTCGGATGAAAATCCTTCACGCATCAAGCTTAGAGAAGGAGTTGTGCACCAGCAAGATATACTGAATGTGTTCAAGGCAGTGCATGTCTTTTAGTGTACAGGATAATCGATATTTCAGGTACCCCAAATTGGTCACCCACCAAATAATGGTTATTAGACCCTTTTGGGATTGGTCAGACGGCCCAGGGTTTTCGGCGGTGCGTCTCCAAATTCCGTATAAAATGAAATATGTGATAAGTAGTAAACGGACGTTTTGGTCTAATACTGTTTCCTAGACCACTAGTTTTAAATAGTCATTCATTTAATATTATTCATAGTTAATTTAGTTTATTATGTATTACAATTAATAACATAGATTTAATTACTCATGAAGCTGGTTTGCTGAGCTGTAGTATTTGAGTATTCGAGGGCACGTGTCAGATTAACCCCCCCCCCATACCCAAATTTCCACTTCGAACTGAAACTGTCTAAAGATCCCCCTCCGGCCTCATAAACTAATTTATAAAAAACTCAGGTTTCTGCAGCTTATCCTATAACGTTATATTTCAATGGTAACTTATTTATAGTATTCTTTACAATATTTAAACAGCATTTAGTTACAATCAACATAAATACTTCAGTCTACGGTCGGTAGTACACGGAGGACTATGTGGCCACACCCTAGGACGTTTGTCAAAATATTTTACGAAGTGCAAATCTCGGGTATTTTATAATCCATTTATGTTCTTTTTGTAAGTTTAGTGTTGCGATATATTTCATTTAAGTGTTGCGTTATGCACTTAATGAAGATGACCGTGATCGGCGAAACAGCTCTGTAGTGTTTCACATGAATTACGAATTGCTTAGGTTACAACAAGTTAAAAAAAAAATTATAATTACTTATTTGATCATTTATTATATATATTGTCATATTATATTTACTTTGAATATTACCAATGTAAAGTAGACGGCTAACATATTGGTAAATTTGGAAACATTTAAAGAAAATTTAAATGGTTTTTGGATAATTTCTGTCTGTCTTGTGTATAGATATCGTCTGTTATGTGTGCATATGTTAGCCAAATATCGGAATTTAATCATTTTTTTTGATAACTCAAAATTTGTAGGTAGCTGCATTAAAAAAATTACAAATAACTTTTTTCAAGTGTAGCCTCAATGAACCCCAAAAATGTATTGGTCGCTATCTCTCCTAAAAAATATGTTCGCGAGTTATCGATAAAAAAATTTCGGCCATGTAGCGGTTACAAAATACGTAACTTCTCAAAATCGATTGAACATATTTCATTCAAATGTTAATGAAATGTGAAGATTAATGTTCCAAATCCGTGTGCAAAATAGCAAGTAACTAAATAATAGAGTTCAGAAATAATTGTCAACAAACGAAAATTAACTTTGACCACCGAAATTAAAAGTTTGATTTTAATCATTTACGATTTACTGTATGGGTGTATTTAAGACACGAAGAAAGCATGTTTAAGCTTATTTAAATATTTATTCAAAGACGGCTTCATTGGTTCATTTTCACTTTGTAAATGACAATTACCAAAATGACTTTTTGGTGAGGATTAGGTTTGGAGATGTGTGAGTGAGAAAGTTTGTCCAATTTTTTTATAACGAAACAATTCTAGTTACAAAAAATCTCGACGTACTGTCTACAGAATAAGATAATACAAGAAAGTCAGAAGGGAATTTAAAGAATTTATTCTTCAGAAGGGAAGAAAGAAGAATTTAAAGTTAAATAGAAATTGAAATACCTGGAATTAAACCATCCTTATAAACTTTATAGTAACAAAAAGTCCATAAGTTAATTTATGATTTTATAGTTGGTAAATATGTCTGGGAAACCCTTGAAGAATAGGGAATGTCAAATTATCGAATAATTAGTAACAATTCATGTCATCGAGTCATGTAAAATGAAGTAATCGACTTGATCTAGTTGACACATTCATTATATTATGTGTCTTATACATTGTCTGTCACAGGTTTTTTTAGACTTTAACCAGTCTGAAAATATATTTGAAACACAGTTTTAATATTATTACGATTTTTTAGTTCAATTTCAATTTATTTCTTTTAATAAAATAAAGTAGGCCTATACTTCTATTCATTCTTTTCTCTTCAATGAACGATAATTTATTTACCAAATAGATAAGTTTACACTTAAAAATAAATTCTTCGTACCGTGTAAACTTCAATAACAACCTCTACCTTTCTTCAATAACAACTTTGTAATCTTCTACAAAGCTTCATATTTCTCCATTTTATGCTACGTCAAGCATGAAAACCCCCTTTGAAAGTCTTCGTTTTACGTGGAAAGTACTATAGTTATTTCCATTTGTATGTCAAATTCTTCTATGACCAAGATACCTACCTACACATGTCAACCGATTTACTTTGGTATAAAGTGGATTTAACCTCTTTGAACTGATAATTCTATTTTGTCAGGAAGGACCCTGTATATATTTTAAAACCTACAGTTTTATTAGTAAAGAAATCACATCAGATTTGCTTTATTGACTGAATATGTTTAGTAAAGTATGAATTGTTATTTTTAGAGTCCAATATTACCTTATAGCCGGTTACTACATTGATTAGTAAGTACTGCATACTTTACTTTTCTTACTACCCACCACGGACATATAGTGAGTGCAGAGTGGTGGACCTGAGGAGCCTAGCTAAATGTACACCTTTCTTCATGTAGTCTTGGGTTAGATATCTTTCTTTCATCTTTTCTATCAGGTCGCTTGAACGACACTTTTTCTTCGGACCTTGAGATGATAGGGTATTCCAGCGTTAAGATACTTTATTTCATGTTCTTATCTTCCTTTCCTTTATAAGAGGATGAAGACCGAGATATTTTATGCTTTTAAACAACAAGGGAAAAAAACTTCAAAAACTTTTCTCAAAAACCTTAAATAATAAATTCGTCTTTAAAATATTATTTTTAAATAACTTGCATAATAATGTGAATACTGTTGGAATATTAATAAATATATATGTTTTAAATTATTTATGTTTTTAAAGTTTGAGGTAGTTGCTTAATAAATAAGAAAACCTTATTTGTATCTTAATTCATTTAAATGAATTAAATTAAGCATTACTCTAAAGTAAACAAGTATATACATACTATATAAAAGAGAGATAAAAACGTGGTATATTTCCTAACATTCGAAGTTTATTCTTAAATTAAAATCGCAGTTGAAACAAAAATTTAACTTAATTTTTCTAGGAAGTTAATAAAAACAAGTTCATAATATTCGTTTATGGTAAAAGTTTATCTCTCAGCTGTCATTATTGATATATGCAAAGATTATCATGGTTTACTTCCTGGAATAAATACGTTAAATATCACATACCTATTAATTATTGTATATATATCTTATAGTATCATCAAATTTAGAGATATTTTCATTACAATAACAAAACCCGTAGAAGCTCACTGTAGTAGTCTTTGGTATCTCTCATTCATTTCCCCTATCAGGCCCCTCTTGACCAACTCTTGTTCTCTTCCGACCCTGGCGCTATTAGAGTATTTGAAGTCTATGGGTCTTTATTTTAAGTTATTTTCTAAATTTTTTTATATTGACTGAAAAGTTTCTTGTTTTAAACAAGTAAATAGTAGAATAATGCAGGCGCGATAAAAATAATTAAAACTTTAATTAATTAAATTATAAAGCAGTACAGTGTTTGTTTTTAATGTAAAATTACACATCCTTCGTCTCAGGAGAAATTTCGATATTGCTTTCTATATGAAGAGCAAAATAAAAGAGATGGAAAAGATATTAAATATTATCGATAAATCTGACAAGCGGGACATTCACATGCCCTCGTGTACGATTTCAAATTAATATTTTAATTATTACAACATCAAATGTCAAATATATATACTTATACTACAAATTGAGTTTTGTTTAAATGGGAAAGACCTTACATCGATTTATAAAAAAAGGAAGAAAAGAACTTAAAATAAAGACTCCTATTATTCGAATACTTTAAAAGCGTTAAGGTTAGAAAAGAACAAGTGTTGGTCAAGAGAAACAATATACGAAAGATGAATGAGAACAATTTAATCCAAGAATATATCTAAACGTGCGTAGATCCAGCTAGAGGTCCTCGGGATTGCCAATCCTGTACTCCCTATTGTGAGCCCCTGTAAACAGTGATTGGAAAATTTTAAATATTCAATTATTTGTATCCATGTTCAATTGATTAGGCGTAGCTAAGAGTCGAGGTGTGTAAGTCAAATTCTTAATCTTTCATAAATTTATAGATAAAAAATGTAGCGACGTAATCTGCCCTGTTGGAAGGTACATTAGAATTTACGTCATTAAGTAAATTGATTGCACAATATGATGACATACATGTATTTATAAAAAATTGGTTTGAAAGTAAAGTTTTAGTTAGAGGTATACAATTTCTTTTCTTAATGCAGATCCGATTGGGTGGAAAACCATCGATTAAAAGTACATCGAAGAATATGTTGGCATCTGAAGACAGATTTATTGCGAAGGATCAACTCTGGTATTGGAAAGTGCAGTTTTGGTTTTAGGTAGTGTTGTTGTATTAACCTTGGAAAGAAGAAATATATAACATTTTCAACAGGAGTCTACACAGAGGAAACAAGTGAAGATTGTAGTCAGATCGGCAGATGGAGAAAGATTTTTTGAATAATGACAGGAACGCTGGAACAAGGACTCAATGGGAAGATGGACGTTGGAGATTATTCCACAAGAAAAACTTACAAAGACTGGAAGCTCTGGAAGTATTTCCTTACTCGAGCGTATAACTGGAGGACGCTTCTGAGCATATTTGTACATACAGGTTTTAAGTTATAAATACGCGAGCATGTACTCTAGGTATGAAGAAGACTATGGAAAGCATTGGATTTTTAGCTGCAAGAACTGACAGCGGAATGAAGATCTCAAAAGTAGATCAGGAAGGGAAATCAAGTAATATAGTTCAACTTATGGTAAAAGTAGAAGGGAAATTTAATCAATAACTTCATTAGTACTATTTTAAAAAGAAGTGTAAAACACCTAAGGAAATCGAAAACAAGGAGTAATGGATTCAGGTGGTCCCGCGGGGGAACTTTTAGACGATAGAAAATGAGGTAAGGTTTAGTGTAATCCGGATGAGACGGGAGTTCCACACATAGGGAGGCAAGTGTTTTCTGAAGATGCTTACGAATTTCCTGTCTTATCGTGGGGGGGGGGGGTGTACGCATTTTAAGGGATATAAAGTAACAAGTATATTAAGATAAAAAAGATTATTTTTTGCATCTATCAGATTGGTCGGAATCATCTCCCCAAAGAGGCATTTATCGCAATACACCAATTAATACAATCCTAGTAGTTATAAATGAATAACGATGTAAACCAAATAATTCCATCAAATTAATTATGAACTACCTTGAATTTGATCAAATTAAACATGATTTAACACAATCGAAAGTGCCTTGAACTTTGCAAATTTGATTATAATAATTTATAGATATCCTGTTAATATTCACACATGTTATAGTCAAACACCAGAACTCAATTATAGCGTGGAAATATTCATTCCAACAGAATGAACTTAACAAGAGTGGTTTACTATCATTATGCAATTATTGCTGATTTCAAATTACTGTTGACATTTAACATGTTGCTAAATTGGAACTGTCAATTGTAAAATTGTACATTACAAATTATCTGGACATTTGTCTATTCATTTAGACAAACGTGTTCGAATAGGCAAGTGAATAATTATAAAAAATGATAATGTGAAAACCCGTTTTTCGATGTTTAATACGCAATATGTATTAGTTATTATAAAATCAACTTATAATTTTGTCAACTTTAATGTATTAGCAGATATTTCTTCTTGAAACTCCATATTCAAGGATAAATAAAGTTAAAGCTTAAAGTTTCAAATATTTTAATAATATAAATGAGCTACAATTGTTTCGCCTTGCGGCATCATCGGGCAACTAATCATTTACAACTATAGACAACTATTTAAACATAGGTAACAGGAAATATTTATTGTATTTCAGTTTCCTGTTACCTATGTTTAAATAGTTGTCTATACCTATAAATGATCAGTTGCCCGATGATGCCGCAAGGCGAAACAATTGTAGCTCATTTATATTATTAAAATATTTGAAACTTTAAGTTTTTGCTTTATTTATCCTTATAATTTTGTCTTTATTTACCAAAAAATATCAAAGGTTAACCTTTGAAGCCAGTGTATTGTTAATCGAAAATCACTCAAACTATATATTCTGGTTTGTTAAATACTGTTTTATAGAATAATAATTTCCGTACTTACAATCAAACAAATTACGTTTACAGTATTTATTAACTGTATGAAATAAAAGCTAAACTACTCTTTTAATTCGTTTGAAATGAGGGCCTAAATTTAGCACGTGGTTTGAATTGGTTACCAACTTATCTGGAAAATTCTGGGACACCAAAATAACAATGGATTCCAAACCAGTGTTCATGAGGTCATTACTAACTATTAATTAATCATTACTATATATTAATATACCTTCGCAGTTACACCCCAAATCAGGATTCGGATCCGGCCCAACTAGTCAAAGAAGTATGTGCCATTAGCCAAGTATTCTGTAAAATTAACGTCTATTTCCTTAATGATGTTTACAATTTGTGACGTTCGAACTTTTTTTTTACTATGAAATATTATCAATTATTGACCTCAAATGTGAAAACTAACTCAAGTAGTAGACTAGTCAACTATTCAAATATACATTTCATTACTAAAAAACCGATTAATTATAAATAATCGATTGTATCTGATTAATTTCAGACTTATAATTACAATTTGTCAAAGTTTATTTATCAATTCATTAGAGGGTACCGTCATCATGATTGTAATATTATAAATGTCATTAATTTTTCCTACTGTTTAGTTAAGACATAAAAGTAATGAATTTCATAAATAGTGACGTCACATATATAATCTACATGATACGGAGATTTACGAATATTGTCATTTAAGCATCATACCGCATCATATTTTTACCATAGTTGTTAAAGAGTTTGAAGTTATTTTGTGTTTGCATCATCAAAGTAATTATAAATCTTGTATAATAGATATACGATAGCTTAACTTTTGGTTGACGCATGAGCAGAATGTGTTAATCTCCACCACTAATTAATTGTTGTCTTCGGAATGTACACATTGAAATTAGACCATTTAATTGAAATATTGTCAAAGTTTTCTGTTAACTAATGTTAATAAATTTCATGTTTAAGCTTTAACTCTATTATTCTAAGTTAAAAAATAGTGTAGAAGTTTATATACAAGATGTTTCACGAAGAAATGGAAAGAATTTCTTGCAAGCTCCAGTCTGGGCTATGTATCATTCTACTCAGCATCATTCAACGAGAGGCCAAAGCAAACCCTATGCCCAAAGACAGGCACATGGTGAAAGTTTCACATCGCATCGCGTAATCCGAAAAGTGTCAAGATGAGCTTCAAATGAAAATAAGGCACTCAAAACATAAACTAAAGAGAAAAATTGATGATAAATATGAGGAAGTAGATAAACACTCACATGCTCCTGACATGTATTAAAAATGGCGTTATTAGATAGTTTTATCCCCTACATTTGCTTCCATTTGATTTTTTTTTGCCGTTTTACAAAAGTTTAGTTTTTCAGAGCTTATGTACCTATTTCTCAGGAATGGAAACAGATATCTCAACGAATATATATTTTTAAAATTGTTCAATAAAACATTTTCTATAGACAGAAATATAAACCACTTTGATAACCTCAACACTTTTTATTTGTAAACATATTTTTTCTATTAAAAGTTTTGAACTATTTAAAAAAAAATACTAGAAATACTAAAACTATGTTAGGATTACTGTTTTTATTTCCAGTTGTGTACAAAGACATAATTAATGCAATAAAAGAAATTGCAATAAGTGTTTCTGAGAAAATGGAACGTATGTTTACACTGTGAAGATTGGAGAAGACTGACTACCTTAAACAGCCTAGCGTCAACATTTTGTCCTGAAATAAACATACATATTCGAAATCAGAATAACTTATAGTTTTATTTTATACCCCACACATAATATTACCAAAAATAAAATTTCAACTTCATAATTTCTCCAATAACTGAGGTAATTTTATTATAACCGCTATAGTTTTCTTTAACATTAGACAATATAAATGCAAAGTTTGAAATATATAGGTTTTATCGTTTTTGTCGTGGTTGTGATTTATAGACAGACAGACACGTGAAATTATAAGGGTTTTTAATTTTATCTACAGATCCTAAAATAAGTAAACTTTTTTATATGAAAAACGTTTTTCATATAATACAGTAAATTCTTAATTAGAATTAAATACAAATTTCAAACAACTATTGGCTCTATTTATAAAGGACTTTTGACCGTTGTAGAAAAATAAAACCAAACAAGATTATAAAATAGTTCTTTCTTTACACAGTAGGTCAGGTAGATAAATGAAACTGGTGTGGCTTTAACATAAATCAATGTCCAACTATCACATACTGATATTGTTTCACAACTACCAATAACTTAGAGAGGAAAAGTTTCTGAACTAAACTGTGATTTAACTCTTGTTTTAAGGTGTTAATTTTATTTTTATTTAAGAATCTGATGCAGGACAGTCTGGTTTTACACAATGGGGTTCCTGAAAGTAATTTCAATGTGTGTATGTGTAAGCATTTTACAATGTGACGAAGGATAACAACTATCCGAAATAAAAATTGAAAATGGCTGAATAGCCGAAACGGTCTTCGCCGTTAACATGAAAAATAAGACTATTTGATACGAATTGTATAACAATCTGAAGATGACAGAATTTGATTTAAGCTATCATTGAATTCCCCAACATACAATGCAATATAAGCTATAAATATAATACCTGAAAGTTGGTTTTGTGAGTCATCTAGGAAGCGTTAAATTTTAAATAGTTAGGCAAGTTTTCTGAACTCGTACGTTACTTTCCTGACATCGGCAAATCCACAACGAGCATTGTAGATGTTTATAGGCTATATTAAAAAGTCTCCATCGTTCGTGTCAATATTTCGCTTTTAGCGGATTTTGATGTTGTACATTTGTGAAAGAGCCTCTGCTCGCTACGATCGAATGCATCTCGTAATTGTACGAATACACATTTTGTTAGGTTAGGCTTGGGTAAGTTAGGTTAGGTATGGTTAACGAAATTACATTTTTTATAATAACTTCGGTATTTATCATCGTAGAAAATTGGGGTTGGTACTATTGCATAATTGAACTCTGCAAATTTATATCTATTTTAATATGCCAAAAGTTGAATAACACAAGAGATATGTCCACAAAAGTTTTAAACGGCCGCCGTTTAAACACTTTCAATTCGATTTTCCATAATTTCAAAAGGATTGTAAACCCACTATAGTTCACTGTACATATTTTATGTTCTTACCTTAATTTGTGCGGAGGTTAACGTACATACATACTGAGGCCACAACAACGGAAAAACAAGTACGATGTAACTCTTACGTCGAAAATACCTTTTAAGATTTTATAAACGTGAAGATCAGTCAAAAAACGGTGGTAGAAACGATTTTTATTATATTACATAAACTGATAAACAAAGACCAGAGCACTGTGGTGACAATCTATACAGATACACTTTCAAAAGTCCCTTACCACACTTGGGAATAACCAAAATAACAAAAAAACTAAAATTTTTGTCAAAAGTAAAATTTTTATTCCTATTAGACCCTCAATAGGGTCTACGAGGGTCTAACATGTTTATTCCCAAGTGTGGTAAGGGACTTTTGAAAGTGTATCTGTTTACATAAACTGAGTAAGTAAAAATATTAACAATATCAATTATCTATTTCACAAATCAAACAAAAATAAAATCAAAAGATAAACGTTGTGGAAAATGAGAATTTAAAAAACAATTACGTGTAAACTTTGAAAAGGAAAGGAATCTAATCAAAAGAACGAGGAGCTAATTATTTGATACAAACTTGAGCTGTGTAACTCTTCCATTAGACCTCTCCTTGGTTAGAAACTTCAACAAGTGTTGTAAACTTAATTATACCAGATTTGTTAGATTTTCTTTGAAAAGATTATTGAAATATTGCCGAAACTTACACATTAAATTTTCTCGCCTAATCTAACATCAATTCTAAGGTACAATTTTAAATCAGCTGAGTTGTAACTTTGATAATTTATATCTGAGTACAATTTTATTCGGATTCGCTTAGATCTATTAAAAGAGTGAAGTGTTTATGGTTTAACTATTAAGAATTTATTGAAATTAGAAAATTAAAAGGAGTTAATTTAAAGCTTTTATTTGTGAAAATTACTAATTTTTCTTAAAATCTCTCAGTCCTCATCGCCTTAAAAAAATAAGATAAAGTGAAGGCCCCTAAACCTCGAATACTTTAATAGCATCAGGGTGGGAAGAGAATAAGAGTTTGTCAAAGAGACCTATATCAAAGATGAAACTGAAGGGGTATCAGCTAGGGGTGAAGTTCCAGCTAGGATCCTTTGGTATTGCCACGCCGATGTTCACAATAAGTGAGCCTCTGAAAGTATAAGGGAGGAATGATCATGGTAAATCTATTAATAAGTAACATATTAAAATTTCTGCTTTTAAGTTCATATTTAAAAAATTAATATTAGCGGTTGTGTTTGGCTCTACTTAAATAATGTAAATACTAAACTCTTCACTCAAAAACACAATTCTTTGAAGATAAAGTACAGTACTGATATCATTATTGTCAATGTACTTTTCCTCTAACTGTAAAGAATATATAGTGTAAGTAAAGTTATACAGTAGACTAAAAAATGTATGTCAATTTTCTACCAGATTTTCTCCTCTCCTCTCTTAGTTTTATATTTCACAATTTCTATTGGTTACGATGGTCATAAGAGTTATTTATTTTTGATGACCTTAGAATTTTTATTTCAGCAGTATTGCTAATTTTATGGTTTACATTTTAAACTATTTATTATAAAGACTGTAGGTGCTTGGTGGTATTCTATTTTAATAATTAAAACAAACACTTTTCAGTATAAACCACAACTTTATTTATAATTTACCGACCATGGTATCTCCACCCCCCACTCCTCAAACTATTAACAGGTTTTAGTAGGTCCTTCCCATTCTTCCTCCTCCTTTATTTAGGTTAACAAAGATGGTTTTACTCAACTATTGTTTGGAAATTGTGAACTGTACCTTTCTTCTTAATAATTCATGTAAACTACCTTGACAATGCTGTAACTAGCGAAACCATGGTCGGTAAATTTTAAATAAAGTTGTGGTTTATACTAAAAAGTGTTTGTTTTAATTATGTTTACATTTTAGTTTCCGGCAACCGATATTTTAAAACTTGACTTTGCCGGAAATAACTGTCTAAGGTGCACTCTTACTGGCGCCAATTGTCTACGGTAACCTCCCGAATTATAAAATTGATATTTCAGAATAATCACAATGGTTACGGGATAAAGGTAAATCCAACTTACCTTCAAATTTGAAGCTGATGACCTAATGGAAAGTGTCAGTCAGCCAATCAACCCTTCCAGTTTTACATCACCGTTTGTATCACCCACAAAAAACACAAACAAAGATAATATTTGCATTTAATGACCAGGTTATCTGTTCAGTCCTATATCACCGTAAGCATTGTTTAAAAGCCATGCCATTTATAACACAAAACAATAGGAGCGATGCGCATTAAAATCCTCTTTTGTTGTATTTCTGTTGACGTAAAGAGCTCCCATGAAATAATGTGATGATTTAAACACCCTGGAAAGGACATCATTTATTAGTTTCATAGATGGATTATTGTGAACCAACAAAAAATATATTATATTATTTATTTCGTGTTTCTGACTTCTATGTAATTAAAATATTTTTATAGATTTTAATAAACATACAAGTTTTGAACCATGAAATCGGTTTTGTTTAGTTTTTTTGTCTTTCACACTTTTCTTCCGTCTTTTTAAAACCAATTTATAAATTTATATTTTTAATATAAACAAAATATTTTGTTATAATAGTTGAATTTGTGTGAATATACATTAGTATGTTCGAATTTGAAACCTAGATAATAATGTCACACTTGTATAAAGACAAGTCTTCAGCCAAATTCGTCTTACATATTAAATACACAAAAGTCATGTTAAAGTATATCAAAGCAAGATATTACAAAAAAATCAATATATTTTAATTGTTTCTATTTTACTACATCTTTCTCCTTTTTATATTAAAAGTCCAACAGACATAATACAAATTCTTATAATTTACAGGGAATGTATGTAATGGTACAAAAAATGTTCAAAAAATACAAAACAGCCTTTGGTTCTAATTTAGATACAGATGTAGAAATATACCTCATCTTTCTACAGAGTGAACAAAAATTAACTATTATATACGAGATGTAATAAATTACATAAAATTCTATAATTTCGGATGTGTCTCTAAAACCTTGGAAATAATTTTGTGTTTTCTTATAGTAGAGCAGAAATTAAATTGACATTTCCACACATGTATAGAGGTTAGAATAAGACATTTCTTTCTTTAAAGATTTTATTCTTTTTACAGTAAATGCTCGAAATGTTTTGCGTTACAACTTAAAACATTTTAAATATGAAGAAATTTAAAAAAAGAAGAATTTAATTATGTATTTCTTGTTCCACATGAAAGCACAAAATTTTTTTTTTTATAGTTTGATAAGACAAAGCCGGAATAAAAAAACTCTAATATCGTACTGTAATTTATGGGTTTTTAGTGCTAGTTTTGTTTAATGCACACATTAATACATTTTCTTACAAAGAAAACCGGTGCAATGTCAAAGTTATAAATAATACATATTGGGCATTATTTAATTTACTATGTATAAACATTCAATTCATAACATTAATCACAGTTTGTTATTTGATTTTCAAAATACTCACTCAAACTATAATACATTTTATTTATAATTTGCATATTTATTTTATCCCTAAAGCATCATTGTTTAATATTTTGATCACCTGTAGCAGTTTATTGTACAATTTTAACACCGTGTAAAGTGGTGTACTTTCGTATAATTTCAAATGATGAGAAGGAAATCTGTAATTATTCTTGTCTTGTATTGTAGGTCTGATTAAAAGTGATGCTTATTTTATATTTATTCATATGAAACTATATTACTTACTTTACTTTAGCCAATGCCCGCTCTTGGCTGTTGGGCCATTCGGCGTCGAGCTTCCCAGTAACGACCAATTCTGGACAGCTGGTCGTCCAGCTCGGGGCAGGTTGAGATGTGGTCCTCGTCCATGATACTATCGAGACAAAGCGGACATGTATCAGATTCAGCAAGGCCAAAACGGTGGAGATGGGCCTGGGGATAATCGTGGCTTGTCAAGAGTCGGAAGTCAGCCACGGCAGTTGCCCTGTCAGTTGAGGACGGCAGGGGGCCGCAACTGTCAAGCGATGCCCACTGTTTTTCTCTGCTGGCTTCCTCGTTCCTTTGTTTGATGTGGTGTCTAAAAGTTGCACCAATAAAGTGCCTGGCAGAGGTGAGGCTGGTTTCAACGATTGGTTGCTGCATTTGTGCCCCATTTTCAAGGTCATCTGCTCTTTCATTGCCCACGATGCCGACGTGACTCGGGATCCATTGAAGGCTAATTGCCCAGTTATTCTGAAGAAGGTGGGAGGTTGCTTTTCGACAGTGGGACACGTTTGGACAGTCTGTTTGAGAGTAGTCGGCTATTGCAATTATGGCAGCCTGGGAGCCTATGAAGAAGACAGCACGTTGGTGACTCATTGCTGGATGATGAGCGGCAAGTGCTTCTGCAGCCAGTCGCACTGCAATCACCTCTCCGTCAAAATTACTTGCGTTTGGCCCCACGCCCTGACTGATTTCAAACAATTTGGAGAAAGCCCCAACGCCAGCTCCAGTGGGAACAAGTTTAGATCCATCGGTGTAGACATGCAGCCAGTCCGATTGAGGATATAGAGTATGTGTCGTCTCGAGAGCAGACATTTTTAGTTCTTCTGGGAGCGCAAGCTGCTTGGGGGTATTAAAGTTCAGCAACGATAATCTTTTGAGAGGCATGGCAGTAGTCAAGCTGTTGAAAGTAAAAACTATATTAAAATTTCATATATATATAAAGTTAAAGTTATATATATATATATATATATATATATATATATATATATATATAGGCTCGACAAAGTGTAGGTACAATTTTAATTGCCTAAAAACAGGTCCTACAACTACTCCTACTACTCAAATTGGTCATTGGTCTTATGCGTTTTTAATACCGGCTGTATTTCCCTATAAAGCAATACCATATCAATATTGATTCTATATGTGCATGATACATCATTTTACATGTTTTCATCGTTACACATTTTGTCGAAATGAAGCAAGAGTGTAACATTGATCATATGTATTTATAAATAAAATTAAAACTGAATTAAATTAAAAACAGAAAATTAAAATAAAACTGGCTATTCCAGTTCTAGTTGTCATCAACATAAATACCTAAAAAATGTATAATTATTTAAACATTTTGGTACTTTATCACTAATTATAGAATTTTTGTTTTAAAATTAATAATTTCTATTTTAATAACATTTAAAAGAAGGCCATATTTAACAAAACAGTTCGCTAAAGACCATGTTGGTGCAACCGTCATTATTTTGCAAACAGCTTTGTTTAATCACTGCAGTCGTGTCACCTGCAATTAATATTCAGTTCACTCTGTAGAGGATGTTGATTTATATAAAATTTCTTTGTTTCATGTGTCAATATAAATTACAATCAGCGATATTAAACAGTTTTCATACTTTTGAAACACTCTGTATGTATTGTCTTACAAATTTAATTTTGTTTAATGTACTATTAAAAACTTGATTACTGTTATTTTCATTTGATATTTGACAATGATTGCAATTTGATTAACAATGTTCCCATTCGACGAAGGGTATGTGTTCTAATGATCTATCATATAACTGTCATCATTCTTCCTATGTTATTATAGTTGATTTCATTAATATATTCCAAGTGTCACCATAACTATAACTGTGATAGATTATTTTCTAGAAATGTAACACACACAAGAAGATAACAATTTTGTACAAGAGTGCACACCTATTAGTTTTCCAAAATATACTTATTAATAACACATGTGATGTATGATACATTCTTAAATATGTTTCTTAAATTTTATATTAGTGTATATTTTACACTCGAAGAAAGCAATACTTTATTTGGGGGGGGGGCACTCGGAAATCGTTGTAATAAAATTAATATTACAAGACAAATCGACTTAAGTGTGGAAAAAACTTGTATTGTTTCCTCAAAGAAGTATTTTCCAACAATTTCTTATCTCAGGAGTCCAGAATAGATTATAGTGATCTTTTTTTACTTTTAAACATATTCAAAGCCATATAATGAGTCAAAAGATCAACGATTTAGTTTTGCAATAATATCATTATAACGTCTGCGTTCGTAAATGGAGTTTTTTTCAACTAAAACCTAAAACATTTGAAATTTACCAAAAGGTAATATACCCATAAGTTATGATCCTTTATTCTTTAAAAAAGTCAAAATTTAGAAATAACTCTCGTGAAAGCAAAGGAAAAATATTGTATTCATTTGATAAAATTTAGTTCTTATGTTGTCCTTAAGGATCAAAAAGAAATGTGAGTCTCCCATCCCTTAGAAACAAAAAAAAAAAAAAAAAAAACTGGGGTGGTTGTTGTTAGTCACTGAGTACATATGATCGAGTATTAGATATTCGGCATTATAAAACGGTTCGTTATTGCATTTTTTCAAAACAACTTCATCATCGAGATTTACGGAGGGGTTGGTGAGGAGTACACATTTTTAGTTTTATAGGTGAATGTGTGAACAAATTTTACAATGTTTGTGCAAAGAGTTATTTGAATAACAGTTAAACCTTTGAAATTTTTCATGTAATTTTAGCAATTAAAATTACCATAAATATTTAATGCAAAATTTTGATGGTTATAAATGTATAAATGAGATTCTGGAATACACCTCATATCTAGAGAATGTTAAGAAATTTAAATTTTTAAAGTTAGTGTATGATTTTTAGAATACATTATCTTTAATTTATTGTACTTTTTCATTTTTACGACCATCTTGAAATTGTTGTTGTGAGGATAATTCTAAAACTTTAAATAGGAAAGGGGTCATGTGATACATCATTTAACACTGATTTTATGTTATAATAGAACCAGTTACCTAGCTTTGAAAATATTTTTCTCTCTATAAAACGGATTAAAAATAATATTTAGTAAATTAATAAATAATATCAATAAGTATAACATGTTAGCTAAGAGTCTTTATTGTGGGGTGTTTGAGGGGGTGGCAGACCTGAGGTGAACATCAAGGGTTTAGCACTCAACATACTGCAGTACGCGACCTTTGCACAGCTCTAGCGAACTGAGATTATGTGAGGAAAAATATAAATCATGTATCTTATATTTTGCATCATATAGGGGAAACTAGATGGTTTCCACCCTGAAAATAAGAGGATTATAATAACAAATTAGAAATAAAATGTAGAAAAAAAAAACAGAATAATTGTATTTACAACAGTAACGAATAATGAATATTACTATTTTCTTTATGATTAAATTCTGTGACATAAGTCATAAGCCAACACGACGTAACAACCAGAACGTTGCTTGTTTTTTGGTGGATAACTTTATAAATAAATTGTAGTGACTTCCACATATCTATTTTATAACTATACAAATTACATTTTTAGGAAAGTGGATAATTCAAATATATAAACCGACGAAAATTATATAACCTACGGATTTTGATTTTCAAAAACATTTAGTCTGATTTTACTTTATAAAAGGAAGAAAAAGTCTATGCATTATGGCAACTTGCTACTTGCCAATAATGGATTTTTCCTTTGTTGTTTAAAGCCGAAAAACTCTCTCATCAAAGTCTTATATATATAAACATGAAAAGAACGTAGAAAAGTCCCATCGAACACCCTAATAGCGTTTTGGTCGGTACTGGATAAGAGAGACCTTGATATGAAAGATGAAAGAAGGACCTAAACCACGACTACATGAATAAAGGTTACATCCACCTAGGTTCCTCTAGAAAACCAAACTTGTACTCACTGTAATTGAGTCCCTGCGGGTGACAATGGAAAATTACGAACAGTAGTTCACTCTAACAATCATGGTTCAGTGTCTATATATCTGTGTGTTTTATACACATTTAACAAACAAAATAAAATAATAAAAATAAACAAACAACGAAATTTCTAAAGAATATAATATTGCATTTGTTAGTAATCTATACTATTATATAAAAATGTAATGGCGTGTGTTTTACTCAATCACGTAAAAACTACTGGACCCATTGAGCTGAAATTGTACATGAACATTGTTAGGGTCCCTGGTTAATACATAGGCTTATTTTTATTTAGAAATCCCATCAGGGCACCGCCCCACTGGCCTTGAAAACTCCCTTAACACTCAATACAAATATACGTCAACCCCGAAGGACGGGTAATCTGCTAATAGATTATAAATTCATTTACCAAAAATAATATTACCAATGTAACTGCAATTCACAGAACACAGAATATGTTTTGTAAAAGAAGGACAAATAAACTAGCATTAATAAAATAAAGTAACTAGATTCATCAACTAAAAGCAAGCAGTCCTTCCAATAATCTTCTAAGAATATAAAGCTTTTCAGCACGAATGAGCTTATATTGAAGGATTACTTTATCGACCTGGGCGAGTTTCTCGGAGACAAAATCTTACATTTACATGTCTGTTGATAGAAAACTGAATATCATTGTGTACTATTCAACAATTTTAAATTTAACTCATGAGAAAATTCTTTTATTTAAATCTTTCAGAACTATAAAAATTTGTTCTTCTAGAAATGTATAAACTTTAAAATATTTATTAACAATGCAGTTTCTTAAATAAAACAACCCTAGGGGGTTCACATATATCAGGTATCGGTTTATCAGTCCCAAGAAACCTAGCTGGATCTACACCTATTGTCATGTGTTAGATTACTCACTTTCATCTTAACAGCTCTCTCTTTTGACTAACACTTGTCTTTTACTCTGACGCTTTTAGAGTATTTGAAGGATTCGTGTCTTAATTTTATGTTCTTTTCCTTTTTTTAAAGTCGCCTTTAAGCAAGAATAAGAAGAAACTGTAATTTTTCATTAGAGGCAAGTAATAAGAAATATATTAACATATTTTAACAGGACTTAAATTAATTATAATAAAAATATTCTTTAGCTTTATATTAAAAACAACATAAACACACATTATTTTATTGAAAATAACTATCCTTGAAAACTAAATAATTTACCTCTTTGTTAAACAAGTATTAGTTTCGAATTTATATTAGCTAACTTGGTATAGTAAGAAAGATATCCTCTAAAATTTGCTACCTGGTGAAATTTGCTAATATTTAAATGTGATCCAGCTATGCCGGAACGTTCGTCAGATGTTTGTTTACATATTACGTAACTCTATACTTAAATATAATTAATTATTTTTTGTACGATGACAACATTAGAATTAGCCATCTTAAACTTGCCTAAAAAAATGCATATATTTATCATTAAAATATGTTTATATAATAAATTAGATTAATATAGTTCTTTTTGGTTTAATAGGTTAATTAAATTTGGTTGATTGCTTGGAACAGCTATTGAGTTTTTTTTCTGAGACATTTAAAAACAATATGTACTTCTAAAACAATATATATATATATATATATATATATATATATATATTGATATTATTTTATAGATTTTATCTACTTTTCAATGATATATAACACGTTAGGTAGTAACATGTATTTGTATGTGAAGAAAACGTAACGTAAGCATTACATAGGTTTGTATGCTGATACTGAAGTACGGTTTTCAACAGTTAGATTACACTCTGTTATACAGTACTTGTTACTATGTAGTGATAGAAAAATATGACCTTAATAAAAATTCCACCTCCCCGAACCAATTGTTACTTGTGAAACCAATATTTAGATACTAACAGATCAAATGAAAAAAAAGTTTGAAAGGTAAGAGCGCGAAAACGTTCTTAAATCTTTGAACAGTTTGATCGGGTCACGCCTTCTTAAGAGAATTTTTGTCTCACTAAGAACACTGAAGTTTGGTGTATCTTTCATTCAACAATGGTTATATAACAATACTGCAAGTAATGGAGCAATTAGGCTAGAAACAGGAAAAGTATGGGCTACTGCATAGTATTATGGAAGTACAGGATATCAGGCGGGTGTACTTTGTTCAAAAACCGGTAGAGGAATTAGTAAAAAAGATTAGACAAAAAGAACTCTTGTAAAAAGGATGTTAGAATACAAGTATGGAGCTGAAAAGGTCCAGAGAACCCTACGTAAAATCCAGGATGTTACTAAAGGTGGGCCTAACCTAACCAAACATAACCTAAACTTTGTCTTGTAAAAAACATTTCGGTTGTTTTCGAAAATTAACCTTTTAGTTTTCTACACTACACTTTATTTAAAATCTGTTTGAAATAGCTTAACCAAATTTTTACCACATGTGTATACACCAATTACTAGTCCCAAACTCAGGATTTATAAAAATAATAATAAATTATTAAAAAAATTGTAAGATAATTTTTATTTTTTATTCTAACTTTTATTTATTATTTTTTTTTAAATTCCTTGCATAGAGAAAGGTTCAGTCTACAAAATAAAAATAGTGGCCCTAACTCAAATAGAACTTGTATTATAGCTAAAATTGCGGTTAAATGGAATTCTGTGTGCCTTTACATAGTTTTGATTGATAATCTATTTGCGTTGTCATAATTAATCTGGTGTAGATATTACTGCTTACAATTCAATTCAGAGAGTAAACATGTAATTTTGTTTAGAGACGTAAACTAAATGAGAGATATGAAGGGTGTACGCGAATTTAATAACAAGATAGTCTGTTCACTACGGTTGTGATAATGTATAATCTGCAAATCCTTGGTTATCCTGGAATTAGAAAACGTGACAAGGTGTTTATGTCTAATAATTAAAAACTAATCCCTCTTTTATTGTACGTTATTAAAGCGAAATTTACGAACAAAGCTAATTATATTTAGATTTCTGAATTAATTATTTACCAATTGTCATTGTGAAAGTTTATACTCATAAGTTTACTTGTGTTTAAATGTACGTGTTAATTGTAGAACATATAACATGCAAACTTTTATAAAAAGTCATAAAAGTTGGAAAACTTATTTAATAGCGTGCTCAAATATGATCAATTTGCGCAAAAGTAAATACCATCTGATTCCATCCACGAAAAGGATGAAGGGATTCTAAAGGTAAGCCAGGATTCATTGACGTCAACTCTTGATATTGGAAATATATTTTCCATGTCCTGAAAATATTACTTTAGAATGTCACTTTGAAATTCAATCTATATTAAATTCACTTACAATCTACCGCTTGCAGTAATATTGGAAGTGACGGGAGGAAAAGTTCACTAATGGAGACATTAGAAGTCGATAAAATGTGGGGTATGTGTAATGAAACATATTCTGAATTATTTAAGGAAGATTAGTTTTGGTTAGTTGTATAACTTGTCGTTTTTTTTAAATAGAAAAAAATATTAAAAAATATAAATAATTGTTTGGGACTTGTCGTTTTTTGGTAAAGGAATAAAATATAAAACAATTTGTTTGTGACATCATGGTACTTACTCAGCCCCATTATATAATGCATTACAAGCTGATCCTTTAAATTTAATGCACAAAAGTTTGGTCATTTAGAAAATGTTTAATTGTACTGTATTGTTAAATCAAGGAGTCTTACACTACTGTTTATGCGTAATATAGGTTAAGTTTGTTTGTAATATTTGTTACACAGGTTTCTTAAATCTTGTAATTGTGTACATCACTACTTTCTTGACTTCGCTAGATGTGTTTGTAATTAACAGTTTTCACTCACTACGCTTGTGTCAATATCTCAGCCCTGCAGCGCTTCTACAACATTCATTTCCCTATTTGACTTTGTAGATTGCTACACTTACATGCAGAATTGAAATCGGTAAAGCTAGTATGTTGTAACTTGAATAACACACAACATAAATATGTAACTGTTTAAAAATGACTGCAGCTATTTTGACAATTTAAAATAGATTTTTTTGAATTTAAATAGGGTTCTATATGCTCACATTTTAATACCCTGCACAAAATTTCATGTTTCCTATCTTAATTCTTGTAACCGCTATCATGTTTGACCTACAAACGGACGTCTTGTAGAAAAATAAATTTGTTACTGTCATTTATTTCGTCACAGCTTTTTATAACGTAATGGATGTTTTATAAGCAACTGTAACTTTTATAAGAATAACACGACTTCTATTATCAATACGTCTGCAGCAGTAAATAAAAATAAATAAATAAATAAAATGTTTAAACAAAGTTTGACTTTATTTGTAATTTACTCTTTTATTTATCTACGTCATTGGCAATCCCGAGAGCCCTAGCTCGATTTACACATTTTCTCATGTAGTCTTGAGTTAAATCCCTCACTTTTATCTTATCAGGTCTCTTCCTTGATCAACTTGAATAACACATATGTAACGGTTTTAAAATGACTGCAGCTATTTCGACACTTTAAAGTAGTTTGTTAGAAATTGCTCTAGAATTCTATAAAAGTACCAATATACTACCCTGTACCATATTTCATGTTCCTATCTTACATGCTTAATTAAGTGGAGACGACAGACGGACAGCTTGTCGAAAATCTCCGTTCGTTTTCTTGAAAGTCCATGCAGTGTGAAGATCAGTTAAAACAAATCTATTTTTTTCTTTATTGAATTACCAAACTTACCTTCGTGTACTGGGTAATTTGACTATTTACTAGACTAGATACAACAAAACTCGAACACAAAATCTCACACAAATTACGTTTACTTAATCAAACGTGTTTCAACGACAATGTCGCCATCCTCAGTGATACATGAGTTACAATAACTCAACTATAATATTGTTGTTCAACTTATAACAAACTAAATTAGATACAAATTTGCAGATTTCAATTCTGAATTTAATGGTAATAAACTCACATCTCTACAATGAAAAATAGCGAAGTTATTGTCAAAACTGTAACTTTGAACCTCTAAGACTTCCTAAGAAAATTCGACATTCATATAGTTATAGTTTAGTTGTTGTAGCTGATGTATCAATGAAGATAGCGACTTTGTCGTTGAAACGCGTTTGATTAATAAACGTAATTTTTGTGAGGTCTTGTGTTCCAGTTTTATTCTAATATTATCTCACAAGTCAAGCTCAATATTTATTTATATTTACTAGACTCATGCCTTGACAGTCTAGAAGAGTTTGCTCTTCCCCATTTTACACTTTACGTAGCAAACTATATATTATCTTTTATAGACGTATTTTGCCTGAAGTGTTGTCTTTTTAAAGGCACCAACAATTGGAATCTATCTCAACTGCTGCAGATGGTGGCTGTATAGAGATACATGATCGGTACATTATAGTAGGTTTGTTTATTTACACTGATCTAGATAACGATGATGATATTTATTTTTTCTGTGCCTTTATGCACATCCTTCTTATTTTTATTAATTACACCTCTAATTTATTTTGTTTTGTTATCTTGTCATAGCTTATTCTGCTTTATTATTCTATTTTTCTAATTCTAATAACTAAAATCGAATATAAATAGATCTATCTGCTCTGTATACATAAATAACTATTTCTATTGTAACTCCATTAATATTAATATGTGGGTGCGACATGCACCACCCCTACTACCTGCTATATATCTTTCAGTAGCCCTTTACCGTGTTCTATGTGTTCTACAATAAAATTTATTCTACAACACAATTTCACCGAACCTTTGCTGCAAATCAGTGACATTGCGGCGAAGGTCTTAAAACAATTGCACTTTTCGTATACTGTAAACATGTTCCTAACGTCAATTAAAACAAATATATTGGTTCTTTTATCTACATTTTAAAGAATTTACTAGTTTAACCAAACAATACAATAAAACAATTAAAAGTGTACTGGCGAGAAAACTAGTATTATTAACTCACAGTACAGGTTCCGTTTTTTGATTGATCTTCATGTTTCATCGCCACAGGAAACAGAAAATGTCATTTTCCACACGCCGTCCGTCCGTCGTCGGTGTCGTCTCTACGTAAGCTTGATAGCGACAACAAAAAATTAAGATATATCCATGAAAGTTATCTCAGACTATAGTCTGCTAATATAGAACTCTATTGAAATACAGAAAAATCGAATTAAAAATGTCAAAATGGCCACCAATATAAAAGGTTTTTGTTCATATTTCGTGTGTTATTCAACTTACAACACACTAAGTTAGATACAACATTGCAGATTTTAATTCTGCACTTAATGTTACTAAACTGATTGATTGATTGATTTTTATTGCCTCTTATCAACAAACATATAAATAAGTTTTTACAAGTGAAATTAGGCTAAACATTTTTAAAACTAAAACAAAGAATAACTTTCTCCAAATAGACAAGAAACAATAAAAGAAACCCCGAGGTAATAAAACCTGTCTGGGGTTTTTTTTAGATAAAGTTGAAGTCCGCAGCCGACCGAGTTCCCAATGAATATACATAATTTTTTATATTAAAATCTACAAAAATATGACTTTTAGTCTTTTTATAAACGATGCATATTTATTTAAAACTGAACTTAACAACTTAATAAATATATCCCTGTATGTTATCTTGGATAAACACTATACACAAGCACTCCGCATACACACTTGCAAGGATACAACACCCGAATATAACACCAAAAAGTAAGGTTCATGATAGTACTTTAAAATACGATTGTACATCTTCAAGCTCGAGTAATAAATTACGCAGTAAACCAGAGAACTTATGTCTGTTCGAACATGATTTAATACTACCTGGCATACAATTGAATAATTTAGGTGCCAGATATGCATATTTCATATAAATAATTGTAAAATTTGGTTTGGGTACAAAATCATTTGATCTCACATCTCTATGATGATAAATAGCGAAGTTATTGTTAAAACTGTAACTTTGAACCTCTAAGAAGTTCCTAAGAAAATTTGATATTTGTTTAGTTTCGACAGAGACACGTCACCGACATGAGCTAAGCGAGTGGAGATAACGACATCTAGAAAGTAGTGATACAATTACAAGGTAGAGAATACAATTGTAACAGCTGATTTATACAAACGTATCTTACAGGATGTAACTGCTTGATCTACCAATTCAATTTTACATTTCCTGCTTGGTCCAAGAAACGAACTTTTGAACATTAAATTTAGAGTACCTATTTGATTCTATTACATCAACGATGGGGCTGAGTACGTACAATATAATGACACCTATCAACGTTTTTTATAGTTAATTTGTGCAGAAACTTCTGTCAAAGAGTCTTATCTCAACACTTAGATTCATTAGTTTCCTGAACAAAAAAAAAAGAATTGTGTTAAAGTTTTGTTATTGCCGTTAAATGATTTATTATTCTAATTTAATTGTATTTATTAAACAATACAACACAAATATGAAAATGAATTGTAATTATTTTTAGTACTAATTAATAAAGTCACAAACAATATAAACATTCAGTACTTTACGCTTTAAATTTATATATAAATACAATCGAGAGTCATAGCTTAGTAATCGATATGTAAATTCACTAAAGGCTTATTCTGAATCCGTTGCTAACAGTAGCTGAGGCGCTCCTAACGACGGTTCTGATCGATAACATCACAGTTAGTAAATTCTTCTCTTTTTTTGTCAAAAATGAACGAACTTCTTCAAATCTTGCTCAATTTAGATTTAAAAAATCATCAAAACTTACTAAAAGAGGTTTGTTTATTATGAAATACAGGAAACAATAGACAGCATACACATATTCACAGAAATAGAGAGGGAAAACTACAGCTATTAAATATTTTAGTGTACATAAAATGGGTACTCTATCTCTCATCTCAGAGACTATTCAATCGTATCGTGAAAATTCCTTAACCATGAAAGTAAAAGTAGTGTACCTGGTCTTTTAAAATTTTAATAGATGATAGTTTATTTGTTTTTAAAAATAGAACAAAATAAAGTACATAACTTCCTTTCGAATTAAACAGGATTTAGTAAAACAAAATTAAAATTAAGTTAAATGTTTATTTCTTAGTGTTATTAAGACAGTTGTTCGAAGTGGCCGCCATTGTTCGAAGTCTCTTGACGCTACTCAGTATTAAGTATTACGTGACAAAACATTTTTTCATTTACGACTTCAGCAGTTTTCTCTTACGATTAAATGTCTTCCTGGTGTCTTGATGTCTCCAACGAATCCGGTGGTAACGTACAAACAATCTTTTTATATTAGATCTTTTACACAACCTAACCTAACCTAACCTAACCTAAACAAACCTAACCTAACCTAACCTAACCTAACCTAACCTAACCTAACCTAACCTATCCTATCCTAACCTAACCTAACCTTATCTCGGCTGATGAACTCAGTTCACATTTATAATAACACTGAATTAATGCGATGATTGTTTGTAAAGGTAAAGTCATGATGGAATAAAACAAATATCAATCAATTAATTGTAAGCTACTACTAGTTTAGCAGGTACTAGATTTCTGTGTTTAAAAATTAGTCAATGAGAAAACTCGTTGCTATGGTAATAAATAAATAGTAATGAATGTAACAGCAGATGTTTAATGTATTATATCTGCATATAATAAAGAATTTTAACCGTGGATTGGACAAAAGTAACGAAAGTTTAAAGTTTTAACTTACTTTTGAAAAACCCAGTACTGTATATGTTTGTATAATCTTATGTTTATTAATATACCATATACTCTGACACTACAACATATGGTAAGCATTGACCTCCATTACGATTTATCTCTATTCTCGTCTGTTCAGGCAACCTTTCTCCAGGTTTTTTGGAGAACATCCTGGAGCCATTTCCTTTCTGGTCTTCTTCTTCTTTGTCCAAAAATTCCGACTTCAGATTTTTGTTCAATATTCTCTCATCCTCCATTTAAGTGACAAAACGCACTTTCTCCTCCCCTTCGATCAAGTCATCTTTCTCCCTGTTGTTGCTAATTCCACTCTGTAACATTTTCATTATTGGAAATGACAAATCACAGCCCCGAACAAAGCTTGATCGATTCTGAAAATACTAAATTTGCTGTGTTTGCCTTCAATTATCGAAATGAAACCCTCCAAACTTAAAGTTGCTTTGATTGCTGCTAAAATTCAAATTGAAGGGGTAATACTTTCAGTATGAGGAACTTCTTTGTGCTCGCGGGCAATACAATCGTAATTAAAAATTCAGGAAAACTGTTTCGACATAACGCCAGTTAGCTTGTATGACTGTGTGTCTAGCGCAGGTTAGAAAGATAATGAATTACGACAGACTTTAGACTTTCAGTGTGCTGTCCCTCTAAAATAGTTCTTTATGATATTTTTTGTAGAAAGAATCAGTTTTTGAAGAAGGGCCCAGTCACCGCTCTATTATGTCTAGTGACAGATAAAACTTCTACAGACCGATATTAGCCCCCCCCCCCTCTGTTTGGAGACCTTATGTTGTGGTCTTTTTTTATAAGGAACTTATAATGACATGATGAGGTATAAAAATGAAATAGTATTAGACAGGGTTGTGTTTTATTTTTTGATTAGGTTAGAGTATTATGGGAATGATAAATATATGGTAATTTATGTATTATTGTAGTATTAAGATATATAATTTTGTCTAAATTTTAACGGTGGCACCGAGTTTTATGTATTTAGAGTTATATACATAGTTCTTTGTATTTTTTGTGAAAACCTATTGTATCAAATAGATTAAATATCGTGCTTGAAAGCACAACATATTAAATATTGACTTGCATGAATGATCACATAAATTGTCTTCTCCCCCTTCTATTTGTTTGTCAGCCCTTGTGGCCGAACATTCTCTTCATTCTACGAAAGTAGGGGTTGTTCTTCGGTATATCCCAATTATCGATTTTCACAATGAGTGACGAACAAACATAATTATTTTAACTAGAATGTGTCTTACAGTGAAACTGCGAGATCAATCCACGCCCATCTTTAAGATTAGTCAAGGCCGTTGGGAAGTTAAAACATCTCCCTTTCATTTATATTGTCCTTAATAATTCATTCTCAAACACCTAAATGCATTCAGTTAAGGGAGTCCGTGTTTATTAATATATGGAATAAAAAAGTGATAACTAGTATAGGGTTTTTCTTTTTTTAAAGTTTAAAACGATTGCAAGAAAATGAAAGAAACATACTTAAAGTAGTATTGCAGGCATACTTAAAGTAGTATTTGCTTATTTTATAACAAAGAGAAAGAATTGATAAAATTTGAAAGTTTTTATTTTCTTTTGATTCAATTCAGAAAACCTCTCAGTCACCATGACCTTAAAATTACCGTATTTTAAAAAACATAAACGGAAAACCTCTCGAATCTCTAATAACGTCAGGGTCGGAAAAGAACAAGAGTTGGTAAAGAGAGAGATCTGCGCCAAGACTACATGAAGAAAGGTGTAGATCCAGGTAGGTCTCTCGGACTTGTCACTCTTGTACTCACCATGAATGTCCCTTAGATTTTTTGTAAATTTTACAAATTTTACATACACTTTATCTATATACATAAATTCATAACAGTTACATTAGCAGCTACAACGGTTAAAACTATTTTACATTATAAAACAGAGCCTTACAATAACGGTTGCTAGGCGACGGAGTGCGATCTCTTTGTTCTGGGTAATAAATTCGTAATTGAAACGAATTAAATAGAACGAAATAATTAGTTTTGGTTTCATTACACGTCTAACGATACGCAATCCTACCTATCCCCCCTTGTTGTTTAAAGGCAAAAAATCTTTCAGTCATTATCGTTTTATAAAAAGAGAAAAGAAAAAAAAACCCTGGAATATTTTAAAAGCGACAGAGTCGGAAGAGATTAAGAGTTGGTCGAGACCTGTTAGGAAATATGAAAGATAACTTAATAAACTATGAAAAAGATGTAGTTCTCTATTCGTTATTTTCAAACCCGCACTCCCTATAGTGAGCCTCCCATAGAATGTAAACCTGCAACATATTTTTACATCCTTACTTGTATCGGAATGCTTATATTTTACAATTGGTAATAATTGGACAAAATATTACAACACGGAGAGAGGATATGTGAACGCCTAAATTACACGAGCGTTTTGTTAAATTTTAGTTTCAATACGTTTTGTGAATTTGTCGATTAAGTCCAAGAGATAAATTACAATTAATTATCTCCGCTCCTCAGCGTTGTTTTGTGGTTATTTTAAGTAATTGTGCTACTGAAAGCTTTTGTGAAAGCTGTCTGGAATGTGATTGTAACTTGTACTAAAGGGATACAGTATAAATTATAGTTTCAACTTACATTATTAAAACAATAACAAGATAAATAACTTTTAAATTTGAAAATGTATAAAGTTGAAATTGTAGAAAAGTATTTTCCCATAAAAAAAAAAAATTGTATTATAAGGTAAGTTTACCCACCACCTCAAAATGCCACCTAAAAATTGGGGGGTGGACTCAAAATTGTCTAATATAAAGTCCCAAAGCCTAATAATAAATAATTGCTCAAACTATGACTTGCTCTCTTACTACAATCCAAAATGGCTGCCGTCAAATATTCAAAAAAATTACTTCAGAATACACCCTAAAGAAAACAATAATATGACATAATTATTACAGAGTAGACTGTAGTTGCACTTCATTTATAAGTTTTTAGTTTAATTATTTAATGAATTTGTACATTTCATTAAATAAGTTTTAAAGAAAGAATATGGTTAGATATTTCAGAGTTTAGTGTTTAAGTATTTAGTGTTACAACACAAGTCGGTGAAAGTTATATTAAAAAAAGCAAAATATTAGCTCAATGTTTTGAAATCATTAGGAGTGTGCAATTTAGGACTAGAACCTCCTATCGGATGATGTGATACTTATCAAAGAGTACATTTATAATGTTTGATAAGTTCGTAAATTGAAAACGTAGAATCGATCTATCGCTGAGATTGAAATCGATTGTAGTCTATTGCCCTACGTGTTGCAGGAAATAGAGTGGAAAAGCAACAGAGATCAAAATGAAATTCAATCCGGTTTAATAAATTGATTTTCGAACTAAATTCTAATATTTTCATCGTTGAAATTGTCAGAGATTCGTAAATTACAGCCGTGAATTTGTAATTAGTAATTTAATAAACCGCTATCGGTGAGTGAAGGTTTAGTATCTCCTCCAAGTAAGGAGTAAAAGATTTACATTAATCAACTTATGGGCCATTTTCATTATACAAATTTGTTATTTCTTTTGATAGGTGGTAAAATTGAACTTGAATAGAAAGCTCAACTTTTTGATTACATACTGTAGGCGTACAGGTAAGAAATTAATTTAAATATTTTTAAAATACTGAAATTAATAGTTAAGTAAAATTAAAGTTGATTTGACGTTCAGAGTGAGTAATCTAATGAGTACGGGTGTGTCAAGCCTGAGGGATCCTAGCTGGATCACCTTATTAATGCACCTTATTACACCTTATTAATGTACACCTGATTAATACAGTCGTGGGTTAGATCTCTATTTCATCTGTCCTATTGGGTGTTTCTTGACCAACTCTTGTTATTTTCTGGTTAATGCACCTTATTACACCTTATTAATGTACACCTGATTAATAAAGTCGTGGGTTAGATCTCTATTTCATCTGTCCTGTTGGGTGTTTCTTGACCAACTCTTGTTATTTTCTGATTCTGAGGCTATTAGAGTATTCTAGGGTTAGAGTATTCTAGGGTATTCTAGAGTATTCTAGGGTATTCTAGAGTATTCTAGGGTTAGAGATCTCTATTTTATACTATTTTTAGGGCGATGCTGAACGAAATATTTTTCACCTTTAAACAACAAAAGGAAAAAATAAACACTATTTGATAAAAGTTGAATATATGTCATATTTAACAAGTACATAGTACATCGTGGGTAATTTCTCTGTCAAGAATTTCGTAGGTAAAATCAATTAGAGTAATGTGAAATGCCGATGACTTTTACAAATAACAATTATCAGAAATACACTCACCACCAATTGTCAACAGTTTATTTACGGAACGAAATATCTCTGAATTCCAAGCATTTCTCATATCACAATACGAGCACAAGAGGAATGTATGGAATTTTAATATTAGAATTTTCAGATTTATGTAAATTAGGATTTGAAATTGTTTTGGACCATAAATACCAATATAGAACATAATTTTATTTCAGTTTATCTTTGTTAATATATATATATCTAGCGATTATTATTTAAAGTATATAAAATTACTGTTATAATGTACTTTTTGTTCTATTAATCCTTTGTGTCCCGGCTTAACATTTGCTTTGTTGGAAAATGTACTGAATAATCCCAGGTCTGAAATTGTGTTAGTAAATAAATAATAAGTTTTTGTAAACAATAAATTCCAAATGTGTTGTGTAACAAAATATTACATATAAAATTGTCTAAAGATCTGGTCGTTTTTATGTTATAATTAATTTTTGAAATGTTTATATAATAAAATTAAAATAGTTTGTGAATTTAAAATAAGACTAGAAACTTTGAATTATGATATTGATATTTTTTTTGAAGTCTGAGAAATCACTTTCACCTTGTTCTCCCCTTTTAGACTATTAGGAGAATGAACCCGCGTTTATGTTACCGGCGTAATTTATTCATTTCCATCGTCTAAATTAAATTCATCAGACATCTTTAAGCCCGTAGAAAATGTTTAAACAATTAGTCCAGGGGCTTATTGCGCTGTTTGAAGGTCACTTTGATGAGGCGGCTGAGGTCATTTTAAACGAAGGTCATTTTAGTGATACGATATTATGTTATAAACATAATACCTAATGTTGTTCACAAAACGAAAATGATAGTAAATATTATAAATTTCCGTTTTAAGACAAAAAATAATTAAATATGGAAACAAGAATTCTTAGATAACGGAAAAGAATAACAATCTCCTGTCATGTTTATTATTGCAAAAGGAATTCCTACTCAACTTAGGTTAGGTAATTTCTAAATGTCACCTTACTTTCTTCCTTAATCTCTTTTTGAAATAAATTTTATTATTATTTTATGGCTAAGAAAGAATCTCTCTCTCTCTCTCTCTCTCTCTTTCTCTTTCTCTCTCTCTCTCTCTCTCTCTCTCTCTCTCTCTCTCTCTCTCTCTCTCTCTCTCTCTCTCTCTCTCTCTCTCTCTCTCTCTCTCTCTCTCTCTCTCTCTCTCTCTCTCTCTCTCTCTCTCTCTCAACAAATCATTGATTTACGTTAAGAATTATTTACATCTTGAAACAGTCAAAAAATAATTAAATAATTTAAAATGAAGTGTTATTTGTTTGATTGTCGCTTTAAAAAATATTTCAACCTGATTTAATAGAAAATAAACAACAAATTATACGATTCAATCATATTTGTTTAATTTATTTTGTAGATTTCTAACTAAAGCAAACATCCATTTGGAGAGTTTACTATCATTGGTTGTTCAGACGTTAATAAATTGGTATGGGCGTCGGCTTCTTCCTCCCTCCACTCAATATAAAACCACTCGTTCTCTCTAGACTTTCATGTATATATTTTGTTAAATTAATTTTATTTTTATACTTTCTGTTAAGATTTTGTAAAGAAGATGGATGACATATTTTCTTTGAATTTTAAAATGTTTTTATTTATCCTAACTTTGCGAACAAAAATAATAGTCTACTTTGACGATAGTTGCACATTGATTTATGTTGAAACCGAACAGTTCCATTTGTCTGCAGACTACGGACAGATTGTTAAATCAATCTTGTTAGTTGTTCATAACTGTCCACAGTTGCCTGCAATTACTTTTCAGTTTCAGAACGACTGTGGGAGTTTTCGATTAGAAAATAAATGAGATTGAGTTACATGAATAAATGACTAGACACAAAATTTGTCATACTGTTCAATTTTTGCGTTGTGTACAGATGAAGTCATTAAAATCGAAGGTGTTTTAGAATCAGAGATAAAGTAAATAAATCTTGATTTTGATTTGGAGAACTACTACAGAAATTTCTCTACTCTACTGCATGGTAATAAAAAGAAAGTATCTGAAAAATTAAAATCAAGGTTAAAAAAGATTATGTCAAATCTAATAAAACAGACAATCGATGAGGTAAATGGCTTTACGTTATTCTCATAACTATAATTTTCATCACTAGCTAGACTAGTTACAATTTACCGTTACATTAAAATTATTATTATTTTAAAAATATTAATATATAATTATTGTTTTAGGTATTGGATCCCCTGTTACCTCATATATATTCTTTATACTTTACCATACATCAAACTAGGACAAAGCGTAGCAACAAGTAACAGCTGTTGCATCACAGCATTATTGTCGTTTTGTTGCAATTTATTGTGAAATTAAAGAAGTAATAAAGGAAGAAAAATTTCTTCAAATTAGGCGCAGTTTTGAGTACCACGTGTTATATTTAATATTATTACTTGATATGCAATAACGGCAAACCTGTAACTGACTTTGTAACTATATTAGTTACCTAGTCTACTTCCTCTAATCTAATCCTTTTGCTTTCTGGATTAGAGATAGTAGAAATTTACAAAAGTTTAAACAAATAACCATTGAACATCCTTAATTCCCAAGTAAACTTCACAGCTAATCCATCTATCAAGAAAAAATTTAAACAGTTAGAGCGAAAAAGTTAGTATGAAGACAATTTCTTCTCAGAAATTGGAAACATCAGCTTTTGATTCATAAACATGATAAAAATGTTCTAACTGGCAGTGATTTAACCATGCCGTGTTATGGGAAATTGGTTGTTGTTTGTGTCTATTTAAGTGCAAAGGTAACGAGTCTGAAGAGCAATAAAATGAAGAAAAAAATAACAAAAATATATGTAGAAGAACATTAGAGAAAGAGCCAATGGATGAAGGAATATTGACTCTAGACATAGTTCATAGAAAGGTCAATCGAGAAAAAACAAAAATCTAGCAGTATTTATAGATTTAAACATGGTATTAATAATTACCGAATCTTTAGAATATTTTATATCTTCTTTCTTTGCTATTGTAAATTATTTATCTCCAATAAAATGTGCAAATATCTCTTTTAATCGTCAAAGTTGAAATGATTGTAAATATAAGTTGGTACTCTTGGAAGGACTAAGTATATGCACAACCAGAATCCTCCTTTTATGTTGTTTAATAAAATCAATCAATCTTGAAACAGTTGTGACCACGTCTAAAACCAATTGCATACGTATGACGGTAAGGAATAACTATTGTTATTATCTGTACTGAATTGTTTTATGAATTAACAAAATTAGTAATATTTATTTAAATTTAGTGATGCTTGAATACGTACATGGTGATGACTTTTTATTATGCAACTAAAGGTCTTCACACAAGTTGAAAAATTATATACCAAATGTTCTTTACAATAACAATTTCCTTAGATGTTCAGCACAGATTACGTTTACTGGGAATATCAAATCTTTGCTGTCACTTGGTTTTATCCAATAGAAGCAACAGATTGGTATATGTTGATTGTAAAACCGTGAAACTTCAGCTCAAGGAAGAGTGAGTTTTATATCTTTATTTTATTAACTTGTTTTCTTAACTGCCTGTTATACCAACAAAGTGGAGTCGGAGGAGTAATAAAGGACTATCCTATAAAATCATGAAACTGTATGCACTCTGCGAAGTGTTAATGTACATAACTCAAGTGAATAGTTTTAAGTTCTTTATCAGAAACAAAAGTCACGCCTTCCATTAGCCATAGTGCTATGTTTCTGTCGATAATATAATTTCGATTAACATTTTTGTTTGACTCCCAATAACATGATTGAGCTGTAATAATTGTAAGTGTTATATTATTATTTTCTGTCTAACTTTGTCAAATCAAACAAGTTCCATCTTACATTTGTTTCCATTCTTATACTAACTATATACAATGAATGCGTAATCTTTAATGTAAATCAACCATTTTTATAATCAAACATTTCTATTAATTTATCGTCTTGTTTCTGGGATATGAATTCTACAGTGTACAAATTATTTTAATAGAAAAAAAAACAAAAAAAATTCTCTATTACAAAAAAAGTTTCCAACCAGCTCATAGATTGCCATGGGTACGCAGATGACGTAGTATTTTTTATAAAGGACTTCAGGACAGCTGTCACTCAAATAGAAATACCACAAGAAATATAATAAATAGTGGAAAAAACAGGACGGCAAATATCAATTGAAAAAAAAGAAGATCCTATATGGATTTGGATAAAAAAGAGGAATATACAATTTGAATGACTAAATACCAGGTCATCAGAAGTGTAGAATAATCATTTCAAACGATAATAAAAATGACAATAGAGGAACGGGTCAGACAAATTAAAGAGCGTTCAGGCGGTGTAAAAAACTTACAGAAATAAAAATACTACCAGGAAAATATAGAGACTATAGTAGTACAACGGAAATATCTGTACGCAGCTGGAAGAATATTGAAAAGAGGGCATAGCAAAATAGAAAAGAAAGAATAAAGATTCCTGTGTAAAATCTTAGGTCCCAGTAAACGTCAACGGAGTTTACTAATTAAATAAGTTATAAGTAAATATAAGTTTCATGACTTTTGTGAGAAAACATATCAACAATAACTGTCAAGTGGAGACCAACTTTCTGTGGAAATTTAATGAGAATGGACAGGGAACGAATAGTAAAGAAACTTATAGCTTTTCTTTTTTTACTGTTGAATTAGAGAAGTGTGTAAATACTTGGACAAAAACAGGAATTACATAAATTATAGAGAGTGATACAGAAAGAAGATAGCAGAGGTAACAAGTCTGAAGAACAATAAAATCAAGAAAAAATAACAAAACTATGTGTAGAAGAACATTAGAGAAGGAACCAATGGATGAAGGAATATTGTTGCTAGACATAGTTCATAGAAAGGTGAATCGAGAAAAAACAACAATCTAGCAGTATTTATAGATTTAAACATGGTATTAATAATTACCGTATATTTAGAATATTTTATATCTTGTTTCTTTGCTATTGTAAAGTATTTATCTCCAATAAAATGTGCAAATATCTCTTTTAATCGTCAAAGTTGAAATGATTGTAAATATAAGTTGGTACTCTTGGAAGGACTAAGTATATGCACAACCAGAATCCTCCTTTTATGTTGTCTGTAGACACTACTTGGGGTGGCCTTTCACAAATGTAAACATTAATATTTCTATTTAAACGTCCAGTAAATTTTGTCCAGGGTATTTCAGAATATATTCTCAATGTAATTTCTCCATTTTATTTCTTGGCGTTGCAGATGTGTTTGATTTGTCTTGATGCAAATAATATTTAATGGTTGAACACAAAGTTGTAAAATTATTCCTATAAGAAATTATAAGCCTATCTTTCAGTTGTATTTCTAACTTTAATTTAGGTAAGTTTTTTCAGCTTTTTTAAAGTTTATTGCGATTATTTACTTAAATTTCAATTAACAAATTATTTTTATCAATTAATTCATACATATAACCTGTATCATAGGTTACGCTGTATTAGATTCAAGTAAATAAAACGATACAAGTTAAAACAATTTTTTATTGTTTCATAAGTTTAATTATTTTGATTTTATTGTTGTTTAAAGGTGAAAAACCTCTCAGTCGTCATCGCCTTAAACAGCAAAGAACATTCTCTTCCTCAAATACTCATAGCTTCAGAGTCGAAAATGAATAAGTGTTGGTCAAGAGAGGACTGATAGGAAAGATGAAAGAAGGGGACCTACCTCAAGACTACATATAAAAAAGCGTAGGTCCTGCTAGGATCCCTCGGGATTACCATGCCCGTACTCAATATTGGTAAGTCTTTGAGGGTAGTTTAATTACTTACAATTAAAATATTTGACTTCAGTTATATGTAACTAAAAGTAAATGTAACAATTGATAAAATAAAAATTAACTCCTGGTAGAAGCCTTTTCCGGTAATGTTTGGTTAGAACAGCTATTCTCGCCGCCGTTGTTCTAACATTCTCAAGCAGACTTCGTCGTGAATGGAGGGTCTTAATTTAACTCACGATGATAGGTCAACAAAGTAATTTTATAGCCTCCAATAGGGATGTATCTCGAGTAAGAGCAATAATCAGCCAGGGGGATTATTGTTTTATTTTATAAACAAAACTATGTTGGGTGTATTTACATCTTTGTCCCGTTTGTGTGTTTGTGTAGACGTAAACAAGAAAACTCATATCAGGATGGTGTTTATTTTGTTAATTAAAGTACTGTTATGCTGGAAGAAATAAAACACGAGTTTATTTACTAGACTACAAGCCATAAAGTGTGGAGGGTGGAAGTTAATAGTTACTTTGTATAAAGGGATGCTTCTTCCCGCTAGGGTGGGTGGGGCGAAAGTCGTAGTTACGATCCCACTTAAACAAATTAATTCCACGTAGCAAAATAATATTAGACACTTGTTATTATAACTGAAATAAATTTATAGTTTTCTGTTTTACATTAGGTTTTTAATGTTTCAAGTTAATTCTATTTAGTGTTATAATCATTGAATTTTCAAGAATAGTTAAATTTCAAAAATCGTAAATTTTGAAAAATTGTGAAAATTTTAAAAACTCAAATAAAAACAATTATTAAAAAAATTAGTAACCTTTAAAGAATTTTTAAAATATAAAAATGTTTAAAGTCAATATTTCAAAATTGGTAAACTTTTCAAAATCGTTCAATTTTCAAAAAACAGTCTCATTTTCCAAAATTGTCAATATTTCAAAAACGTTAAATTTTCAAAGAACGTCAAATTTACAAAAAAAGTCAAATTTTCAAACACTAATTTACAAGGAACGCCAATTTTCGAAAACTATAAATTAAAAAAAAAATCCAATTATTTAGACGCTAAGTATAAGACTTCTTGCTATAAACATCATATTCTAAAGTTTCTCAGATCCCGACAGATTTTTCATGCTGCTAGCAATCAATAACAAGTGTAATATATTTACAGTAATCGTAAATAATAAACTGAACATTGTATTATTTTATCACATTATGGTGCACACTTTCAGCAGATGTGTATCACTCCCGTTATTTTAATACATTCATATCAAATCTAATATAAAACATTTTACTCGGTACTAAGCCCGGTTTTTGTTGGGAATTTTATACACAAACTAATAACAAATCTACTATTATTATTTTGTTGGGAATTTTATACACAAACTAATAACAAATCTACTATTATTATTTTGTTGGGAAATCTCCAACACTCTTCTTCTTCTATTGGGCGGTCCGACCATTCGGAACAAGGGCTTATTGTTTTTCCTGTAAAATAATATGTTGTTAGACATCCTCCTGAAAACCTGAAAACTTAAAATTATTTGTTATGATGTTGGAATTATCTGTCCTTTAGTCAACGACCTAAAGATCTCAGTCCTTTCTTTATAAAGTTATTCACATACGAAGGTCAGATGTTCTGCAATTATTACCTGTTGTGCGTCACAAATCCTACATATTGAATGTTCCCATCCTGTTCTCAGGTGGCTCTTGCCCTGTGATTAGAGCTACCACTTTTCTTTTTAATATATAATTTACAGACGCTTAGGAGCTCACTTTAGTAATTGTGGGATTGGTAATCTCAAAGGACCCTAGCTGGATCTACACTTTTTTCATGTAGTCTTGGGTTAGATCTCTTTATTTCAACTTCCCTATCAGGTCTCTTTACCAATTCTTTTTCCATTTCGACTTTAACGCTATTAGAGTACTGGATGGCTAGGAGTCTTTATTTTATGCTCTTTTATTCCTTTTTTTTAAAAAAAAAGATGATGATAACGAGAGGTTTTTTGGAAGTGTGATTCGGTCATTTCGTCTACACTGAGACATCTTCAGAATTTCCACGTTAACATAGTAATCATGTTTAGCACCGCACATAAAATACACACTTGAACACATAACATATAGATGAAATACAATTTGTACTGTAAAACCAATAAAGTGTTAGATTTAGAATTGTGTGTTGATGCTTTACTTAATCAAAATAAATCACTTTAAAATGTTGACCTTGAAATTGCAGAACTATTAGAGTGGTACAGGATTTCTTAATGGATATGTTTCAGCTTATAACATTAGACAATTTGTTTCCGTGTTCGGAATTTTATAATAAAATTAATTACTCTAAAGAACGATAGACAGACAACGGAATAAAAAGATTACTTAATATATTCTCCTCTAGACAGCAGACAAATGAAACTGTTTTATTTCAGCATAAATCAACGCCAAACTATCATTCACTATCTAGCTGTTTTTTGAACTACAAAATAGTAGGGAAATCCTTGCGTTTAAACTCGTATTTTATGTATTTAATAGAAGGTATTTAAGTATTTATAACTGTGAAAATAGGTAAAATCAACGAATTTCGATATATCCTCGTTACAAAGCTAAATATCCGGTATTTTTATATTACTAAATATTATCAGTTGTTTATTTTTCTAAATTTGGGGCTTTAAAACATTAAGTAACGTGTAAAATTTTAACTCCATATTTATCATTTACCGTTAAAACGATATCATTTTTGTTTGTCGAAAACACAAAATAGCGGTTGTATAGAAAACTAAGCATTTTAGGAAGTATGTTTTTATACATTTTTTGTTGATTTTAATTTGAGGAATAAACTCCTGAATTCTTAAACTTTTTTGAACATCCTGTATATAATATAAAAGACGTTAAACGTTGTAGAAATTGAGAATTAATTAAAATAAATCTGTGGAAGAGGGAGGCGGTCCAATCAAAAGGAGGAATTGATAGGTCGTCGTTTAATAAACAATTAATTAATTAATACCAACTGAACAACGAGTTAGACCTTTGCTTAATTGGAAACGTAAACAAGTGTAGGAAACTTGTAACACAAAACACACCAGTACTATAGTATTTTATCTGAATATTTTACGTTACGCATAAAATGTTTTGCTCGTTATAAGGTCAATACTAGACGACATTTTAAAACCAATTGAGTTTTCCTTTAATAAACATTTTGAATACAATCCTAGGCAAATGTACTTATAATTTAATTAACAGTCAGTTAAAAGTAACTTTTAGGTAATACAACTTTATTAAAAACAAAAAATTAAAACTAAATTAACTTAAGGCATTCAAAATTTGCTATGGCGTCTTAAGTCTCCTTATTGCTATTTGCACCCTTACATATGTTACAAGTGGAGGAGGATCAATGATGATACATAATTTGTTAAAATGAAAGCATGAATTAGAAACTTTCTACTCCCTAGTTTATTAGATGAGGTATAAGATCATTGAATTGAAAGTGAATGCATTATTACGTTTTTTTTTGTTAGTGTAATGTATTAAATGAAATCATAAAGATTTAAATAAAACTTTAACACATTTCTCCCCCCCCCCAAAATTATATATATATATTAATTCGGAACAATCAACATGGCAGTAAAAACAGTTTTATACTTTTATTTTACAGTAAATTACATAAATTATTTAACTTTTTATCTCCGTCTAAATCTTCTTTTATGTTGTTGTTAATTGTTTACTTATTTTTTTTTTTAAATCCCTCCTTTCACTAATATTATTTTTTAACATATGTATTAAAAAAAATTAACCTTTCAATGTAAGATTAACATCAAACACTCAATACTTCATTTTGTGGTATTGGGTTTTTGATTTTAATATTTAAGTTCACCACATTGTGTCGCAAAATTGTCGTATTTCAATGAAAGATTTATGTCATTCCTTTAACGGAAACAAATTACTAACTGTTACACATCACAAAATATATCATTCAATACACATTTAAGTAATTCAAACACATTAAACAGAGAAAGTGCATTAGCATAGAGCTCAAGTGTGTTAAATACTGGTGTGGGAATCCTGAAGAACATCCTGAATCTGTATCTACACATTTTTTAGCCTTGAGTTAAATCTCTCTCTCTCTCTCTCTCTCTCTCTCTCTCTCTCTCTCTCTCTCTCTCTCTCTCTCTCTCTCTCTCTCTCTCTCTCTCTCTCTCTCTCTCTCTCTCTCTCTCTCTCTCTCTCTCTCTCTCTCATCTTTCCTATCAGGCCCTTCTTGACCAACCTTGACGCTATTAGAATATTCTAGAGCTAGGGTCTTATTTTTCTTATACGGCGATAATGAACGAAATGGCTTTAAAAAATGTAATGAATAATTTTGTTGTTCAAAAACCTTGTAACAATAAATGTAAAAAAAATATATATACATTTAAATTTTTTTTATAACATTTCGATTTTACTTTAGTAGATATTTCATGTTATTGTTTACAGTTATACCAACTGCAAAAAGAGGCTCAGTACTTGTACACATCTAAGGTGACAAGCCTTGTTTATTTTGTGTTTTCTTACATCTTCAGATTATTAAATTCTTTAAGTAATATTTAATCTGACAATTTTCAAACATACAATATTAAAATTTATTAATGTCTCTTTTTAGTACTAATTTTTGGCGTTCACTTACACACATTGAAGGAGCATATCAATTGCGTTCTCTAACATATTAAAGGATTTCAACAGGTTTCACACATATATTTTAAAAGAGTTTATAATTCAGAACGAGAATTACATTTGAAACAACTCCAGAGTGACAAAGTTATTTAATAAAAGTCTTTGTGTTGTCGCCAGGCGTGTCGGAAGAATTACAAACAACAGAGCTGTCATTATTAATAACATGAGTTTAATGTAATTTCAGTCTGCACTCTGTGGACTTATAAACCACGTGTTTTCTATATTAAAGCAAGTATTGACTTACTATAAGTTGGATTTATTTTGCACAAATACTTGTAGAAATAGTTTTATATTTACGTGGTTATTATATATTTCATTTGTATTGTTTTTTAAATTGTATATTAGTAGTATTTTTAAAAAATCATCTTGTCGTTAATTTATTATTATTTAATTTTTATTACTACATGTTTCCCTTCCTGACATCAACCGGCAATTTATTATATGTAATAAATTACTTTAAATTTTATTTTTATTTTTCATCTATTGGTCATAATGAGCTACACGGAAATCGTCAACTATAAAATATAACTAGCACAAATAATAAAAAACAATACATTCATAGTAAATTATACATAGACAGAGAGAAAGAATAAAACTATCAGATATAAAGATAAAAATTAGTAAGATAATAAAACGTGTAAAATAAACAAGGAAGCAACCTAAAACCACAAAAACAGAATGTAATATGTACATCTCGTACATACATACTCATAAGCTTGAACAATACATAAATATACAGGGTGTTGTAAAAATTTGTTTCTAAACTTCAGGAGGTACTTTCCTAAAGCAATAGAAAAAAAAAGTTTCTAGTTTTCCAGATATCCGTATTTTTTAATTTATTTTTTTTTTTTTTCACAAAATATTGTTTATCTCAATAACATATTGAATTGAAACTTGGTATGGTATCTAATAAGTTAAAGAACTATTTTTAAAGACATAACTAATCTAATTCAATAATCAGTTTCAAATGGGGCTGATTGAATTTTTCATTAAATTTCCTGATTTTGATTTGTTTAATTTAAAAAAAATTAAGCAGCCGCCATTTAAAACGGGTTGTATTAGGTTGGTTATTTTCCAACAGTTCTTCGTTTTATTAGGTACTATGATAAGTTTAAATTCAATCCATCAATCTGTTTGTGAAGAAAAAAATGGCGGATATCTGGGAAACTATGTAATTCCGGACATATGTTTATAGGAACTTTTTCTATGACTGGAAAAAACTAGGATCGTTAATACCTAACCTAACTCCTTTCATGTTCACTTAGTCTAAACTTAAAACTACGGCCTGTTTGACAAACATAGGGAGCATTACAAATACTACATGTCAATTCATAAACTCCATTCTTTTGTGTTTTTTCTATGTTATCTTTTTAATTTATTAAAATCTTTCCTAAATTTCTTTTACAGTATTTTTTTAGTCAAACTGATAAAACTACCTTGTTTGAACGTCCTTTTCCTTATTTCAATATCAATGGAATATAACCAACGAACGACCATAACAATCCCACACATACTTAGGGTAGAATCAACAAGCGTTTGTCTTTACAGCATAATCAACATTTACTTTGCAAGTAATGTAGTAAATATTGTAGAAATAAACTTTATACTATAACTTTGTAGTAGTGTCTGTTATAATAACTTGTATATTTAGTAATTGCAATTAAATTTTATATTGGTAATTAGTTTATAATATTTTAATCCAATATTTGGTTTTTGTTTACTTTTTACACGAATTGATTTGAAAACTTAATGATAATATTAAAACAAGCAATAGAAATAAGTGTGAAATATTATAAAACTAGTATTATAGATGAAAACGACAATAGAGCAACAATAGTAGAGGCTGTATATACAAAGAATTGTATTGAAGACATAAGTGCAATAATTTATACAAAAATGAAACTACATTAAAATGTAACTAATTAAATAAAATTTCCACCCAAATTTCTACTTCATTCGTTTTATGTAATCACATTTTGCTGTGTACATTCGTATAAAAAACTGAGTCTAATTTAGAGTCTAATTCTGATGCTTCAACTGACTCTTTATATGTTTTTGGAGAGAAACTAAGAACAAACATTTTGCATATCATAATGTCCGATATTCAAAAGTAAATGTTGAGTAGGAAAAGCAAACAGGTTTGTGTTGAAAATAATTAATTTTTTTATCAGTATCGGCGTAAAAAATATATTTATTTCGTTAAGGAAAACCATTTCAAACTATTGAAATTGAAAATAAACTTGAAAATACCACACATTTCTATTGTATAATGCTAAGAATTTAGATATATTGCGAGGTAAAAAAAAAATTGCTATTACAATAGGTGCAAACTGTACGTGCTAGACATATATTGTTGGACGTCAATAGCATTTCACATTCCAGGAATTCTCACTGAAGGATAATTGTTGAGTTGACAAAAAGATAAATTACAATTAAAAATATAACATTTAACTAAGTTGTTAAGACCAGATTTGACCTAATGACTGCTATTGAAAACATTCAAGTAGTTAATAAATAAAATATTCCCATTTCATAGTTTTGGTTTAATTTAAATGTAAATTTCAATATAGATTCGAGTAAACCTAATGAGTGAAATATTAAATAGCATTACTATTTATATTTTATACCAGAATAGTAAATTCCAAATGCTGCTTTATTACTTGAACTTGAGAAACTAGCTCTCGCCTCTGTGTGAAAGGGTTCATTTCCTTGTATCTGTGTTCCAATCATCAGCAGGAAATCGTCCACTTTCTGTTGCAGTTTCACGCTTCATAAAATAGAATGAGACCGAGGTGGATTTTATTGTTAATTATTTTCATTCTAATTTTATTTCTGAACACAAAAAAAGAATGTAAAAATCTAAGAAATATTTTACACAAAAGAAAGAAAATAATTGAACAATTGATTTAAGAGTTAAAGAAATTTGAAAATAAGTTAGTATGTACTTACCCAGCCCCTTCAATGTAACACAAGCAGATTTTCTAAATTTAATGCTCAAAAGTCGGTCTCTTGCACCTTGTAGGAAATATTAAATTGTAGTAGATCAAGTTGGTTTAAAAATCGTTGTTACACAGATTATCTGAACCTCATATCACTATTTTCTAGACGTCGGATAGACCCTAACGAGCCTTGTAGATTTGTATATCTTAAAAACTCTTCACACGATTCGCTTGTCTCAATGTCTCGGGCCTTGAGGGCATTGTTGCTGCACATATGTGAAGGACCCTCCACGCTCCTGTCGGTAACCCATCCCTACTGGATTTCGTAACTATACGATTATCAAATTTTCTTGAGAAGTCAGAGTTCCAAATTACATTTTAAAGAATAAGTTCGCTATTTGTTATATATCAGGAAGAGGTTAATTACAATAAAAAAAGATATTAGTTTCGATGCATAGGAAATTCTTTTCTTGACTTCGCTGTTTATTTCTTATTTCAATCGAAAATACATCGTTACATAAAGTCTTAAATACCCGATGAAATGTTTAGATAAAAAGTTAAATGGCTCATCCCCTAGCAGTGCAAACCATATTTACTTCGTCGCCAATGTAAACAAAATAATCCTTGTTATCTACTTACTTGAAGGTTAGGCATACATTTAATATAAAAGGGTATTTCATGTAACATATATTGACAGACTGCACATGCCAATCATCGTCTTTTCCTCTTCTTCTTTTCATTTTTTTCAGGAAAACAATATTAATATTAGAAGATAATTTTATAATTTTTTTCCCCAAAAGAATGATGTTTTAAAAATTGAAATAAAACTTTAACGCAAATACGTTTATTAAATCCACCCAGGCTGTAGCCTCAAACAAGTTATCTTTCGTTCGAACTGTCAGGGAAGCAAGAGTTGTTATCAGACAGATGGAAAGACGATCCATTTCCAGTGGGTGCCTTCTCACGTGGGGATGAGATGGCGGATGTCCTTGCTAAGAAGGGATCTAATCTGCTTCATTGGAACAAATCCTTGTACTTGGATTCAGCTAGAAGACTAATCAGCAATGAAACACAAGAGGAATTTCTGAAGGAAGCACGAGCCTTGCGAAGTGAGAGGAGGTGGAAGTGCATAGAGAACGAATGGCAACACAACAAGAACAAGCCTAGGAAAGAGGCTGTTGCATATCTACGCCATGGCACGGGGCATGATTGTTTGGCGGCCCACTTGAAGAGGTTCCATGTCCTGGACTCCGATCTTTGTATGTTGTGCCGACAAACGGGGTAGCCAATGAATTTGGAACATCTTTTGAGGTGCCCCAGGCTTGGTTCTGAGCATCAGATTTCGAAGAATTTTCCTAAATTGTACTGGGATGCCAGAAGATTCATGGGTTGATTCTCACATAGTCTGCCATTGGAAACAACAACAACAACAACGTTTATTAAATCAACGCGTTTCATCGACAATGTCGCCATCTTCAGTACTACTTGAGCTACAATAAGCAAAGTATAACTATCAGTGTGATTAAGTTTTATTTTAGTTTTAAAACATCTCACAAGTTAGGCAAATTTATTTCTTGAAATTGTTAACATATGTAATGTAAAAGTACTGAAACAAAAAATATAAAACAAGTGTATAATTATAAATATATTTCTGTTATAATGAATCGAGTCCAATATTAAACTTGTATATTATGGAATTAATTAAGTTAACAGGGTCGTAATTTTCACCCTTCGTCCAACCCAACCAAGTGGAAAGATTGGAACCCTTTATAACAAGATCATTGCTCGGAATCTTTATGGTTCGTTACCCACTCAAAATAACGCTTCTTTTATTGCTCTCAGCACATTATTATTTTAATTAAAAGAATAAATGTTGGCCACATATGCTGACACAGACTTTCTAACATATTATTATATATAAATATAATAATGCTTTTAAATAAACCTTTCTATTTTGCAAAATATCTGAAAAATCTATGCTAATAGCAAAACGTTTTAGATTTTAGTAAAATACGTTTATGAAAACGTTACAAAGAGGGGAATATGATTATTTGTAAAATACAGATAGAGCTAATGACATTAATTTAATAAGTTATGTACAAAATTATAGTTATACATTCAAATAAAACCATCAATTTATTAAATATTACATTTAAGAAAACAATCATCATGGAGTAAATTAAAGTTAAGTAAGATCCAAAATCAGGCTTGGAGTTAAACAAACTAAAACACAATTCTACTATGCGTCCCTGTAGAGTGACTGTGTTCATTTTGACCTCGGATGTAAGGTTTACAAAAACTCCATTTGTTCAAAAACTTTAAAAGAAAGTTTACTATGTAATCTTTTTAATAACTTTTGCGTTCATTTTTAAATCATACCTTAGTGAAATAAGAAATTTATAATAGTTTGTATTATCAGACTATCTGCTGATTCTGTATGTCTAAGTCTCTATCAGTCGAAGTTAGACTCTCTCTCTCTCTCTCTCTCTCTCTCTCTCTCTCTCTCTCTCTCTCTCTCTCTCTCTCTCTCTCTCTCTCTCTCTCTCTCTCTCTCTCTCTCTCTCTCTCTCTCTCTCTCTCCCTCCCCCTCTCTGCGTGCTGTTCTAAAATCTAGTTTGAGACTGAATTTAAACTCAGCATAATACAAAATTAGTAGTATGTGAGTGTAACGTTAATAAAAATCTTGGTGCATGAATTGAATAAATTAAAATTCAGACAATTTAAATCGTATTAGTGAAGCCTAAAATTTTCTAAATAAAATAAAATTATGTATTGATAATAATGATTCCCCCAATTACACTTAGTTCTCGATTCCTATTCATACCAGTTCATAATCGTTCCGGGATTATGACTAAATTAAATTCTTTAAATAAAATCAGAACAAGGAGAAAAAGAGTTATGTCGACCATCTGGCTAAGGCTTTGAAACTGCATCACTTAATTCACTATAGAAACCAAGTTTATAGTTTCTATTGAAGAGAAACTAATATGTTAAGTTAACATGTTTAGATTTAAGTTTTTTTTAAATTTATTAAATGGTGGAGGCAAAATGTTTAGGCCCCTAGTCCCAAACGAAGTATTCCTAATAATAATAAAAATTATAAAATACAATTTTCTTGTATGTTTATAATTGAAAATTTTGTTTTCATAACCAGATTAAAAAAACAACCTAATTGTTTGTTTTAAAAATATAAATATAAATATTTAATTAATTAATTAAACGATACTATAAACAAAAGTATCCAAATAAATAATTTTGATATGGTCTTCTACGTAAGGCTCTAATACGGGAGTTATTAAAATGGCAATAAAAAGTTTTGCTTGCTATATATTTTTAAATTTTTACAACTATTTTTTCTAAGTATATATTGAGTAACTGCATAACCATTAGTAAGTCCTGAGGAAAATTAAATTATGTTAAAAAAGAAATAAAAAACAAAAACACATACTTTTGAGAAAAATAATTTAAAGTTACCACTGCAGTACATTCTAGGAGAACATACGGTTCCTGCTTCACAACCAATACTTACAAGTTCCTTTTTGTAACTTTTGTACCTTGCATGGTTTTAAATTATTGATTATAGACATAATAATTCAGCGATTATAAAGTTTTATATTTTATAGTGGGCCCTGCCTCCACATTACTATAAGTTGGGAAAACACAAACTGTATAGACAAACCTCGCGTCTTATGTGGTATTCATAAGCTGCGGCACAGATTTTTTATCAGAGGATTGCCGCCTTAAGCTTGAAAAGAAATGAAATTTAAAAATAAAATTTACAACATATAATAATTTATGGAAGCGCTCGCACACTGTTCTACAATACATACAGATAAGCTAGTTGTACTACTAATACAACGATTGTTATTTGCAGCGGTTTGTATTTTTATTAATATGAATCAAACATATCTAACATACCATCATCGTTGCCTTTGGCTAATTAATTCCGTACTGCTCATTGGAAAATCAAATAGAGAAACAAACGTTGGCATATTTACGTATGCCAATATTTACATTTCTGAAATAAATAACAAGTTTTGCCTATAGATACTAAATGTTGAGCTTGACTTATGAGAAAAATTATATAGTACAACAAACACACAGAACACATTTCTCATAAAAAATACGCCTAAGTATCAGACGCGTTTCAACGACAAGGTCGTCCTCTTCAGTGATACACCAGCTACACCAACCAAACCACAACTGGTCATTATTTTTTATGAGAATTGTGTTCTGTGTGTTTGTTATACTATATTGCCTATAGATAATGAAAATATTAAATACAGGTTGTTTGAAGACTAGTCCTAGGACCTTAATATTCACCCCATGATTAAGAAAGCTATTTATAAAGTTGAATAGAATTAAACACTTTACAACGTGAAGAGCAGACGTTTATTATACAAAGGACAGTAATTATTATAATGATGATTTATTACATTTAATAAAAATAACGAAATAAAATATTTGGCAGATGCTTAGCGTTACTACAAATTTAAGTCATACAGTAAAATATAACACATGTTACTTCTACAAACAGCCCCTCGAATGACGACATTTGTCTTCATTTATTACTTCTTTAATTTCAACAAAACGACAATGCTCTGATGTAACAGCTGTTACTCGTTTTCACTATTATACCAGAGTTGGGACATACAACTCACATGATATAGAATGAAATGTGGAGTGGGAGAAATAGAAAAATTACAATTCTCTTCCGAAGAAATAGTTAGGCTATAAGTTCATATTTTAAGAAATTAATTTATTGTATCTTTATTGTACAAGTTAAATTGTGTGTTTTGGTTTACTCTTTAGTTGTATACTTATTTTTGTAGAATGTATTATATCTTAAATATGTGTACTGCAGCCTTGTTTCTAGGTTCTACTGACCGTTATATCAGTAGATAAGCTAAATTGGAGGGGAGTAAAGGAGTAGCCATTGACTGAAATATTACTCCATAATTACTGACACATTAAACCAGCTTTGGATGAGCTTATAACTAATTAATATAGTTACATTAATAATAATAATTTGGTTAGTTATTGGGTGTAATGCAAACGTGGTCTGACAATAATTATTCAGCTACTCGATGCCGGATTTACAATTCACTTGTCTAATTGCGGATAAATTACTGGCGTGCACTAAACATAGATTTACTTCTGGGTCCAAAGACTCACTTTAATGAGTACAAGCTGGGTAATCCCGGGGTCTAGTCTTGGGTTTGATCATTCTTTTTCATCTTTCCTGTTAAGTTTTACTTTTTTCCTACACAGACGGTTTTAGAGTATTCTAGGGTTAGGGGTCCTTATATATTCTATCCTTCCTTTTTTTATAAGGCTATGATGACTGAAAGGTTTTCCCTTTAAACAACAAAAAAAAAGTTAAAAAATATTAAATACATCTGACTCTATAAAGCAATCTTTACTTGTTAATATTTCTTTTCAATTTGTCCAAAGTTGTCAAAATTGTTTACGTGTTTGCTGAAATAAACTACTATTCAAATAGACAGCCGGTAAAATAGAAAGCGTCTTGAATATTAAAGTGTCCTGTACTTGTTTGGCTACGCATAGACTCGTTGGAGTTGGCAATATCTCCAGGGATATGTCCAAATGGGGATTTATTGTAAAATGAGACACGTTGTTGTGCTTAGTGTATCTTTGAAGTTGCTTTTGTGTGATTATACACGGATAGGCAATCTATGGTTATATATACATGAATTAAACATTCATAGAATTTATAGTGTGTGATTTTAATTCAAATATATAAGACTTACCGTCGTCAATATTCTGTTAGCGTCGTTCAAACGACGGCCGTTTCGGCTATTCAGCCATTATCAAGTTGTAAAGTAATCTGGTTTCCTTTCGTAAATTACAAACACTTATACACATTACACAAGAGCAAGATTACACACGAAACACTTACACGTACATACGATTAAAATTGATTCATGAATCATTGTCTACGTCCTTACTACACAGAGTCTCGGATATTACTGTGTGATTTTGTAGTTAAGTTTCTATAATATATTACATCTTACATATTTTAAAGTTGTATTTACGAAATATAGGATAGGTTTGGTAATTGTAAAAACTTTCTACATCTGTTTATTGACTCATTTTGACGTTTCACGGCCTCTGTAATCCGAAAACGTGTTTTTCGACTTTACTTCCGTCGTCGCTGTTGTCTGTAACTACGATAGCAATCACAACTAAGTTAGGAACGTGAAATTTAGTTTTACAGTGTGATCATAAAGAACCTTATTAAAATTCAGAAAAATGAAATTTAAAATGTCAAAATGGTGCTCATTTAAAACTATTTCTTGTTCATATCTCTTTTTAGTCAACCTATAACAAACTAAATTAGTTACAAATTTGTAAATTTCCGTTTTGCAAGTTAGAGAAGTTATTGTCAAAAATGTATTTTCTAAACTTGACCAACAAATAATGTGATATTCGTATAATTATAAGATCCGGCAAGGCCATATCACTAACACGAGCGTAGCAAGTGAAGGTTCCTTCACATATACAGCCTCGTGTTACGCTGGAGATGAGACGCTGATACAAGCGAAGCGAGATAAGACTGTTTAATATAGACATCATTAAGGTGTAGCTGAGGTGAAGTAATTGATTAACACAATTACGATGTTCTGAAAACCTGTATAACAACGGTTTTAAACAAACTCACCCGCTGGTGAAGACTCCTTGATCTACCAATAATATTTAACATTACCTACAAGTCTCAATAAACCAACTTTTGGGCGTTACATTATTTAGAGAATTTACTTCTATGATGGGGCTGGGCAAGCACCACGATGGCACTTACTAACTTGTATATTCATTATTTTAGATGTTAAAACAATATTACGTTCTCAGTTTTCTATTGATTAACTTTAAATGTTGATACGCCAAACTGAGAACACATTTATTTTACATTGTAAATGAACTCCGACTTGCTACGGTCAATTAAAATAATTATGTTAAACCAATAAATAATATCTCATTTTAATTGTTATAGTTCAATAAAACAATATATAATTAAAGTGAATCAAATTCAATATTGGAATTGGTTGTACACATAACGATAGACAGTTGGCCGACTGTAGACATTAATTATAGAATAAACTGGAAAGTAATTTGAGAAGACTGTAGACAGTTATTTCAGTTGATTTTCTACATTTATTACAGACAACTGTAGACAGTTATGGGCATTGAACAATAAGATTGAGTAAGAAATCTGTCGTTTGACTGCAGACAAATGAAACGACTTGACTTCCAACATCAATCAATGTCCAACTAGCGTGAAAGTAAGTTAGTCGCTTAATCAACTACCAACAAAATTAAGCAAAAAAGTAATTAAACTTTATTGTGTATTAACTATATAATAGCCCAGCCGTTGTGTTAAGGATAGTTTGCATTAGTGTGAACATAAAGCTATCGGAAAGTTCTACCAATCAAACCAGTGTAGAAATAAGGGTATTATGATTTTCGTTAATTAATATAAATTCAATTAAAAATCGGAAATAAAAAATTTTCTACTTTTAATAAGGCTGAAATGTTGTAGTTTAAGTCTCAAATAGTTATTAGATCACGCACTAAACTTTTGAAACAAGAGACAAAAGGTTGATCATCTCGATAAACAGTTAGGACACGTCATAAGGGCATTGTGACTTCTGGTAAGTAATACAAACTGAATATAATTATTTAGTATTTAATATTAATTATTAATATATAATATATAATTATATATATATATATATATATATATATATATATATATATATATATATATATATATCAGTAAAGATTAAAACTATATTAAAGATACAAAATTATTGTATACACAAAATGTGTAAAACCTGTGTTTTTATTTTATGATTACAGATTTCAATTCTATTTTGAACAAGAATCTGTAAATTGTACCATTAACATTCCACACATACCTCTTGTGTTCATGAGAAATGCTTGGAATTCAGAGACATTTTACGGTTAAATAAACTGGTGATACTTAGTGAAGTGAGTTATTTATAAAACTAATTATTAGTAAGAATCAAAGAATTTCGCGTTTCTCTAATTCAATAAAATCAGTTAATTATTAATTCCTGTTTAACTGACCCAGTGTACGAAGTATAGGCTACGTTTGGTGATTGACAAAAAGTGGACATTCCTTTTTGAAGATATTTACGTTTCATGTCCTCAGGAAACAAAAAAAAGTGATTTTTAACAAACTGTCCGTCTGTGGTTGTTAGTGTTGTTGTTGTCTGTACGTAAACAAGATAAAGGACTCAAAAATTAAGATAGGAACAATAAAATATGGTGTATGTGTGTGTGTGTGTGTGAGGGGGAGATATATATATATATATATATATATATATATATATATATATATATATATATATAGAGAGAGAGAGAGAGAGAGAGAGAGAGAGAGAGAGAGAGAGAGAGAGAGAGAGAGAGAGAGAGAGAGTTGTATAAAAGGAATCATCAAATTCAGAAAAAATCAAATATTACATGTAACTTTACCACATCTGGTACAATTTATTACTGGGGAGTGACTAGAGAGGCAGGTTGTCTACGAAAAACAAACACTTGGTCAGCGAATATAAAATATCTTTGAAAATGCTTTCCCTTTTTTCTCATTTATATTTATTCATGTTCCATTTTTAAATTTCATTTCACTTTTTCTTTATCCACAAATACACCTCAGTATTAATAATTTTACAAAATATTTCATGTGTAATACTAGTATCATTTGAATATTACTGTATCATGAATTTGACATGAAACTACAAAAATATGGATGAGACTTTCAAAAAAAAAGGCTAAGGCCTTAAACCAAAAATATTAAACCCGAGTTGTAAATGATATATAAATCACGACTGCATCATACTTTTTGGCTGAGTTTTATGTTTTCCGTATACAAACTACCTCAAAAACATATTTTCTCCACTAAAAAACTTAATTTACTTCGGCGCTGTTACTGAATGTCAAAATTATTATTATTATCATTTTCTCAAAGACTTAACTTTGTAAAAAGTTACTTCAAAATTGTTTTTTACTGGTTTCTTTTCACTCCATCAGATGGCGAAATCGAAGTTGAACAAAGTATCTATGGTACTAAGATATAAAGTTATAAAATTTTGGATGCAATATCCATCTTGAAATATAACTTTTTACAAATTATCAATCTAACCGAAAGCGTTTGTAAAAATTGTAACATTTCTAGAAGAGTTAGAGAGACAAAAATTTGCCATGTTTACATTTATAAATACAAATCAACATATAACTTATACAATTTTGACCCTTGGGGATCAATTGTAATGGGCGCGGATGTGGCAAACCTTACGGATCTAGCTGGATCTACACGTTTTCCTTACGTAGTCTATATTACATTAATATTATTAAAGTATTCCAGGGTAAGTGTTTTTATTTTATGTTTTTCACGTGCAAATAACAAGTGAAAAATAGAAAATGTTTTGAATAAATATTATTTCCAGAGTTATGTGGCATTAAGTAGCACATAGATTTATATTATGAGCAATATTTCACATTATGGCCGTGATGACACTAGCTTTTTCTTTATTGGAACAGCTTATAATGAAGGCTGAAGATGTCAATTAACGTTGATTTCTCCGTCAGGGGTTCACCTACACTGAGTAAGAATTTCTAATCCTGAGGGACCTCCTAGCTGGATCTACACGTTTTTGCATGTTGACTATAAGGTCTCCTTTTGACCAACTTTTGTTCTTTTCTGATCCTGAGACTAAAAGAGTATTAGAATGCTAATAATCTTTATTTTATGTTTTGTAAGGCGGCGATGATAGAAAGGTTTTTTGAGTCCTCGAGTTACTAGGGATATATGTGTAATGTGGATTAGTCCAAGTGAAGTGAATTTACGTACGTGGCAATCCCGAGAAATTTTAGCTGGATCTACATCTATTTTGACGTAGTCTTTGGATTGCATTCCTCTCTTTCATCTCTTCTACTAGGTCTGTGTTGATACATTCTTATTATGTTTTGACCCTGATTGTTATGAGTATTCCTGGGGTAGGAGTATTTTTTTCATGTTCTTTTTTTTAAAGCGATAATAACCGAAAGGTTTTTCGCTTTTTAAACAACCAAATAATAAATATTATAAATTTCAAATTATACATTTATTTCATTTCAATTATTTATTTTCTTTGTCCTTCAGCCTAATCTTATGAAATATTCAAATATAAGACTTACCGTCGTCAATATTCTGTTTGCGTCGTTCAAACGACGCCCGTTTCGGCTATTCAGCCATTATCAAGTTGCAAATATGTAATCTGGTTTCCCTTCGTCAATTACAAACACTTCTACACATTACATAGCCGAAACGACCGTCGTTTGAACGACGCAAACAGAATATTGACGACGGTAAGTCTTATATTTGAATTAATATAACAATATTCGGAATGGCGAAAACAAATTGTTATTATGAAATATATTTACAGTGTTTTTTTTTTTAAAGTAAATATATTAACACAACACATTTGTAAATTGCAATGCACTTATCGTTTACAGATGTGTACATAATTTTAAATTGAATTTAAACCCTCCATCTCACGATCATATTAACACAAGGTATTCATATAAAATGATGTTCAGACTTGGATTCTATTGATATCATGGAATGAAACCAAAGCTGATTACAGTGATTCACTTGATGGGTTTCGTAAGGTGTATTACTTACAACAAGTATCACTCGTAGCGCTACAGTAGTTTGCTTTACATTGTCATTTCGTTTCGTCTAATTGTAAATAATTTATAACATTTTTAGTAAATGTAGTTTGATGAAATTTTGGTGGACTCACGTTTTATAACAATATTAGATTACATTTATAAAAACAATATATGTCCATATTTAAGTTATTTATTTCTATTGGAAAACACTTAACCGATTCGTCAAATCTGAACACTCATTTTCATCTGGTTATGTTCTCGGACTGTAAACGTTTGTTCAATAAAGTAACGCATTTAATTATTGGTTAAATTTCATCAGATAAACACTAGGTTGAATTTATCGAGGTAATCATAGCATTACTAAGTAAACATAGACAAACGGTAATATTATAGAAAAAGATTAATGGGTTGAACTAATAACAAAAATAAAATAGAGTTCGGAAAGTTTGTGATTAGTTTTTATGTAAAATTCCTGAAATGAGTTTAGCGAGAAAAAACTGAATCTATAGTGTATAGAAAGTAAAATATTCAATAAGTTAGCAAGAAGTCAGTTTTGTCCATTTATTTTGAGATTCTATCAGATACAGTTATGATAATGGATTTTTTCGCCGTAAAACGCTTTGTTTAATATTATGTTAACCTATTTCTGAGTATACAGGGTGATTAAAAATTGTACTGAAATATTTCTGGAGCTGATTCTAGAGATAAAAATAAGAAGAAAAGTTTGTGTAAACATAGGTTTGAAAACGGTGTTTTCCTTATGTCGGCCATGTTTTTATCCGCCCGAGAAAAATATTTTGGAAATTTTTAGGATATCGAGGGAAGATTTTGGTATATGAATATACAAAAACAATTTTTATTATTTGTTTTGTGAGTCTAAGACAGATTTATCGATAAAAAAACAATATTTAAAGTAGTATTAAAAATACCAATCGCCATTTTGAAACTGTTAAGGGAAATATTTTAATTTCAGGTTAATTTCTGGATAATAAACTGTAATTTTCTTATTAACATTATCATAATATTTGTTATGCTAAATCTTTAGTGTTGTAGATAATTATCAAGAAATATATACTTTTTTAATTTTGTCGAAAAATCGGTTGTGCTTTGAACCTAGAGAAAACATTTAATAAAACATTTTCTTTTCGTTAAAAAAAGACGATATATTTTTATTTCTTATAAATATTTTGTAATGTTGATGATTTCCAAGATACAAATTCAAGATTATAAATTTAAAACATCTGCCATTTTGAAAATGTACAAAATAAATTTTTGGTTTTCTTATATATCGGTAAAAAGTATGCTTACAATCTTCACTCAATATCATATCTACTATCAAAGAAATACTTTTTTTTTTCTTTCTAAAAACACAAATAACCTATGTTTCCGGACCTATGTTTATATAAAATTTAATCCTTTAATTTTAGCTCTAAAATCAACTCCGGAATACTGCCGTTTAATTTTGAATCATACTGTATAGACCTTTAATCAAGATTGCACTGGAGTTGATGTTACTGGTCTAGAGAATACTTTGTAACTTATATCACGAATCCAAGATATTCTTTTGTAGTCGTTTGTTTCATGTGTTAGGTTTACATTATGTACCTCCAGTACAACAACAGTTGTTAGTGAAACAGTACGTGCCGTCTGATTACAATGTTTTATATATAAACTGCATTTCAATATATTCATTTTGTGTGACTTTACATATTTCCTTATTTACACGAAGAACTAGTAAGCGCTTAAAAAGAAAAATGAAATGCACTTAGAAAGCTTGAAATGGAAGTGCACAAAAGTTCAATGTAGAGAATTATAAAGAAAAACTAAATTGCATTTTACAAAAACCACCTAGTCCATAACCTATTTAATGATGATCCGGACAGATGAGTGGAGTTCTCTTCCCTCATTATTGAGGTTAATAAGACTGATCCTGATTGGCATATTCGTGTTGTTTTCTCAGACGAATCGATTTTCTACCGCAATGGAATTGTAAATAGACATTATTACAATACCCAAAACCCTTTCGTTGTTGTAAAAAATGTTCTTACTAAAAGGAATGTTTGGGCAGCTGTTACTGCTTATGATGTGCTGTCTTATGACATTTCATGACTGGAAATAAGTTTTAAGTACCGCCACATTTTATGGTTCCAGAAATAGGTCATAGAAGATGGTGCTTTGCCCCCATTATGCAAATTCAATCAAACTAATTAAAAATATTCAAGATTGTTTGATTGGTTGTGAAAGTCAGTTTTTAGATTGACCATCCCGGTCTCCTGATTTAACTTTGTGACGTTTTCATATTGGCCTATTTAAAGGAGTAAGTGTACACTCATAGTTTCAACAATAATAATGATTTGTAGAGCGTTATCGAAGAGGAACATTCTCAGATACTAAATAATTACTTTAAAAGAGCGTACGTGTCATTTGTTAGGCGTTGCTATCAGTGTGTCACTGTGGAAGGGTTTCAGTTTTAATAAATAAATAATTTTTTTTAAATTTTATTATAATTGGTTATTTAACAAATAACTAGTTATTAGTTTGTTTTTATCTTTAAACAACAACAAAAATTGTAAACAAAGTATACATTTTTTGATTAGTATTGCATCAATAATAGTCCATAGATATGATGTATTCCTGTTTTTATATGTAGGTTCTGTTACATGTAAGAAACATTATCCACAGATTCTCACACACATGTTGTTAATTTATAAAAAATTTCTGAATATGCAATTTTTAAAATTGATTAAGTCAAAGTTTACCGACTTATAAAATGAACAAATACTTTTGAACGCTTGTAAGACGTTGTAATTACGTTTGAACGCTTGTAAGACAAAAGGCGACGCCATAACCTATGATGTCTTGACGTTGTGAAGCATGTATCTATGTCATTTTATTATTCCTGATACAACGCTATGTCGTGACACATGGTCATTTGTCAGACAAAAACCATTCCAAGTGACATTCATTTGTCTGGACATATTTCACTTTCTTGCAATCCTTTTAAACACGAGAAAGGGAGAAAACTACGAAACAAAACTAGATTTTAAAATTAGAAAATAATATTTTGCAAATTGTTCATTTTTTTAACAGAAATATAAATGTATATATCCTGTCTGTAGTAATGTTTGATTTTATGTTCCATGCATATTATTAAACAGGCCGTTACAAAAATATATATTTTGTTTTAAATTGTTTGATTTGCTAATATTGTAATCAGTTTTTTTGATAGGGTTAGAAATAGTTTCTGAGATAAGATGGGCTATATATTTGAAGATTATATATATATTTATAAGCAGTAGCCCTGCTATCTTTTCCTCTTTTTCTTTGGATATATTTCTTGTTGTTCAAAAGCGGTAAACCAATCGGTCATCATAACCTAGTAATAAATGATGAAAAGAATGCAAAATAAAGATCCTCTAGTCGTCAATACTCTAATAGCGTCAGAGTCTGAAGAGAACAACAGTTGCTCAAGAAAGACTTGATAGGAAAGATACTGATCTAACCAAAGACTAAATAGAAAATTGTGTAGAATCAGCTATAGACCTTCGGGATTGTCACGCTCGTACTATAGTGTATAGTTATGTTTGACAGTCTTTTTTTATGCAGGATTTTATTTTATACAAACGTCTGTTACAATATTTAAAAATTTGAATGATGTTTGAATATCTATTCCTCTTTAATATTAATAGAATGTACTAAATGTGTTATTATCGATCAGAACCGTCGTTAGGGGCGCCTCAGCTACTGTTAGCAACGGATTCAGAATAGGTCTCTTGTGGATTTACATATCGATTACTGAGCTTTTAACATGACTCTCGATTGTGTTTACCATATTTATAACCTCAGAGTTTCAAAGGTTTTCATCTTTTCTCCTTTCAATAATTAATATATTCATAAAAAATACATTAATATTTAAAATTTATAATTTTTCCTTGTTGTTACAAGGTAGCGAACCACTTGGTAATCATCACATTATAAAAAAAAACTAAGTAAAAACATAAAATAACGACTTCTAATCCTCGAATAATCTAATAGCGTTGTAGCCTGAAAATTAGAAGAATTTGTCAATAGAGAGCTAATAGGGAGATGAAAGAGAGGGATCCAACCCAAGACGTCATGAAAATAGGTGTAGATCCAGGTAGAGTGTCTCGGAATTGCTACACTACAGGTGAGTTCTTGAAGGTAATAAAAAGTAGTATTTTCAAAGCTGGACAACACATTCAAAATATTTTAAACACTAGCTTCAATCACAAATCAACACTCGGACATACTCATTTTATATATGCTATTCCACATTATACATACATCTTCCTAGTACCTGGATGACTCATGAGTAGAAATATTTTAGTTTGTATTGAATGTAATCACTCTAAAGTCCCTATAACAAATAAGTTGTATTCTAACTATATATCTTTTGCAAGGGGTGACAGATTTAATAAAAATTGGGTAATTTGGAACAAAATTGCTCTAGCCATATAAACAGAAATGGTTGCATTTATTGTTTTCGAAAAGTCTATCAGTTCCTGTATTTTATTAATATATTTTACTGTATTTTCAGTGAATTATAATACGTTTTAAAAAAGCTTACATGTTTTAAACATAAACACAAAACACAAGAAGGAAGAACATGAAATAAAAAACCTCTAATACTTTAATTTCGTCCGGGTTGGAAAACAAGAGTTTGGTCAAAGGAGACTTGACAGGATAAATTAAAAAGAGGCATCTAACCCAAGACTGTATGAAAATTTGTGTAGATCCAGCTACAGTTCCTTGAGATTGCCAGACACTTACTCACTCTAGTGAGCCCTTAACGGTCTCTATTATTTAAATTCTATGGGTATTTATAATTAATCTGAATATTAATTTTAATACATTATTTAATAATTTAGTTATATTAAAAGAATATATTTTATCTGCTACATCTTTGTGATGATTTTATTATTTCAAGTTCAGAAAATGACAGAATCTAAATGTTGAAATTGGAAATATACAAAGGATAATATTAATAAGCTGCACCGATTTACTAATAAATATCAGTATTTCACAAATACACAAAAAATTATATTATATTTACACATAAACTGTGTGATATATTAAATAATCGGCAAATTTTTTGTGAAAGTAGTTTAGTATTCAAAACAAACACCTGCAAATAACACAAAGACAAACACATGCTTTTATGAGGTCCCACTCAAACTCTAGTTCAGAAATAAGGGCAGTTGTACGCATCGTCATATATAATCATATTCACATTTACTTCAAAATTGTCATTTGACTTTAACATTTACTTGGCTCATTGCAGATACTACATATTTTTGTTGTTTCGTAAATTTACTTTTTCAAATTAATAACGTTTTATTGTGAAAATTTTATTTTAATATTTGTACTTTACAAACTTACTGTTATTAAATATTCACCACAATTATTACTGTACCATAATTATAGCTTAAAATTTGACATCAGAAAGTATTAGTAATTCATATTTTTAATTATAACATTTAGAAAAAGGTTTAACACACAACATTTGTAAAGTAAGTTGCCTTCAAATCAAATATTTTCTGCCTGTACTTGTAATCACATTCTTGACTGTACGTAACACACATCCAATCTGTGAATGTTACACGAAATTCAGGTTGGTTGGATATCAACAGAAAGGTTACTTCATCGCGCCGTGTGCTGAGCCGGACTATGGTGCTCACAACGGCTTTTAATAAGGTATTGATCATTAAAAATATTCTCCGCCTACATAGAATAATCGTGATACGTCTGGACATAATAATGTCCATTAATTTATTATCGTATTCTTTATTTATTACTTTTTAAACATAGAACGAATAAACAAAAACAAATTGTACGCAAGGAGGAAAGGATTTCACAATTTAAATTTCTCTGAGGGTCTGTTTTTATATATTCGACTACACCAAATATTTCGAATAGTACCAATACTACTCCCAAATAACATCAGGTCATCCCAAGGGACCCAAGCTAGATCTACACTTTTTCATTTAGTCATGGGTTAGATTCATTCTTTCATATTTTTTATCAGGTCCCTTGTGACTAACTCTTATTAGAGTATTCAGAGACTAGCGATATTTATTTTATGTTCTTTTTCTAATTAGGCGATGATGAGCGAAATTTGTTTCATCTTCAATTAACAATTAAAATTATTCCTAAATTATAACTGCTCACACGGCGCACAAAGGTTAAATATATATTATAGAAATCGTGTATAACGTGAAGTAAAAAAATATTTTAAAATCCAGTAAATATTTCACCACCTAAATAGTGTAATATCAACAAGTCTGGGAATAAAATAGAGGTGTAGTTTGAATAATTCATCATTGAAAACCGGATTAAGTTTGGTACCAAGGGAGTGCTTCAACATATTATATATAATTTCCTGCGAGAGAGAGAGAGAGAGAGTAGCTTATTTAAATTGGGGTTAAGAGGAAGTAACGCCCTATAGGAATTCACTATAGTGAATACGGAAGTGGCAATTCCGAGGGAGCTAGTACGATTTACACCTTCCTTTACGTAGTTTTGGGTTAGATCTCTCTCTCTCTTTCTCTCTCTCTCTCTCTCTCTCTCTCTCTCTCTCTCTCTCTCTCTCTCTCTCTCTCTCTCTCTCTCTCTCTCTCTCTCTCTCTCTCTCTTTCATATTTCCTTGACCAATTATTGTTCTCTTTCGATCCTTTCGTGTAATCGAGGCCCAAGGGTTTTTATTTTATCTTCCTTTTTTATAAGGCGATGATGACCGAGAGGTTTTTTGTCTTTAAGCAATAAGAACATATAAACCATTATTTGAGAGATGAAATATGTTGTGCGTACAATCTCTGCATATGTAAATATCTCTCAATTAATTTGTAAGTCAAATTTTGGTAACAAATCCGTTAATAATTTTTTGAATTTACAATACAGGAGTTTATATTATGCCCAACTTGTGTTAATTGAAATTTAAAATCAGAATGTGGTGTATATGTAAATAGGGTTTCTATTCTGAGAAGGCACAGTAAGATTTTAGTAATTAGAAGTTTAAAATTTTTTATCACTACCAGGTAGGGAGTTTAGAGTAAACAGAAATGTAAGCAAATGGTTCCCCCAGGGATTACTATAGTGTTACAAATTTGTATTTTATCTTATATTTTTAAAAAATTTACATTTTGGGTATGAAAAGTTTGTGTTAAAGCGAAATAGTGAAGCAAAAGGAATCTATTTTACCCCAACAAGTGAGCTAATTTAATTCTAGCAAGTGTATTTCAGGGAAATTCTGTAGTGTTTTTATACTTTAGACATACAAAAATAAAACTGGTATTCCCTGTGCAGTTTTGGGTCAAATTACCATCAAATTCAACTCAAGCCAACCACCGGTTATTTAAAGTGGACCCTCCCACAGCCTTACTTGAAGCTAGAATGAACAAAAACATTTGTCTCAGATCGGATTCGAACTTCGGCACCCATCCTTGATCAATGAATTGCCTTCTTAAGCCTTTCAAGCACTAAGATACTTAGGAATAGTCAGTCATTTAATATTACTAGAGTGATGTAGTCAGATTTGCAAGTAACGACCTCTAACGTTCATAATTTCTTCGTTTTGCTACCGTTAGGAACAATTAAAAATTGTGTAAGCACTTCTAAACGTCGTAATAATAATAATTTATAAATGTTTATTATAATTGGTGATAGAATAAATATCTGTATACATTTAATACAAATTTGACAGATGAACACTGTGATGAATTGTATAATTGTAAACATTAAGTCCCCTACCACAAGTTAGGTATAATAACACAACACAAATAAACTTTTGGCAAACAGTTATTTTTGTTGTGTTATTGTACCTAACTTTTGGTAGAGGACTAGTGTTTAAAATTACAAATTTGGATGAGGAATTTAGTTTTCTGTAATATTTATAACCTGGAAACTTAATAAACTGTATACCGGTATTATGTTGGTAAAGGGTTAAACAAGAAAGGGAAACAAAGACCAGAGCACTGTGGTGAAAATATATACAGATACACTTTCAAAAGTCCCTTACCACACTTGGGAATAAACAAAATAACAAAAAACAAAAATTTTTTGTCAAAAAGTAAAATGTTTATTCCTATTAGACCCTTATAGCTATTACAACAACAAAGTTGTCATTATAAAAAAAATTGTATCTACTATTATTATTTAGTTAATATGTTAAGATAATTAGTTTAGGGATGATTATATTGTAAATTCTAAAACATCTTTGTTTGTTAGAGGATTGGGCCTTCCCCATTCCAGGTAATTCCCCATTCCCCAAACACAGTACAGGTGTTTGAACTGTCAACCCTATTGTTGATAGGTCAATGCACCAGAGGAGTGGGGTAGGGAAACTGGTCACTTTAGTTGTAAATAGTTTTAATTTAGTCTTTATTAAGATTCCCTCTGAAGATGACAACTTTGTTGTTGTAATAGCTATAAGGGTCTAATAGGAATAAACATTTTACTTTTGACAAAAATTTTGTTTTTTGTTATTTTGTTTATTCCCAAGTGTGGTAAGGGACTTTTGAAAGTGTATCTGTAAAGAAAGGGAAAGTCAGTAACTGAGATTTTTATAGATTAAAAATACGATGGTATGATGATATATCATAGATAGGTTTAGATTATGACACAGATTGTACATATGATGTACTCAAATGATTACATTTAACACAACCAAAATGACAAAAATGTGACATATTCAAATACCTAAATACTAATATTTAAACTATAAGTGAAAAAACTAGTTTAAAGCGTTTATTTTTACACTGAAAATTTATTTTTCAAACGCAAATTCAAAATTTCTATTTAACTTTTATTTATTTATATTATACTAAGATTTTATTTTACAACGATGTTCTACGTGTAACTCAACTTTTATGTCATGTAATTAAATAAGTAATAAATTTTAAAACTATTGGTTTTAATCAAAGTAAAAGCTTTCGATAAAATATCTGAACGCTAAAGCTTGTAATAAATTTGTAAACTAAATAAAATCCCCATATGTCTGCAAGTAAATGATTGTATTTAGTCAATTAATTGTGGAATGCTGTTTTGTCTTCCAGTAGCTGATTAGTGTATCTCAGTTGTCCACAACGTAATTCCTAACTCTTTATAATTAAATTTAGTCCATTGATTAACGTAAGAAGGATTTACTGTCTGCAGTCGAAATCAGTTAAAGTCTAAGTAATTTTACTGTTTCCAATTAAGTTGTATTTTCTGTTTTCTTTTTTTTTTCATAACAAAAATCATTACAAGATACATGGATAGGTTAGGTTAGGTTAGGTTAGGTTAGGTTAGGTTAGGTTAGGTTAGGTAAGGTTAGGTTAGGTTAGGTTAGGTGAGGTGAGGTTAGGTTAGGTTAGGTTAGGTTAGGTTAGGTTAGGTAAGGTTAGGTTAGGTTAGGTTAGGTGAGGTGAGGTTAGGTTAGGTTAGGTTAGGTTAGGTAGGTTAGGTTAGGTTAGGTTAGGTAAGGTTAGGTTAGGTGAGGTTAGGTTACGTTAGGTTAGGTAAGGTTAGGTTAGGTTAGGTTAGGTGAGGTTAGGTTAGGTTAGGTTAGGTTAGGTTAGGTTAGGTTAGGTGAGGTTAGGTTAGGTTAGATTAGGTTAGGTTAGGTTAGGTTAACAGTACTCGCGTCTGTTGATTTGTGTTCTGAATCAGCTGTTTCAAAGATTTCGTCCTTTAATTGCTAAGGTATGAATTTATTATGTTACCACGATATGCTTCTAAAAGCATTTGTAAAACCAAGTATAATTTTAAAATTAGTGAAAAAATTCTGTACTATTTAACTATAGAGAATTACGTACTAAAATATAAACCTGGTTCTGTTTAATATTAGAAACTATGTTCACAAGGACGCAGATATTTTATAATTACAAATGTAACAGATAGTATAATTTTAAAATAGAATACGCCAAAGTTAAGTGATAATTGTTTTTGTTGTGAAATATGCAAGTAATACTTAAAGTAAAGGGGATATTACATTCATGTTTATATATAACTGTATAAATAACTACTGCTGATTAAGAAATATAATGTCAGCTTTGATTTATGTTATTCCAGAATCAACTTTACGACATTAGTTATCTAAACATTTGTTGCCAACAATGTATCAACGTCATTAATTCCTGATCCTAAGCTATGTCGTGACATTTGGTCATTTGTCAGATAAAAACAATACCAAGTCCTAGACATATATCACTTTCTTGGAATTCTTTAAACTTGGAAAAGAGAAAAAAAAACTGTTTTCAATGTTGTGTGTGTGTACTTTACTTGTTTTATATTCCATATTAAAAACATACGGATGTCTTGGGACTTAGAATATAAACTAAATTTTGATATAAAATATAATTACCATAATTACAAACAGACCCTAGCTTACACCCTTTTTCATGTAGTTTTGGATTAGATCTTTTATCTTTGGTATTAAGTTTCTCTTGACCATTTCTTGTTTTTTTACGACCCTGACGCTATTAAAGTTTCTTTTTTTCTTTTTTTTTATGAGGCTATGATGGCTGAGAGGTTTTTCACTTATAAAACAAGAAAAATCCACATCGATAAAAAGGAATGTACTACTAGTGATGGTATCGATTAGAACCTCTATAGGTGACCTGCAACACTTGTTAGGAACAGTTTTAGAATAAGCCTCTTCGATATATAGGCCTAGATTCGACTGGTCGACATATCGATTACTATGGTTTTTAAAAACTCTATTGTATCTACCAGATATACTCTTATACTTTCCGATTATTACCTTAAAACGTATTAACATTATTAAATAAAAAACTTAGTGTATGTCAATAATACATGTGTTATTATTACTTTTTATCATTTTATTATTGAATATATTCTTAAATCTAATATTAATATTACATAATTGTTTTCAGAAGTTATCTATTTCAAATTAGTTAGTAACAATTTGTTAGTAACATAAATGCATAAAACATGGATTAATAACAAAGATATCTTAACTTCGTAACAAGCAATCACGTTATTCTGAATTGTATTTTCAGCAACTATTCCTCAAAGTTACGTGAAATTTATAGTGTTGCCCCAGAAACGAATGTCACGTTCACAACACGGCTCTCCGTTGTTAAACTATAGAAACAATCTCTGATCTATGTTACAACTTTTGCTTGTAAGGTTTTTCTCTCTCTTTGATCTTTAAAGGTGAAAAACCTCTCTGTCATCTTCGTCTTAAATATAAAAAAAAGATAAATTGAAGATCACTAGCTTTCAAATACTCTAAAAGCGTCAGGTCGGAAGAGAACAAGAGTTGATCAAGAGAGACCTTATTAGAAAGATGAAAGAGAGGGATCTAACCCAGGAATACACGAAAAAAGTGAATCTCGAGGAAGCCATGCTCGTATTCACTATAGTGATGTCTGCTAAGGTGTAGAAACGAAATCTTACAATCTAATCTATGTTGCAAGTTCTGTTTATAATGTTTTTATTTATTATTTAATTATTCACGTCTTTACCAATGTACACTAGAAAATAGAAACAAAATATTACAATCTAATCTATGTTTAAAATTTCAGTTTTTAATGTTTTTATGTATTATTTAATTATTCTCATCTTTACCATTATACAGTATAAAACTTGAATATTAGAAAATAATTTCTTAGGGGCTCATTATAGTCCTAAGAATACTGAGAAGCTGGTTTCTACAACGTTTTCAATCCCTCTAATTCATCTCTCCTTTATAGTCTCTCTTGACTAACTCTTGTTCTTTTCCGACCCAGTTATTATTAAAGTATTCGAGAGGTAGGAAGCAATTTTATCTTCTTTTTTCTTCTTTATTTATAAAGTGATTATGACAGAGAGGTTTTCGCCTTTAAACAACAAGGACGCTTCTACGACATTACAGAAATAACCTTGTTTTTAGTTAGAATTTGGCAGACACGATTCTGTAATGTTATTTGGTATTATCTTTAGGTGAAACAAGTAATTACAAATTTGTTATTGCATTTGATATTTATGTTATAATTTCATGGAGCTAAAACTGACAATTTCAACTAAAATCGATTATGTTGAGCCCTTCATAGGGTGAGAAATTAATATATGAGTAGCAACCAATATAAATCCATCAAATGTTGCCGAAATACCGCAACTTTTGGTCTATTCTCTATTATAAAATATTTAATTCTAGTTAAATTCATTTACGTTTTGTTTCGACTGTAGCAAATAAGACAAAATATTGAGATTGGAATTTATGCGCGGATTAAGGAATATTAAAACGGAAAAAATACAAAAAATGTGTAGGTTTTGTTTATAAATATTTATATATTGCCAAATGTAAAACTTGAAAACAATTTATGACAAATAAACTCAAACACGTTTCAACGATATATCTTCAGTTATATAATCAGCTGTAGTTTGATTATTCTAGCTCACGTACGACTGAAGATGACGACATTGTCGTTGAAACGAGTTTGAATTTATTTTAAAACATCTCACAAATAAAACTGAATATTTATTTATTGTAAAATGTATTTTAAGGCACATTGATAATTGTAACAAATCACCGATCAATTTTTTATTAGTTCATTAAAAATTTAGTTTGAGTTAAATAATACAGAAAGGAAAGTTTTGAAAGAAGATAGTATCCTTCTGAAATTTGTTCAAACATAAAGAAAACGTTTTATTCTAACCAAGAAAAAAATACTTTTCCTAGTTAACCCTGGTAAATTATTGCTGGGGGAGATTCGGGTTATTTTTACACTAATTGCAAGTTTGTTTGACAAGACATTGGCTTTAAAATGTAAAGAAAAAAATGAAAGAAGGTATATTTTACACAACTCATAAAACAAGTTAGGGCAATATCATTGAAATTATATTTTCCCTTTAAAATTTAAATGGCAATTTTGAAAATATAAGAAATAAAGTATTTTGTTTGATTCAGTTCTAAACCGTAACGTAAAAAAAAATAATAAATCGCTTGTACCAAATATGAACACAACATATTATCTAATATCACACTTATATAATTTTTTGTAATGTTGGATAGACCAAGCGTTTACTGACCAAGTTTTTTTTAAAAATTTTTAAATTTTAAAATTTACCAGTAGAACGTGCTCTAAAAGTGTCTCTTTTTCTTTGTGTCTCACCTTCTAAATATCTGTATGATAGTTGTTTGGTTTAAGTGCCAACATTCACAAAACCGACTTTTATTAGTCACAATTACTACATTAATTCTTTATAAAAACAAAATATATATAATACATAATTTTTATCAATTTTGCATAAAGGAAGATTTGGGAAAAATAGAATATTTTAATAAATAATTGTTCAAACGCTTCATCTGAATAACCAGTGTTTCATAATGTATACAAAATTATTTATATTATAAATTAAAGACAAGAGTTAAAAAACTAATTTATTTTATTTTATCGCTAAACACATGAATGTTATTTGAAATGTCAGTTTAATATTCTCAATTGACAGATAAATTGTGAAAGTCTACAGTAACTGCAATAGTAAAAAAACCTCTCGACCTATAATCTTTTCTGAATATCTGGAACACATCCAAGTATCGGAAGCAATAAATTTCTTCCTGAAACCATACCAGAATTTACTGCCTCTCTTTACCATTTCCTAATCCTAAGTATTTACGAAAGATGAAATCAACGAAGATTTAATGTTTAAAAAGAGATTTAATTCCTAATTTAATATCGGGTTGTTAGATTTTAGTAATATTTAAGGTAATATGTTAGATTCATTTATTTTTTATAAGTTTAAAATGTTTAAACTTAAATGCGTTTGAGTTTTCTTAATATGTTCCTGTAATGAAAACAAGTTGAAAGTACTTACCGAGGCCCATCAAACAATGCATTAAAATAAGCTCTTCTAAATGTTATTAGAAATAGTCCTTGTAGGAAATGTTAAAATTGTATTGGTAGATTAGTGGGTCTTAGCAAGTAGGATAAGTTTGGTTTAAAACATCTGTTCACTACTTTCTTAACGTAGGCTTGTCGTATGTTGTACATATATGAAGAAACATCAACTCTCGTGTCAGTGGGTGTAACATAGATTTGTTACAATAGATGTACAACCTAACCTAACCTAACCTAACCTAACCTAACCAAACCTAACCTAACCTAGACCCTGTAAGATCCTTTAACCCTATAATTGCTACTAGACCAAATTTCGAGTCGAGTGTTGACGCATGTCTTAGTCTAACGACCGGAAAACACGTTTTTTTTTTGTTTTTTTTACGTGCAGAATAAACAATGTTAAAACTAAAACTTCCAAACATGTCATTTTGGTGGCTGATATTAATTTTAAATTGTTAATAAAGTTTACATCATATGTTTTGAACACAGTTGTAATTAACACGGAAATTGAGTTATTATTTGTTTTCAAAGGGTGCGTGTAAAATTTTTTCAGGTACGATTTGTAATAAAATGTTTGAAATTAAATCATTTGATTTCTTCAAGGTATATTACTTTGACGGGTAGACTCCTTTACATGGGTACTTTTATCACGATGAGTGCGACAATAGAACCTTATTGAAATTTAGAAAAATGGAATTCAAAATTTGAATATAGCGGCAGTTTAATGTTCTTATCCCGTTTGTTATTCATTCTACAACTCACTAAATTAGATAATAATTTTCATGGATAAGTAACAACCAGAAGTCTCTACGATGAAAAATAGTGACTTCATTGTCAAAACTGAAATTTCAAATACTGCCCTCTCAAGGAAAAATGATAAACATATAGTTTCGAGATGTGGCAGAGCAGTGGTTCATACACGAGTGCTAACTTCTTCATATGATATGTTCAGCTTTGGGGCCGCTAACGCAGAGTGAGTAGGGGGTTGTCAATATATATACGTCTACGCGGTCCATGTAATGGTTTAAAACAATCACAAGGTTCAGAAAATCTTTGTAACAACTGTTTCAAACAAAGTTACTCTAGATAAAACCACTCCTCTTAACCTATCAATACAATTTAACATTGTACAAAAACCAACATTAGATCATAATATTTAGTGGATTATTTGTATAATTACATTGTGTTGGGGCTGAGCATCAAATGGGTACCGGTAAACTTCAATCAACTTGTGTTTTTAAAAATTTTAGACCATTTATCTTTTTCAATAATAAAAAAGTGTTTAAATTAAATCAGATGTTTATCACGAATAAGTCAACAATGTTTTAATTTTGGTAAAGAGTGATGCATGAATCAAAATCATAAACACATTATATGGTTGTAAACACAGATTTTCTGTTTAATAAGATGACTGTTGATATACTGTTTTTTTTTTTATAAGAAACAAGTATATACATAAGATAATCGTTGTTATGTAGATTTTATTAACAAGTGGAACCACCAGATGTAAAGTTTAGTATTACATCATGAATGTTATAAACTTATAAGACCATACTTGGAGTTTATTTTTATTTGAGAGAAATGAGTTTTAATCCAATGTACGTGGAAATAAATTAACAATGTTACAATCATAAATATACTTGTTTACAAAAATATCCGGAAGTAGGAAGTAACGATGACCGGAAATAAGGGCGTATCGTTATCGTTATACGAAAGGAACATTTTTATTTGTTTTTACGTCCTGAGTGTGAAGGGGTTTTCTACAGACCATATTATATCCCCACAGGGTAAAGTTTTCCCTCCACACTTTCATTATATTTCATCCCTCACAAATCCCCACAACCAGGCGGCCACTTTTGTTAAATTTATCTGCCCTTTGGGATTTTGTCTTTATTTCCATGTTCATCGTAAAGTGCAATAAAAAACTTGTCAGTCAATACATCTACAGAAATTTGAAATTTATAGAATGGAAAATAGTGTTTAAATTTATTTTTTTAAATTTATTTGATTATTTGTTGAATTGACGTTGGTTTTATCAAACAAAGACTGTCAAGTAATTTATTTCAATTAACAAATATATTTTTATTTAAAGTTGATGAACTAAAACCTACATTTCAATCCTACCTCAAAGTATATACATTTTAAACGAAACAATTTTAAATTGTTTCGTATAATTTAAAACAGATTTTTATATGATCGTTTTAAGGGTTTAAAATAATCAGTACACGACATGTCAAAATGATCTTGAACATATGTATATACAATTATTATAAAACAACCAACTAGTACTTTTCGTAGTGGAACGCAATTAATACTCGGCTCACAAAAAGTAAACATAAAGAGCCTAATACTTGTTATTTTTTATAAATTATTTAAAATAAGGTAAAAAAAAGAATAAGGTGGGAAGGAATAAATGAAGGAACCATTGAAACCAAAATATGTACATGTATTAGTTGTGCTCTGAAACTGTAAAAAATAAATAAATAAAAAATGTGTACAATATATTACATAGAAGGCTATTTAGAAAAAAAATCATAATTGCATTTAATAAATTTTATATAATCAAAATAATAATGATTTAAAATATTTCTTATTTTCAAAATGTAAATTCTTCCTCTAATAAGGTGGGAATCATCTAGTGTTCCCTATATGATGTAAAATTACGATTTGTGAAGTCTAATTCTCCACATGTAAGCTCAGTTCGCTAGGGTTGTGCAAAGGTCGCATACTGCAGTATTTTTGGTGCAAGACCCTTGATGTTAACCCCAGGTCTGCCACCCCCAACCCACCCTATAAGACGTTTACCTAATGTTATACTTAGTGAACTTATTTCAAAATAATGTTGTTTTAAAATCCTTTAATGTATTAATTATTAAAAAAGAAATTTAATATTAGTTGACTATCAACTGGCGCAAATTAAAATAATATTGTAAACCTTGTCCAAGTTTTCGAAAATATGTTAAAACGCAACAAATTGTTGGAAATACTTTTTAAAAGTTTTTAAAATATTGAATATTTTAATAGATGTCATTAAAAGTTTTAAGTTTTCCAGTAATTAAAAACAATATTCTTACTTGGTATAAAATTAAGCGTTAAAATTAATTTTTGACTTTCTATTGTAAGCTGTAAAAGATTATCTTCGATTTGTCAACTATATGTCCAAACATAAAAATAGAAATAACTTTCACCCCACCCACAAAACCAAACAAAAACTTTTCGAACTATCTTTACAAGAAGTCGATACTTTCCTTGTAAAATTATAAATGTGAACTCTGTCTTAGACGGTCAAATATTTCAAACTCGGTTAAAGAAATGATAATAACCTTTTGTTGAGTTTAGATTTTTATATCTTCTGTTTTGAAAATAAAACTATCACAGCTGTTGCTATGGTTACACATGGTATCTGTTATTAATGCAAGAACTAAACTGTAGGGAGTTTTAATAAAGTCTGGAATACTTTTAATATCTAGGGAACGGTAAAAATTTTAAACTTCAAAGTTGGTTTATGGTTGTTAGAGTATATTAGCTTTGATTTGTTGTACTTTTGAATTTTCGTCGGCCATCTTGAAATTGCCATCGTGATACTAACTTTTAAGTGGTCGTGTGGCACATCATTTAACACTGCTTTTGTTTTCTAAAAACATTTACGCAATCTGTTTTCTAATAACCCAATATATTGTGCATTGATCGAGTTATTTGCACTTGGAGACAATTTAAGAATACAACAGTTTAACGTAAAGTTGGACCCTTTTTATTCTTAGTGTAAATTAATGATATGCCTAGTTTTATACCTACTCAATGGGTTGTGTATGCTGATGACACAACTATTTTTGTAGGGGATGAAGCAGAAAAATTTCTCTTAAAAGCTCTAATCTCTGGTTCAACTGTAACAAACTCATTGTATATATGGAAAAAAAGAAAAATCCCTTTTGAACATGGCTAGATAGAGTATAGATCAGTCAAACTTCTTACAATGAATTTTGATTCTAAACTAAGCTGGAAGACTCTTACTTTAGTTAGCTGGAAGAACTTGCTAGCTAGAGTACTATTTTTGATTAGCTAGTTGTATACCAGTCTGGATTTGGTGATAACTTATCCCTTTTACCATACTCATCTTTTATAAAAGATAATTTTATGGAGAAATTTTGTAGGTGCAAGACAGGTTTTTATGTGGCAAAAAATATTGTTTTATATATTAAATGCATCACTGATCGTAAATCTTTCATCGCACAAGTATGTGCATCACTGTGCCCTGTTTGTCACTCATTGTTAAATGTAAAAGATTTGTTTAATTAAAGTAAGAAAAGTAATGATGGTAATAGAAAAAATAGAATGAAAATTAATATTACAAATAGGATTGCAGCAATGTTTTTTAGAACTCAAAATCAATCTACAATGACATACCACATGACTTGTTACCTATTAAAAAAATTTTAAGTTACTTTCACGATGACAAGTTTCAAGATGGCCGACGAAAATTAAAACGTACAACAAATGAAAGCTAATGTGCTCTAACTAGTAATCCATCCATCAACTTAAAAGTTTAAATTTCTTACAGTTACTTGATTTTAGAAGACTTTATTAACACTCTTTATATAAAAAGACAGTTGTGATGGTATATAATTAGAACATAAACCTCCGTTGAATGGATAAACAGTGTTAAATAAATACAATAATTAATGTTAAAATAAATCAAACAACTGTGAGCTATAATCCAATTTTAAATCGCACAGTTGCAATAGCAATAAATGTGTTAGTAAATATTATACATGGTGGAATTTAGTTTAAAATGTATTCCTTTATTTGTTTCATGTAAATATATTGTTGTCACTGATCATTTTCAAAAATTCTTTTGAACCATGTAATAGTTACTCATCAAAACAAAGTGATAGTGAAACGAGCGAAGCGAGTGGATACTTTTCAATATTTCCACATCTCAAGGCCTATTCAATGGGAAGAAAGTAGCAATATAACTAATTACGAAGTTGACAAAACCTGTATAACAACTGTTTTAGACAAATTTATCCTACTGGATAAGACCTCTTCTTCTATCAATACAATTTAACCTACATTACTCGAGAAACAAACTTTTAGTCATAACATTTAGTATCTGTCAATCTGGCTGAGGAAGTGGGCCATCAGTGTTATCTTGTAGATTACGAATTTATCTCTGAAGTTTTAAATAATTGACTCCAAGTATGTCCTTTCTATAGCGTATAAATCATTTAGTTTTTAATTTAGTTTTCACACTATCAAAAATGAAAATGTTTATTTTAACGCTCTTTGCTTCTATTGTCTTGTGTTATAAACGGCATGAGTTTAAACAATGCTCGCAATGACGTAAGATAAACAGATAACTGTAATGTAAATGTTACCTTTGTTTGTGCTTTTCTATGCAAACTATTTAAATATACAGGATGATTCAAATTTGCATTGCTTTAAGTTGGGAGATAGTTATAGAGTCAAAAATAACAGTTTAAATAATCGTAGGTCAGTAAACTATTAGTTTTCAGTTTGTCGGACAGTTTATGTTTTCATACAACAAAATATATCTTTGAAAGTAGATTAAATATCGAGTGAAGATTTGGTAACGAATTATTTATGTAACCTTTTACCAATATACCAGAAAACGAAAACGTTTTAAAAATTTCAAAATGGCGAAAGTTTAAAACAATTACCAATACAAGAAACAAAAGATTTCTTCTTTTAACGAATATTGTTTTTAATTTTTTTCTGTTGGTCAAAAGATAACTTATTTTCGACAAAAAATAAAAACATAATTTCTTGGTAATAATTTTCTACAAAAAAGAAAATTTGGTTACACCAAAATATTATGGAATTAATTCATTGCTCAGATATATAATAAATATAAAAAATATATTTCTTAAGAGTTTTGAAATGGTGACTGATCGTTTAATACTAATTTTAATATTTTATAGTTTCTTGTCGATAACTCGGTTACTTACCGAATACAATTTTTTTTAAAAATAAGTTTTTCGTCAAAAAAGTAAATATTTTGTTTGTTGTAAATATTGTGTAATGATCATAGAAAGAATAATTGCCATTATGGCAACCAAATCATTATATAATAATACAATCAAATCCTCTTATTTATAGGACAATAATTGGTTTCTTTGTCCTTGAAAGAAAAGTTACATTGTATTATTAGATCAGGGTGTCATACCCCCCCCCCCCCCGTAGTAACTATACAAATATCACATTTTCTTTCGAAGTCAGAGTTTGAAATTACATTTTTGACGATAGCTATTTGTCATCGTAGAGAGGTGATGTTAGTACATGTAGTATTGAAATATTCCAATTTTTATCTAATTTAGTGTTTTATAAGTTGAATAACACGCGAGATGTGAAAAAAAAATCTGTTAAAATTGCCACAACGTGATATTTTAAATTATATTTTCTTGTCGAAAAAAAAACCTTTTTTCGGTTTGCTAAGACAATGAAATGTGGGGTTCAGTTACAAAATGGTGGTCAATTTTTTTGCTATTACCAAAGTTAACCTATACTGGATAAGTAAAACTATTTACTCTTCACGTGTTTTTTCAACTATCAATGTATTACTTTTGCGCCAGAATAGTTTACACAATAATCATGACATTAATCCATTACTTCCTGATTTGTAAAACACAACTTAATGTTCAAACAAACACACTTTTATATTCCAGAGATTAAATATTGGATAATGAGACGTGTATATATAATTTAGATAAGGAAGTGCGTAAATAAGTAGAAAGTATATAAACTATAAATATAAACAATTTTATATTATGAAAAATTGAGGTTTAAATTGTGTTTTAACTTCATTATTATTTCAAGACCTAGATTGGTTTCTTTTAAAGATATCAGACTCTCAGTGGGTCAATATAGTAAGTATGGTCTGGACAATCCCTAGAGACTATAACTTTATCTACAAATTTGTAATGTAGTCTTGGGTTAGGTCTCTTTCTTGCATTCTTCGTAGTAGGTCTCTTCTTTCCACACGTTATTAGAGTATTCGAGCTAGGAGTTTTTATTTTATGTCCTTTTCTTCCTTTTGTGTAATGTGATATTCTCCCTTAAAGAATAAAATAAATTTTGTTACATTTCCAGTAAAGAGTAGCAATTAACCGTATTCTGACATACAGTATTCATATAATAAAGATTGCATCACTTTTAGGAGTTTTAAATAAAAGAAAGTTATAAAAGGAGAATTTACAAGTGCTCGTCGCTCATATTGTGGATATTGAACGACAACCCTTCTTCCTTTAGATTGGATCTCCTCCCATTTCCAGACCTTCGCGTAATTTATTTCTTTAAATTCTCCCTTTAGACTGAATAAAACCTTAGTGTTTATATTTACAAAGTATTTCGTGAAATAAACGTTCGCAAATTTTTCCATTTCATGTTTTAAATTTGTATACAAATATAATTAAAAATTTGAGTTAAATCACAGTATCTATTAAATATTCTTTTTCCTCTAATTTGCTTAATAGCTGTTTTGACAAATAACTGTAATTGATAGTTGGAAACTGATTAATGTTGAAACAAAAGAGATTAATTTGTCTACTGCCTAACGTAGCATATATGTAGAAATCACAGGGTCGATTTTTTATTAAGATCCGTATTGTAATAGAACAAGAAGTTAATTTTTTTAAGAAATAAAAATATGAATTTTAATTTCTATTTCTTTGTAGTCACCATTAGTATCAAAACACTTGTTAAGTCGTGGTACCAGCTTTTTGAATACCATTATCAAAAACTCTTCCGCCAGACCATTTAACCAGTCACTAACAGTTTCTTTAAACACGTCGTCACTCTCCAGTAGCTTTTCACCAAGAATTCCTTAGTTTTTGAAAAAGCTGAAAGTCTGAGGGAACTAAATCAGGTATTTGAACCCACAAATAATATTATACTTCTTTTTATTTACTCACATAATGTATAATGTCCTTTATTTATTTCCAAATATGCAAGGCTTTAAACAAAACTTTTTAAATATATGAAAAATGCCGTTTTTGAAATACACAACGCATTTTTAGAAAAAAAACTTTTATACATTATTTACTTTTCACTTTATTATATTCACAAAGTTGACAGTTTTTTGAGATATTTGTTTCGTTGTTAAGGCTTTCGATTTTATTAAATTTAACTTTTAATCTTACTTTTAATTAAATTAAAAATATACTGTTTTTATTCTTATATTTTAGTGAATGATTTGGTTATCCATTTCTCCCAGATTTCTCTCTCTCCAGTCTTAGTTTTAGGCTTTAAAATTTCTTAATTCCAATTGATTATGATGATCACGTGAGTTAAATCAATCGAGCGTTTCTTTCTAGCTGTATTATGATTTTATGATTTTTTTTTACTGATTTTAGTTTGAATTTTAATTATTACACATTCTGTGTTACTGGAGGGTTGTTTTTACTCTATTGAGGAATTGATTTGTTCTAGCCCTACTTGCTTGGAGCACTCTACTTTTAGCCAATTTTTTTGAATTTCGTTTTACGTGCTATGTTGTGTTTTGCGTGTTGTATCAGTTAATTTTATAATCAACTTTAATGTAATAGCAGATATTTCTTGTTGAAACTCCATATTCAAGGATAAAATAAAGCAAAAGCTTAATGTTTCAAATATTTTAATAGTATAAATGAGCTACAAATGTTTAAATAGTTGTCTATACCTGTAAATTATCAGTTGCCCGATGATGCCGCAAGGCGAAACAATTGAAGCTCATTTATATTATTAAAATATTTGAAACTTTAAGCTTTTGCTTTATTTTATCCTTTAATTTTATAATGTTATTTGTGTTTTTAATTGAGGTATCCTGTCGTTTAAGAAAACTATTATCTTTGTTATAATTTTATATTGTTACGTGTTTTAATTTTATCCTAATTTAGTTAAGTTTGAAACTAGAATGTAGGGTGAAGTTAACGGCACAATATACTGCATGTATAAACAAGTATTAAAAGATTAAATAAATAATTTTTAATTGCTTGCATTCATCATCCGTGACTACCAATAGTTGTTTGTAAATATAGTGTAATCCTGTTCTAACCGTTTCACTTATTTTTAAATTTCCTTCGTTAAAGCAACTTTAATGATATACTTTGACAAGCTTCGGGAGAGTATTTTTTACATAAAAAGAAATAAAAAAAGTTCCCACGAACACTTCTTCGTTTTCAGGCAATCTGCCATTTTCCAGTTTTTAAATATTTGACTTATTAAATATATAAGATATTGAGACCAGATTTGGTATACAGATTTTATATATAGTTTAATGCTTTAAAAGTGAGCAAAAAATGAAGACTGTATTTGTATTATTTTCAAAATGGTGGCCGTTAAAAGTGTTTAATGTTGAATATCTTGAAAACAATTAATTTTATTAAACAGTTGCGAGAGACAAAAAGTTTCTTCTTTTAACTACAATTAAAATGATTTTTTAATTTTATCTGTCAGTTAAAGAATAGTCGAGTTATTGAGCAGAAACTGAAAACATAATTGCTTGGAAGTTGACTACAACACCTAAGATTTGGTTAGAAGCAACATTTTTTAATTACCAGAAATTATCCCAATTAACAGATTACGTTTTCAGTTTTTGTCAATAACTCACTTTTCTTTTGATTTACATAAAATAAAAAATACTGTTTATTTGTAGTTAAAGAAGAAAGGTGTTTGTCTCTTGTATTTTTTGTTGTATACAAGTAATAATTTACGAGATATTTAACGTTAAAAATTGTAAACTTCCGCCATTTTGAATATAATAAAAATACAGTTTTATTTTTACACACTTTTAAAACATTACACAGTAAATGTGTTTGCCAAACATGTCTCAATATCTTATCTATTTCAGAGTTATAACTTTTTTTTAAAACAAAAATACAAAATGGTGGATTGTTTGAAAACGAAGTAGTTTCGGTCACATGTTTATAGGAACTTTTATATTTATTTTCTTGTAAGGAATCCGATCCAGCAGCTTGTCAAAGTATTTAAGAAACACATTGTAATCCATTTTATCGGTAATTTTATAATCACAATTTAAAAGGAAAATGCTTCTATTTAGTATAAACAACGAAGAAAATTCTAAATTAAATATCATTTAAATTTTATTCCACACCTAAAGTGCTCATAGAAAATACACATTCCGATGAGAACAAAAATGATCAGTTTGTATTTTACACAAATGTTTGTATTAGATGTTTTATATATAAATTTCTTCTGTTAAGAAATATCAGACTCAATTTTCTTAATACTGAGAGAAGTTGAGGAAGAAATCCAAGTAAAGAAGAGAAGAAGGTGCTCCCTCCTCCACGTTCTCTTCATCATTTCAACCCATTCAAACTATTTTGTATGTCAAAATCGAAATAGTTGATTGTCTACGTGTACAGAAACCTAAATATATTCCGATAGTTCTATTCTACAAACAGTGCATCTCGTTCAGGGAACATGTGTCAGAAATTCCAAGTAGAATCTTACAAAACTCTGGGAGAAATATTCTAATTTTATAACTACGTGTTTAATAATTATTCCGTGTTTTATTTTCTGTAATATCTAAATTACAATACATAAAAACACAATATTTAGTAAAACCACTATTTTATTATATCTTGCCGACCATTATTTTACTATTTAAAGCATTGTCAAGGTAACTTAACAGACTAAATAAAGACTTTTTCGTCATACTGCTACAAAAACAGCTGTTTTCAATACATGCATTGAGATATTAAAGTTGTTATTTTTAGTCCTAGGACATCAGCTGAGGTCGAGGTCGTCAGCTTACTTCATTTTAAAGAATTAATTAACGATTTTAACGCATCTATAAAAACAACCAATATACTCTCGATTGTAAATAATCGTTAAATCAGTTGTTACCATCGATTTAAAGGTAAATAGGTTATAACATTTTAGTTTTTGTGAAATTGTTTACTTATATTATTTGCAGTATAACAAGCCAATTACAGGATTATCTAGCCAGTTTAACAGACTAAAGAAAACAGTACATTTCATCACTTGGACCAAAATAAGCTTTTCGATCCTCGCTCAATTTCCGGTCTCTGCTGTTAAACTTGAGCTTGTATCTGTAAGCTTCACTTTTGGTCCAAGTGATGCAATATACTATTCTCTTTAGTCTGTTAAAGTGGCTTGATAATCCTGTAACTAGCGAAACATGGTCGGCCAGTTTTAATAAAATAGTGGTTTTACTAAATATTTTACTTCTATTTATTAACTGTGCTATAGGATAAATAGTTTCAATTGCAATATGTAACATAGCGTTTACTGAATTATTGGTTTCTTATTAGTTTATAATGAACGCTTTTTAAGGAGACGAGATCATGGGGTGTCTCAGGACTTTTGCTAATATTTAACCTCTTTTACCAAAACGGATTTAAACTTAAAAAAAAAAAAAAATCACTTATTTCTTATGGCTTATTGAGAACCGACTTATTGTGATATACAGGGCATTTAGGTAGTTTGATTGAGACCGGATGTTTTATTAAAGGAAAATAACTTACGAATTTATTACTTACGAATAACAGTTTTACTTTCTACTCGAAGTTTTATTATTTAAGGATACAATATATTGCCTCAGATATCTAGGACAAGTAGTACCATGTGTGGTACACAATACGGGGTATCAATCAATCCTGAAGGATCTTAGCTGGAGTTTCTTTTTTAAATGTAGTCTTGGGTCAAATATATTTATTATTCCCCTTGTAGTTTTAAGGTACCCATAACGGGATCTTATTCTCTCTCTCTCTCTCTCTCTCTCTCTCTCTCTCTCTCTCTCTCTCTCTCTCTCTCTCTCTCTCTCTCTCTCTCTCTCTCTCTCTCACACACACACACACACACACACACACACACAAACCCTTGGAGTTCACTTATAGTGATTACAGGCGTGGCAATGCCAAGGGATCCTAACTAGAACTACATCTTCTTCATGTAGTCTTGGGATAGATCCCTTTCTTTCATCTTCCCTATCAGTTCTTCCTTGAACGAACCTTATTCTCTTCAGACCTGATACTATTATAGTATTCAGGGACTAGGAGTCTTTATTTTATAATCTTTTCACCCTTTTTTCATAAGGCGAAAACGACCGTAAATGTTTTTTTGCCTCTAAACAACCAAAAAAAGAGTTTCTTTTTAGTCAACAGAGGAATTTATGTTTGTTGCATCATTCACAGAGTTAGGAAAAGTATCTTTTTACAGACTTTCTACCTGTCGTTATTTTGTTTTTTATTTTTTAAATTCTTTATTTTATACCCACAGTTGGACAAACTATAACCATCTAACTAATGATGGTTATTAATAATACAGCAGCCGAAGTATGGTTTTGTCTCCCTTTAAAATTATAACCCCTTAAGGAGTTTAATTATAGCGAGTAAGACCATTGGGGCTTATCTACTGTAAATACTGGCATGTCAATCCCTTTTTCCACATAGTCTTGGGCTATCTCTCTCTCTCTCTCTCTCTCTCTCTCTCTCTCTCTTCTCTCTCTCTCTCTCTCTCTCTCTCTCTCTCTCTCTCTCTCTCTCTCTCTCTCTCTCTCTCTCTCTCTCTCTCTCTCTCTCTCTCTCTCTCTCTCTCTCTCTCTCTCTCTCTCTCTCTCTCTCTCTCTCTCTCTCTCTCTCTCTCTCTCTCTCTCTCTCTCTCTCTCTCTCTCTCTTTGTTCTTTCCTATCAGGGATCTCTTAACCAATTCTTGGTAGGCTGCTACTATTAGATTATTATTGAATAGCATATAAGATTTTTATGTTTCTTTCTTCCTTTTTTGTAAAGCGATAAATGATTGAGAATTTTTAGCCTTTAAAAACGAAGAGAAAATAATTAAACTAACTTTGGAGTAATATTTTGTACTAAGTTCCGATTCCGATTATGACTAGCCATCCATGTAATCAAATGGATTTGTTCCTAGACTACCTATGAAGCAGTTCCTACCTAGAAATCGAATGTTACGTCTAGACTCCTTGTAATTAACGCTGATATAAATGGTTTCAGAAGATTTTGTTTGATAGAAAGCCCTTTACTTTTTTAATTAATATTGCTCGCTGTTAAGGCTGTCATTGCCTCTGGGCGTATTTTGTCGTCACCTCTATCTTTCCTACTCTATGTTCAATTAATATGACACTGCTCACTCCTCTTCTCTTGCTAGCTCTTTGTTAATTGTATAATTTATTTATCCTGATATTATCACATTCAGAAGCCAAAACAATTTCTAAACGAAATTAAATAATTAAATAATGTTTAAACCATTATATGCGATTTTTTGATTAAAAAATATAGTTTTCGTTACTAAAAAAGGAAGAAAAAAGCAAAAAATAAAGACTCCTAGCCCTAGGACACTCTAATAGCGTCAGGGTCGGAAAATAACAAGATAAACCTGATTGGAAAGATGAAAGAGAGGGGTCTAACTCAAAACTGCATAAAAAAGGTGTAGTTGCAGTAAGTTTGGTGAAATAAGGGCTTGTAAAATGTTATCTACAATTCTATATATTGCATTTCTTCGCGAAATAAACCTAATAAACACCTAACCTAGCCAAGACTGCATGGAACAAAATGTAGATTCAGCTAGGCTCCTATGGTATTACTAAACTCGAACTCAACAAAGTGAGACCCTTGAAGGAAAAAAGAACTAACTATAGTAGACGATAAGAGACGCAACTACAAAATTTAGCATTTAGGTTATTTCTACAATTTTTATTCATTATTTTTAAAGTAAACTCTAATGATGATGTAAGCTTCTTCTGTGTTGACTCTACCTTAGATAAACACTGAATTGTTATGATGGTTCGCAGTGGGTTTAGTTAAGTTAATATTTAACTAAGGTGAAGTGGTGTTAAAAACTTTACAATTTGATCCGCTTAACTGAAGATGTAGCCTATATCTAATCTGGTAACGATCTGTGGATATTTTATCAATGAAGGAAAAAATGATTGAAAATACTTTCCAAGTTTATTTGATATGTGAATCTGAGAAAAGTGGATATGAACATAATTGTTATAATAAATACTTTTCGTAGTCAATGGTAGAAAGATATTTTTATATTATGTGGCAACACGTTTTACTGCCACAGGCATCATCAGGCCAGTTAATTAGAGAATATTGCACATCAAACAATTTTAAGACAATGTGGTAGATCTTCCAGTTAATCTCATAGAATTATGATGCTTTTAAACAATGACAAATCTTTTTCATTAAACATTTAAATATTGTGCGACATGTACTGTCAATGTCTAAATGCCTAATTATATGTTAATTAAAATTTTATTTTGTGTAATATTTTGTTATAAAGTACATGTTGTTTTAAAGGCTAAAAAACAATTAATATAATTCTTATATAAAAATTATTTAAATTAATGTTAGTATTGATTTGTTTATAAGAGAATATAATATCTTGTACTGTATATGAATGGTGATCTATATGGTGATCTATTTGGTGATCTATATGTAACATAATCTATTTATTAACTAGCTGTAATCCGCAGCTACCATTTTCCAATATAGTAGTTAAATTCATTGATTAAATATCAACACTTTTTTATGGTGTTTTTTATTAGAAAATTTAATTTTAAAACTTTGTTTTTTGAATATTTGGTAAATTCAGCCATTTAGGGGTTTGAAATTTCGTATATTTTTGGAGGTTATTTCCCGTAACTTACATTGTTACATTGAGATAAGATTTAATTAGACTTAATTTATGAAGTGTAAGTGGAGAATAAATTTAAAATAAAAAATTAAGAAGAAATCAAAAGTAGCTCCAATCTACTGTTATTATAAAGCATAAGTCAGGAATTGAAAAGTCAGAAAAAATAATAAATCAGGCTCAAAATATAATTTTAAAATGGTTAGGAAGCAAAGAAGTGATTATAGGGTAAAAATGTACTTTATTTAGGCCCAAATTAAACTAACTAATGTGTAGGACAAATAAAAACTAGCTCCAATCTACTGTAATTTTAAATCATGAGTCAGGAATTGAAAAGTCAGACAAAATAATATATCTGGTTCAAAATACCATTTAAAACAGTTTAGGAAACAAAAAAGCGATTATAAAGTAAAAATGTACTTTATTAGGAATTAAAATAAAATAATTGCAATTAAAATCTGCAGCTAAAACAATTAATAGTGAATAGAACAATTATTATTTATTTCTTTAACAAACCTACTGTTACTTTCTAGGTTATGATTGACTTTGAAAAACATATTTTTAAAAATAGTTTTCAGTTCTACATTTATAGTTTGTGTATCTATTGTTGCTTTAGAGATCCCAATGATCTCCATCTTGAGTCTATCATTCTTGTTTATTAAAAGTAAGATTTTGTCTCCTTTGATACGGTTTCATCTGATATTGAGCAACAAAGTTGAGCATTCCAAACGTTTCGGACTGAAAACCAATCTTTTCATAAGAAGTTACTTTCCGTAACATTTTCATACTTTGTAAAGTCAAGACGGAAATGGAATGTCTTATTGTATTTTCAATTTGAAAAGAAGAAAGAATTTAATTGAACTAATGTCAAACCGAACAAAATTGAACATTTTAACATACGACCGACTATACATACTTAACAAAAATGATTTAATTTTTTTTTTATCACCTAAAACTGTCATCAATATTAAACAAAAATTTGTGATACAACTAAATTTTTACTATAAAAGGGAACATAGGATTGTAAATTGAACTCTATCAGAGTTAAACAAGTTGCTTCGACTATCATAGTACGTATTCAAGATTTCATTTTACCAATTTGTTAGCAAAATTCTAGGCTTTTGAACGCAAATAAAACTAGATTTTGAATTACAAGTTTTTATTTTAAATCTTTATTTAAATGTTATTTTGTGTGTGAAATTTTGTGTTTAAAGTGATATAGTGAGTCAACCTAATCATTTTACAGTGGGGAGTGAGTTAATTTCATTCAATAAGTTTTTTGGGCAATTTTTTTGTTAACATAAAAATATCTACAAAACTTTAAAAAATTGTGGATTTCTATACATTTTTTTTTCAAACCAACCCTGTCAACTTCCACTCAAACCAACCACCGATTATTGTGGACCCCCCCCCCCACCGCCATAACACAGGTTAAAGTAAACCAAACTGCACAGAAAAACCTTTTGTCTTTGGTGGGATTCAAACACACCCTTTGGTTTTACTGCCTTAAGTCTCTCAAGCACTAAATGTATTAAAAATCATTTGAGCGATGCAATCAAATTGCCTACTCTGCGCCGTAGTTTCATTAAGTACCACTGTTCATTGTTTCTCCACTAATTACGCAAGGAGCAACTAAAAACTCTCTGTTCACTTCCATTGGTCGTAATAATAATTTTCAGTTTTATCTATAATTAATTACAGAAGTATTTTTAATACAATTTAGATAAAAAAAAGAATTTTTTTCTAATATTTACAACCTGAAAACTTAACTGATGATATGTCGTTAGTATCCCCGTCAAAGGATTAATTTTTCTCGCTTTACAAATGAAGAATGATTACAAACCATTAACGATCAAAGAAAGAAGTTCTCTTTGAAATATGAATGATGAGGTGGAGCCTAATTTACCTTTAGTCTAAACTTACGTTTATAGTCATTAGAAAAATTGTTCCTTGCAGAATGCTTACCTCTGACGATAACACAAACAAAAACAGTTACACAAAAAAGGGATGTGTACAGTGAAGCAGGTTAGAGGTTTTACATAACTAAACACGTCTTTTAAGTTTCTGCATTTTTCTTCAATAATGGTTCAAATTTATAAAATATTTATAGGATCGAAACAAATATTTTTATAATTAAAAACGGAAATAGAACATAAAATAAAGACCCTTAGCCCACGAATACCCCAATCGAAAGAGAACAAAGGTTTGTCAAGATATACCTTATAGGTAGATGAAAGTGTGAGATCTAACCAAAGACTACGTGAAATACATTGTAGACGCTATGTCGATCGGGATTGGTAAAACCGTACTCGCCGTATTTGAGGCCTTGAATGTATAATCATGAAATACATAAAAATATATAATTTAAGGATTAAGTATATATTAAGGATATATATATATATATATGATTGTATTTTCATTTCTCCCCCCTTTTTTTTCATTACTGTCATTACTGTCTTTGACTAGACTAATAAAAAGGTGGAAGTTACAAAATAAAAAATTGTGTTTTATTATCTTTAATTAAGTATATTAATTATTATTTGATACCAATAAAAAGCGACAACTCCCAATGATCCAGTAATACAATATTTGATGACAAATTCCTTCGAATTTGGAAATCGTCCAGAAATACTGATATAAAAAAATAACTATCGTTGATTTGAAAACTTTTACAGGCATTCTACTTAAAAATTGTAAAAAAATGATTTTTTTAAATTAAACTATTGAACTCTGTTATATAAAATGCTTTATAATAACTATTTACGTTAAAATTAATTGTAACACATGCCATTTCCGTCTGCGCTGTATTGTAGAAATAACAAATGAATTAACACTTTATAATAAACAAATAAAATTTGATACACGGTTAAAAGTAATCTTCTAATTTTTAAAATAGCCACCTATATAATATCGTTATTTTATTTTTAATATAAGAACGATATTCTAAGAACATATAAAAAATGTAAAATATTTAAAGTAAATAGGCTACAGATGTTTTGTTATTTTGTAAAGAATGATAGGAGAATCTGAAAGAAAGAAATTTTCATAACAATTAGCTGCAACAAAAGTATGCATTTTAACCGACTCGTAGGTCCTATATCTATTCACAGTTTATGTTACGCCTTTTCTAATAATTATAGCTTCGTGAAAACGTATCCAGAAAGAAACACTTTAATCTATTTACACAAATTAATACAAAAATAATGGAAATTAAAAGTATTTTTGGTAAAGTAATTTCCACTATGAAAAAACCTCCCGAATTTCAACTATCCTAAAATAGAAATATATTGGCAAAGGATTGCGTCATTGTAAAGTGAAGGAAAACCAACTAAACAACAATATGTCGGACAGGCGAGACAAAGAGTAGGGTGGAAACTCAAACAATGGAACTGTTTGCAGACGAAGGACAAACAAAACAACACTTTTAGAACAAGAAATCGATATCAAATTTTATCTTTGTTAAAGAGTGTCTTATAAGAGATTTTTGTTAACGTCGAATAATCAATATGTATAAAATAACAACTAAATTATGTAACAAACACGAAATATTAAATACATAATGAGTTTGTACTAACCGATTTAAATCATTTATGAAAAGGATATTCGTAAATGAATGAACGGAAAATAAATGAAAAATACGTCATTTTAACAACTTACTGATGTCCACGCCCATTGTTTGTAAATTATAGTAAGGTAAACAATTAAATGATAAGCGTAGGGATGTCCTAAAGAATAAATTTATAACTTGTACTAAACCAACGCCTGTGATTTGTAAGCAGTTGATATTTTTATGATGACACATCAAACACATTCTAGCACGCCACTAATTAAGGTTGTCTTTATATATTTATAAAATATACCGATCTCAAAGATCAATCTGGTCTAGTGGTTAGCATTCTGGCTTCGTAAGTGAGAGGTGTCGAGTTCAATTCCGAGTTTGACCCGGCTTCATGAGGAAAACATTTAAAACTGCATTTAGCGAACTCTGTTTGAGAAGGGTGAAACAACAGCGACGGGAATTACAGTTAACCACAAATACCGGACTAAACAGCTGTCTACCAGGGTGCTGGATCTTTATGGACTGTTGTAGAGTGTTCTGGTCTCCTTCCTTCAAATACAAAAATACACTCTTAAATACAAACAATAATGTTTACATTTCTGAAAGAGTCAAGACAAGTAGTGTCTACATATAATTTGAATAACATTTAGATTGTATACAATTCCTTCCATCAAATACCAACTTATATTTACCACAATATCCACTTAAGAGAGATATTTACACAGTTAAGTGAAGTAAACATTTTACAAAATGAAAAGCACATAAAATATACCGGACAAAGGGTACCGATCAATACCGTATATAAATAGACTAGTTTAGAACCGAAAAAATAAATACATAGTTTTACTGTACTACGGACATATAGGGTGAGGTTGGTAATTTTCAGAGGTAAACTGTTCAAGCTCTGACTGATCTTCACGTTACATGGAAGTGTTTTGCGACAAGTCTGTCATCCTTGTTGTGGTTGTAACCGTTACCCTTGTCTTGCACGATAGTAGCCACACATATTAAGAAAGGAATATGAAATTTAGTAAGAAGGACAATAGTGTGCTCATATAGAACTCTTTTTGTATTCAGTAAAATCTACTTGAAATTGTCCAAATGGCGGTCATATCTGTTCAACTTGAACGCGTTAAATTAGATTTAAATTAGAGATTTGAAATTTGCGTATAATAACACCAAATCCGTCTGACAACAAAGGGATCCTTTTTTGAGCATGTAGCAATAAAATTGGTCATGTCATTTGTGGTAAAAAGAGTGTGATTTTTTATTTGCTTTTTTCTTTCAATCAAACTATGCTTGACGCGACTTCCATGTGAGTATGTCCAGCAATCAGGAACTTATTATTTGACTTCTTTTAGCGTAGCCACTTTTCCAGCAGCCGTAAGTACATAAAAATCATGTTTATATCCCTGTTCTGGCCACTGCAGTTGTTAAACCAGACTATTACGTTTTCAATAGGTTTCTCAGGATTTTGAAGCTCTTCATGTACCCAAATAAACATGATGCTATTTCACTTCCCCCTGGTTGGCTGTTATTTTATCCCATACCGTATTACCGTATTACCACATTACTTATAAAACCGTTTTAGCACTTAAAACTGGACTTACATTTATATTGGCTGTACTTATTATGAGTCCCTTATATCAAATTTCATGTTGCTTTCTTTATTTTTGTTCCTCCTATTATGCTTACGTACAGATGAAGCGATAAAAACAACTACGATGGACATCATGTTGAAAATAATTTTTCAGTTTCCTGAGGCTATGAAAATCAACAACAGAGGTGTCAACACTTTAGATTTACCCTTAATAAAGTTAAACCCTTCATAGAGTTTACCCTTCATAAAGATCTGGCAGGTGATTAATGTTATTGATCATTCAAGTCATGAAGTAAACTGTAACACATGTTACATCAGTGGCAACTCCTGTAGACATTTATCTTCCTTTATTACTTCTTTAATTTTAACTCTTGGAAAACGACAACAATGCTCTGATGTAACAGCTGTTGTTAAGCTTTGTTGTAGCCTACATTTCGGCGCTGGGATTTGTTGCTTTTTGATGTCCAGTTATGTGTATAAAAAGTATGATGAAGAAGGTGACATATTCTAACCAGTATATCGCGATACCAAAGTTTATTTTATACATTTTAATACAAATTTTAAACCTCCAACATTTTGAAAATGTACAAAATAAAGTCTATATTTTCTAGTACACTGGCGAAAGGTAACAAGGCCTATACCAAATCTTTCCTCAATATCTTATTTGCTTCCAAAGACACACAACATAACCTACAAACGGAAAACTAAGCGTTTTCGGACCTCTATTTATATAAACATTTTTATATCTCTAGAATCAGCATCAAATATTGTCGTGTATACTTTCTTTAAGTATCGCCTGTAAGGTCTCAAACAGAACGTATGAGAAGCCATGTTTAAAAATTTAAAAAATACCTATTCGTGAGTTAAACATCGGCTTTGGGACTGTCATTAATTGAGTAATTTCCCCAAATCAGTTCTCGGGATTCGTTCAAATTGTAGTGAACTATGCATAAGTTCGAACCCATCACAAGTAAGAAAATAGTACGGTTTAAGAAGAATTATTGAAAACGAAATGAACCGTGGACCCCTTCATAAAAAAGCTCGATTATAATGAAATAAAACTCAAATTGAGAACAATCTAAGCAAGTTTAGGCTCTTATATAAATACCTAATTGTTTTTCATTTGCAGTGTTCATTGTTTATTCTAATTTCCAAATTAAAACTTACCTACATTTTTGGAACTATTAGTCCAGGCTTGTTTTTATTTTGTTTTGAGGATACGTGATTCATTTACTATTCTCATTTTTTTTTTTTTTTAAGTAACCAATACAAAATGGTTCTGTATAGAACTAATGAAATATAAATCATTAAAAACATTATTTAGCTTTAAAAAGTGCACAGCAATTAATTAAAATTAGTATAAACTATCAGAAAACAATTTAATTAAAAGAATCAATAATAAAATTCCCTAGCAATAAATGACAATAAAAACGCTTTGAAACCGCGCCGTTGAAAAAGTATCCAGCTAAGAATAACTAATATTGAAGGGGGGGTAGCCGAAACGGGAAATTGCGATTGTGCTTACTGAACCAAACATATAAAACGAATTCCTTCAGTCAGGTATTTCACGCTTTGTCCAGAGTAATCTTTTTTACACCTGTCATCAAGCATAGATGTCAGCTTCTCTTTTAATTTTATATGAGGTAATGAAAGAAATATTCAGTCGAATGGAAACTTACGAGCCTGAAGAAAGGACTTCTTTTTACAAATAAATAAGATAGATAATGACAGAAAAACGTGTGTGCACGTTGTCTTTAAATATATATTCAGTTGACTCATCTGTTTAAAACCAAATAATATCACTTTTTTAGATTCAATTTGTATTTAAATTTGTGTTTCTAAGATTAAAATAAATTTACGACAATCATTTTTAATTAAATTTAAATAAGAAACGACACTTGTTTATTATACAGATCCCACTTTTCTGTACATCGAAAAGGAACTGTAATTAACCCCAACAGACTAAAATTACTACGCTCAACATACATTTTACAATTCAAAATTTCGTCTACTAAATGTAAACCAATCACAATAAATTTGGCATCAATGTAAAGCTAATGATCTTGCCGTTTATTTTTATATAGCTAATATTTAAAAAAAATACTAATATATAAAATGAATTAAATAGAAAATTTAATGTTTTTTGCCGTGTCACTTAGCGCTAAACGTAGAGTAACCATTTTGTTCCATACGAACGTAATTTTTGTTTATTTTTCACAAGTCAGAATTACAGCTCTATTACTCTATATTGACACTGTCTTGAGGTATTTTTCTTCTTCTTTCGATCTACGCTTTCAAAATTATTGTCATCATCATAAATTCCGAGTTATAAATGTTCTTCTATTGGTCTACCAAGTGTGACTGAAATCGAAGCGAAACTGGTATTTTTTAATGACAGAAGGTGTCGAATATTGATTAGTAATATTTTGATTTCGGTGATTTTTTTTATATGATTGTAAAGTAAGAATTGTGTACATTCTTTTGATGTATGATTCATTTTTATGTTCTAAATATTAACTATATGTTTTTACATGAGAAAGTTGCCTTTCTGAAGGATAATAGTTCTATATCGCTTACATTGTTGTATGAATTTATTAATGGATTTTGTGTTGTTTAAATAATAGAACACACAACTTTCGTACATCTTGAAAAAATTATTGTATTTTTCTAGCTTTTTATTTGGAATTTTACATCAAGTACGAACAACAACCAATGTATGATAACATAACCTAACTTATTTGTAGTGATTCTTGCTACCACAAATCTAATCTACATTCACCAAAAACTCGAATAGTTTAAGTTAGGCCAGGTTATATTATATAATTATTCAAATAGAGTTACGAAATTATTCAGTTTAAAACCAAAATAAGGTAATAAATTAGCAAAATGACAACACAAAATGCCATTAAATAGAAACAATGATTCTCGTACGAGTGTTACGAAGTGGCGTGGTCTAGAATGGCCGACATTGAAAGGTTTGCAGTGGGGGGGGGGGAACGAAAGGCACAGTTATGTAGGCAGTAGACAGATGACACAACCTAAAAATATTCGCAAAAGAATGTTTTGAGTTTTGAACTTATAAAAAAGGGGGGCCTCGTGGCTGTATATATTAAAAACAGAAGGAGCATTTACTCGCTAGGGCTCTCTAAAATCTTATGATCATACAACTAAAGAAATCATACAAAATAATAAAAAACATTATCAAATCATACAACAAGGAAATAATATAATTTAGAAAGTATTCCTAAAAAATAAAAAATAAATTTTACAAAATAATAATCTAAAGATATGACATAAACAAATTATATAAAAATTTAACAATTTGAAAGTATGTTGATCTTTAATGTGACTAACATTTTATTAAATTCAAATAAAGGGCCTAATGCACTCTTTTTTGCTTTCTCTATTTAAGCCAAGATAATACAATAACTTTCGCATCCGAATAAGGGATAAGTGAAAATTTTGTTTCAATTATAAAAATCATTTGTTTTATTTTACATCTAAGAATGTATTCTGAGTTCTAATACAGTTTTACTTTTTGTTTCCTGTTTTTATGGTTCAGGGATTTTTGTTTATCATAAAGCTAATCTATTAAACAATTTTTATTTTACTGGAAGATGTATAATATTCTTTAGATGTTTGCTGAAATAAACTATTTGTCAGACAGACTGTAGAACAGAAAACATTTTGAATATAAAAGCGTTCTATACTGGTTTGGGATTGTGATTTAGGAAAGTGTTCGTGGGAGTGGAAAGTTTCAGGCAGGTTGTGTCCAAGTAGGAATTTATTGCAACGCTAACTACTGTTATAAAACACATTGTTGGTGATCCTGGTCTACTTTTCATCAGCTGAATTTTCAAATTTGTTCAAATTTATCTGAACAACCAGGGATAGTAAACTCTTCAACTAAAATGTTCGTTTTAGTTAGAAACAACAATTTCAAAAGAAATTGTCTTGTGTCATTCCTTCAGATATGAAAAGTAAGCTTTCTTATCAGAATTGAAGTAATTCTAATTGAAGCAAGTTAAGTGTATATTTCCATTATAAAATTTATTGAGGAATTTTTTTTCGATCTAAATATAAACCTGAACTACCCGTCTCTTCCATTTCACATCACTCTAGCCTGCCTTTTGCTGCTGATTTAATTGCCGTCTTGCAAGAAACTCGTTGAAAAAGAATCTGAACTTTTTATATGTCTTTGAATGACTTCGTACACATTTTTCGTATTAATTCACCAAATGTTGAATTGGCGATGCGTTGAAATACACACAGTTATAGTTCTTTACACAGATACAATTCTGTGTTGTGCATCTCTGTATCGACGACAATTGACTTCTTACAGTTTTCTTTTTAGTCGCTTTCCTCAAAGTGGGGTAACATAGAACGCTCGCTAATACCACCATCTTGACTTCTTTGGAGCCTGCTATGTTAGCCTCTGGACAGATTAGTGCCACCTTCGTCATCATTTAGATTTAGACAATGGGAGTTGTGCTGTTAGGTCACTGAAGGCCAGAGAAGAAGTAGATCGTCACAGGGAAATCCTTGCGAAGTGTAATGTAGACCCTCCAAAGTAAGTGTTACCACATTTTTACACCTCTAAAAAATTGAATATAGAAATATAAATATAAATTTAAAACCAAACTACCCAGAAATCTGATGACAATTTATTACCAGCCGATATTAATAACCTACTTTTTTTGTTTGTTAGTTTAATCCCAAGATTGGGTCGAATTTTCCTTGTGCTTAAATTTTTTGTTTATATTTAATATGTTTAGAATTCTGCTGTTTTATTACAGAAATACATTTAAAAAAATTTTAAACCCTAATGTATTTTAAATGTTTAATCTAATCTTCTCCTGAAGGTGGGAAACACAAATGGTTGAGACGGTCATTGTGGTTTAAAAAATATTAATACTTATGGGTCATTTTACAGAATAATTATAATGAATCAGTAATAATGTAATTCATTAAAGATAAATATGTTCAGTTGGATTTATTTAGTTTAATGTTTAGTTTATTCATCAAGGTACTTGAAAAAATCGAAAATAATTCAATAAAAATGAAGACGTAAAAGACTAAATTTACAAATATAGTTGTAAACATGCAGACGTGAAAGTCAATTTTCAAAAAGGCGTTGAAGGAGAAGAAAGCAGTTTATCCTGAATGGAGAGAGAGAGAGAGAGAGAGAGAGAGAGAGAGAGAGAGAGAGAGAGAGAGAGAGAGAGAGAGAGAGAGAGAGAGAGAGAGAGAGAGAGAGAGAGAGAGAGAGAGAGAGAGAGAGAGAGAGAGAGAGAGAGAGAGAGAGAGAGAGAGAGAGAGAGAGAGAGAGAGAGAGAGAGGGAGGTAATTGTTGCTGAAAGCACTTCCGTGTAATACCAACTTCTCAGTAACAAGTCAAACTGTCATACACTTCCACATGGTGTGACCTACAACAATCTGGGTTGTGAGATTGTTTTCGTTTAAAAAAATATATATATATATCAAAACATTTATTAAGTTGATGGGGCCATCATGGTATTTACCCAGCCCCATCATATAATGCAACACAAGAAAATTATGTAAATGTAGTACAAAAACGTTTCTTAGGCTTTGAAGGTAATTTTAAATTTTAATTGGTAGATCAAGAAGTTATAAGTTTGTTAAAACAATTGTTTATGTATTAAAGTCACCATTCACTTCCCACGTATCAGTGTGTAGGCCTTGGAGAGCCTCAGAGTTGTACATATCTCTAGAAGATGAACTCGCTACGCTTAGAAGAGTCTGTAGGATCTCGTAACAATACAAATGTCACGTTTTCTTGTAAGTTAGGTTTCGAAATTACATTATTGACTATAATTTCTCTGTTTGTCACGTTAGAGAGGTGAGATTGGTACCATTACATGTGGAATTGAAATCTACAAGATTTGTATGCGCTATAAGTCGAATAAACGAAGAGAGATATAAACAAAAATTATGTCGAGTTTGTAACCTAATTGTTGTGGCTACTATTGTGTATAAATACAGACTACAACGAGGATGGATGGATGACATGTGGATAATATTTTCTTTTTGTTTCCTGATACGGTGAACGTAAGCTCAGGAAAAACTCTACTTGGTATAATGGATAAGTAGATCAATGGAATGGTTTTATAATTATATTATTCTTGTCGTAAAGCAGTACCAAAACCAAAGCTAAGTGTATTTTTGAAAAACAAAATTCTGAAAGATGTAACATAACAAATAAAACATTATCAAACGAAAGTTAGAGTAATAATATCATGCATATAAGTTTTATTATTGCTTAATTCTTTGTAGCACAATCGGTTAGAACACTGACCCTTTAATTCCAAATATGAAGGAATAATGTCTAAAAGTTCTTGGTATTTGTGAAGAAAAAGCTGTTTTAATGTCTTGTAATTTGAAACCGTTTTGATAATAACAAATCTCCTTTTGCATTTTGGTGAAAGGTAAAATTGACTACTAATTGTACATTTGTTTATTTCTTCTATCGTGTACATTTTCTCTAAAGGATATTCAATGTTTGTACACTCTTCTGTCGAATAGTTTCTGTGCATGTACTGTATGAACTAGTTCAAATTTACAATACAAAAAGAATTGAAAGGAAAGATTGAGATGTAATGTTTAGACGAACGTGGAGGGCTGAACAAGAAAAAAGAGCATAAAATAAAGACCTCTTGCCCTTGAGTAATCTAATAGAGTCAAGGTCGGGAAGAGTTGGTAGAGACCTGATTAAGGAGACAGAAGTGACCCGAGCCTGTACTCAATAAAGTGCGCTCCTTGGGATATTGCTAAAAGAAAAGTATAAACCTTCACACCATATTCCAACATTCTAAATAAATATATTTAAAAAAACTATTTTTCTTCCACCATTTTGAAACCGTTAGAGATATTTTACAAACCTTTAAATACAAAAATGTTTGTTTTTAAAAGACCTTTAAACTGATGTGTATAGCCTAGATTACTATTTACTAATTTTGACTTAGAGCTATTTATAATTCTCTAATGTTTGATGATTTTTTTTAAAATTTGGAAAATAGGGAGAAAGTTCCCTTAACCCGTATTTACTGCAAGAATATGTTACTAGCTAGCTTGTGAAACAAATCTAATTTTTCTCGTATGCGCAGTGTAGCCACAATAACATAAAATGTAAATACCAAAATTTGAAACATTTTTGGAACCATACAAATACAGACGCTATTCTAAAACTTTTTCGCCAAAATGATGAGGATTTAGAGATCTTTAAAATAACATAACGACTTTTGTTTACATTTAAAAATTTGGAGATGTAAACCCAAGAAGCACAGTTTTGGCACAGGCTGTACATAAAATTAAATGAAACTATTTTTAAATAGATTTCTTACATTGCGATTTAGAGGGGATGGATTGCTTTACTTCTTGTAACTCAAACCTTCCTCTCGTTATACATTCTGGACACCTAATCACTCTGTATTTGAAGGGATCACATTGCGTAATAGGTTATAATTAAAACATAAACTGAGACATATTTTAGATAAAAAAGTACTTAATTCAATAACGTGTTTACACTCATATTAAAGTTTTTGTTAAGTACTCGTTAGCATTTATTGAATTACTAGCTATTGAAAACTTTCACCAAACGTTAATTAAATGAAATGCCAAGCGCAGCCACTCTTCTTAATGCATTTAAAATACGGTTTAATCTAATCCTGTTGAAATTGGATTCCTAGCAATTACTGAAGAGAAGGGAAAAACAACAAATAACATCAACACTTATTGCTTCTCCGGGTTTTTAATAGAAACCGTGAACATTTTATTTAATTTAAGACTGTTTATTGTCCTTTACATTATTTACAAAATAGTTACTATTTTCCTGTCGAATTATTAAATTACATGCTGATTCCAACACAGTATAACTGACACAATTGCTATAATTTCAAGTTGCTTTGGACTAACCAATTTGTTTTTTAATGTTGCAAATTACAAGTAGGACATTGGAAGGAGAGAGATTGATTGCGGTATATTACTGATACGTCTGTCTTATGAAAAAGAAAAGAAAGAAAGATAAACACATAGGAAACTGACAGAAACAGACACTGATTGATTGATTACAATTGTTTCTAAACCGCATTTAGGACCACGCAGCTTTTGGGCTTCTATTTCAATTAACTCCTGTATAAATGAGATATTAATCTAAACTTCAAAATAAACAAAACCCAAGCTGTTAATAAAAATAAAAAGATATCAATCTATTAAATAACAAATCGATTATTATCATACATACAAATTGTTCATATAATTCAAATTACTCTGCGTCCCACGAAGTCTAAAAACAGGTTATGTGAAGTCTAGTAAATTGTTGTGACTGAAGTAATTACAAATGGCGACCTAATAGATCATAGATAACACGTATTAGATGTTACCCAATATAGTGAGTATCGATTATCGATCAGACTAATTGTGACATGCACCATCAATGTGTATATATTTAACCTAACCTACTTGAGATGATTCTTGCTGAACGTAGTATGTTAACCACATGCTATTTAGAGTCCTTTTATTTTTACAATTTTCATTTCCAACATATAATCTACAGAATTGTTTTTTATAAATCTTTTTATACAAATTGTGTGAAAATAAATTTGTAATTATTAAAATCATGTTTTAATTTAATTTAACACGAGATTACCGTTTTAAAGTAATAATTGTAATTTAGTAACCGTGTGCCTAGTCTTCATCCATTTTGTTCGTAACGTTAACATCCCAGTAGACCTAAATGTCAGAAGCAACATTTTATTGAAAAATACGTTTTGAAACGCATAAGAGGTATAGTGCGCATGCGTCATACGATACATGAATCTTGATATTAGTTTACATCGGTTCGTCCGTGTTTATAATGTAGTCTACAGATTAACACAGTCTTGCAATTATTAAAAATTATAATATTTTTTACTTTTATAATGAAATTTCACACTAAATAATTAGTTTCTTTTAGAATAACCTTTTAAAGTCACAGTAACCTTTTAAATAACCTTTTAGAAGAGAATAGCGAACTTACCGATTCCCAATGTGATTTGTACAGACATAGCCTATACACACGTGAGTTTAGTACTTTTCTATTTTCACGTTTTTCAGTTAAAAAAGTGAATTCCTCTTTAAACAATTATTTTATATTTTCAAAATAAAAATTATACTAAACGAATTTGACAAATATGTTTAATTAATAATTATATCGATTTACTAAATCATAACCGAGATAAATGTTTTAATTATAAATGCTAAAGTTAATAAAGTGAATCAACAGAGAATTAAAGAGACGAAATGTAGAATGCATCAGCTGTGCACGGTGTAAAGTTGAGAGGAAAGTTATTGTGTTAAACTCTCTCATATGTTAAAGTCAGCTGTTCATTTCATTATTCTAAACTGCGTTTACAAAGTACAGGGAAAGTTTGATATTCGTCAAACGTTTTGATCGCTTTTCGACTGATTTTCACGTTTTATTTCATCGTGATTTCATTTAAAAAAGTGATTTTTGACATTGTGTCCTTCTGTCGTCTTTGTAGTCTGTACGTAAGTACGATAGCATCCACAAAAATTAAGATAGGAACATGTTATTTCTTGCATAAAACTCTATTGTAAATCAGAAAAATCTAATTAAAAATGTCAAAATAGCGGCTATTTTGAAGTGTTTTTAATATCTAGTGTTATTAAACTTAAAAGACACTAATAAATTCGCAGATTTCAAATTCTGCTTGTAATAATACTAACAACACCTCTCTACCACCACAAATAGAGAAGTTATGGTCAAAAATGTAATTTTGAACTCTACCTCTCAAAAAGAGTCGATTTTTTGGATTACCCTATTCTCCTTCAACCGATAGGTCCTTTAAAAAAGATATAAAGACCACATACCATTAGGATTACAAAAGGCTAATCGTACAAAAATCGACTCAAGTTTGCGGAATGTATATTCAAGCAAAATACAACATCTCTTGTATTGCCAAATCATTACAAATATTCCATCACTGTTAAAAGGGAAAATTAATGAACAGATTTGAACAATTCGAAATATATAAAAAATTCAAAAGCGACAATTCATTACTTAATGAAAAACTATATTTTGATTCCAAATTATACGACAAAAGCTAACATAGATGGGAACCCCTCACATCCAGCAGTACAAGTGAACAGCAGTGAAAATACGCGTCGAAACTATTACGCGTAAAACATTTAATGAATCTTTAAGTGTTTGTGTTAATGTTAGTTTTTTGAATTTATAACTTATGAAAAACGGACATATTCCAGCGTAACTTTACAATGAGTGAATAGCCGAAACGGTAATAGTGACAAGAAACATCGCTATTGACTATTGTTACGGTCGTTTTAATTTAATTATTATCAATAGTCAGATTGGCGATAACAACAAATATATAAATACTATGTTATAACTGTTTAAAGAACCCTAATTGATAAGACTCGTTGATATATAAATAAAATTTACAATTCCTACAAACCTGAAGAAATCAACTTTTTGATGTTACGTTTAAAGTATCTACATGTATAATGGGGCTGGGAAAGTACAATAATAGCGCACAACAACTTGTTTATTTCATCTTTCAACAATCTATGTTCAGTTATGATCTATAAACGGATTAAAAGATAATTAGTTTTAAATTGGCTTTTACCTTGCAACCTAGATTGTTACTTATTGCATTATGCTCCGTTCAAAGAAGAGCGATGGGGATGGGATTACCATATCTTTGTACACAGTTTCTTTTGTATCTTCATTCAACTTCTTTAAATAAGAACTCTTCTTACAGATTGAAAATAAAATTTGAATTGTGGTTTAAAATAAACTGTGTTTACATACTAAATGTTTTGCTTTATCGATTCTAGATTGCAACAACTGAAAAAAGGAAGGAAAATAAACCATTCGGTGGCATCAACATTAGGGTTTTTGAAGATTTGTTAATCTCATAAAGATGTTTCAAATTGATTACAAATTTTCACACACACAAGACAAAAAAGCAAAAAATTATTATTTAAATTTAAAATATATAAAAAGTTTAACCGCGTTTTAAAAACGACTAAAAAGTATAAAATTATTTCTCGTAGCCCCATACAGATTCTTAACCCCATTCAGATTGTCCTGAAAATTTGTAATTGTGAATTTTTAATAGCTGTAACATCTGTATAAATCTTTATGGGGATACAAAAACTTATTCTATACATTTTCGTCCGTTTTAAAAAGTGTTTAAAAAATTATTTAAATATTTATTTTTCCAATCTCTGCCATTAGAGAAAAGACCACGCTGTTCGCGTGTTTCCTTACATGTGACAATTTCTTTAATCGTTTGTAAAACTTCAAAACTTGTTTCTCCTGATATACGGAAAAGAAAAGAAGTTCTTACCACCATCTCGTGGTGACACATAATAGATTGAGTTTGTCACCTCCTCTTTGCCGCTGTTTCCACTTCTTTACACATCTATTCCAAACAAATTGTTCTGTAAAGTCTTTAAAAAGGATGTTTCTCGAGGTTCAACCTAGCTTTGTAATTTCTACGAAGTACTCTGTGAGTACAGTGCGTCGTCCCCTTTGTTTGTGATTGCTTGAATCTCTTGATGTTAGAATAAATCGTATTTTAGAATTTAAACTTTTTTATTTTAATAGATGTAATCAATCAATCACAATACAACTTGAATCCTCAAAAAATAAAGTAAGCTGTTACCTTAATAAAACAGCTGTTACAAATTCTCAAACAAAACAACAAAATAAATATTATTTGAGAATTTAAAACTATTGATTTTACTAGATGTAATCAATCAACCACAATATAACTTGAATCAGAATAAAATAAAGTAAGCACTACATAAGTTACCATAATAAAACAGCTGTTACAAATTCTCAAACAAAATAAAACATATTTGAGAATTTAAAACTATTGATTTTACTAGATGTAATCAATCAATTAATTATAATACAACTTGAACGCGAAAAAAAATAATAAAGTAAGCACTACAAAAGTTAACTTAATAAAACAGCTGTTACAAATTCTCAAACAAAATAAAACATATTTGAGAATTTAACAGCTGTTTTAAATTATTTTTGTTGCGTAACGTATTATTTACCCATAACAGTCATGTTATTTAATTGATACGTTTATTACAAAATAAGTGTTTCCAAGGAAAATTAATAATGTTTGACAAATTTGCAGGTAGCACTGTTTAATTTGATGCCTCAATCATTACAACTGGCCCTGTAGTAAAGAAATGCACGAGAGATGCAGACATTTCTTAGCAAATTAAAGATATTAAATATAAGATATTTCAAATCACACGATTTATTTCTCGTTTAAGTACTCACGTCTATACTTCAGATATACAGAGTATGGTTTTAGGAGCTCAATATTTTGAAACGATTTTTTTTAAACCATGTACATATTATACACTATTGCCCAGTTACAAAGAATCTTATTCCTAAGTTTGTTAAAGATTGAACAAGCATTTATCCGTAACTGTCTAAAACACACAACACATAAAATTACAACTTCCAAATTGTCAAGTTAAAATAGGACTTGGCTTCGAACGCTTTAAAAAGAAATATGATCTTATTTTCAGGTCAGCGTGTGTTTAAGAGTTACAACATTTATTTCTCTCCCTATCCGACCTGTTGCCTGACAGAGCTTTGTGGGTTGATCCCATTAATGTAGTGTCAATCACAGCTATGTTGTAATCAATACAGGACATATCCTGGAGATGAAAAGTTATTGTTTACTGAGAGACCTCAACTATACTTTGTACAGCTTATACTAAGTCACATATAGCTATATTAAATTACTTTATAAACATCACAATGTAAAGTTATTTAAAAATTGTAATAGAGAACCATGCATGTAGGTATGTTTACAAATATATGTTATTGTATTTGTTATTTTATAATTTTCTTTGTACTCAATAAAAACTCGTTACTAATTTATTACATTTCCTTGAGACAAAAATTGACTTCAGATTCCACTGATACAATAGTAATTATTTTTATTGAAACATTGATGTTTCTGCATTCCTTAATTGCATTACCTACTTTTGTCGTGAATTTCTCTTTTCATTGTCTGGGTTCCAAAGATAAAAAGTATAGAGATAGGAATAAGCATGTTACATCGCCTATAGTTGGTATAATGAGGTGTAGAACTTAATGGGCACAGTGTCTTGGAGTCAAAATTGACAGAAAGTCGGATTGGAATTTCATGAACTCGGTATTTAACAGGGATTTATGCCCTTAGTAGACTGAATAAGATTTGTGACTTATTAACATTGAAATCAGTCTACTATGCCCGTGTGTTTAAATTATGAAATTGCACTCTAGGGAAGTTCTTCAGAGCAGAATCATGAAAAGGGTTTTTTTGAAAAATCAATTTTTTCTATTTTCAAAATCTGGAAAAAAGCAATCAGAAATATTCTGAAAATGCAAAAGATAGATTTGTGCCTCAATGAATATTAAAAATTGTAATATTATCAAGCGTAACGTTGTTGTTCCAAATGAAACGAACTTAAAAAATTTTGGGCATTAGCATTCCTATGAAACATGTAATAAGTATGATTTTTATTTAGAATCGCCTAAGTCCAAATTATTTGTGAAAAACCCTCGTACATAGGGAGCAAAATCATCTAATATGTTAGCAGTAAAAATTAAACTTTTAGTTAGTACAAAATTAACACTGCATAAAAAGAACTTGATGGTGGAATAATATTCTTGCCAGGAATTTATATTAAGATTGATAAACGCTCGAGATTATGTTGATAAAATACATTTTGTATCTTACATTTTGTTATGCATTTTGTTATATTATTGTAACGTCTTTGTCCTTGTGTTTAAGTCCAATTTATTATATATGTTCTGTTTTATTTAGAACTATGTATTATTTTTAATATACATATGTATAATTTGAACTATTGTGTATAGGACATTTCAAATTGACTTGTTTCATAGCTCATTATGAGTAATGTATTAAAATGAAATGAAATTTAAAAATGGAAAAAAATTAAAAATTGCATGTTATTCAGAATGTGATTACTTAACTGTCAATGAATATTACGATATTAAATTTTAAAATAATTATTGAGTATTAGTAATTTGATTAATAATAGTTTTTACATTTAAGGAAATAAATAATAAATTTATATAACTTTATATTGTGAGGAATAACGTTTAATGAAGCTATAAATAACATATACTAAGAGGTATACTATGTGATACAACATATAGTGGGGGCCTCCTCAATAAACTATAACCTCCCATCTCCGGAGTGTTTCCTGTATCGATTACAGTAGAGCTGTGATAGACAGTACAGTAATGGGATCACTATACAAAGCCGTGTCAGGCAACAGGTCGGGTGAAGAGAAATAAATATTGTTGTAATTCCAAACACATGTGAACCTGAAATGATGATAATTTGTTGTTGTTTTTAACTGAACGAAGCGAGAACTGTTAACTCGTTAACGTTTCCCCTGTAAATGTGTGTTTCTATACAGTTACTAGCTAACTTTTATACCAATCATTATGAATTTTATGTTAAAATTAAATTCTTTGTAACTACTGTATGTTGAATAAATTTGTATAAGTTTATTTTTATTTTGTCAGCCGCGCGGTTCCAAAGGTGAGATATATTCAAATAATGATGTCAAATAACTAGCAAACTTGACAAAACAAAATTTTCAAATTTTCAAAAACATTACATTTTCAATATTTTAATTTACTTGAATTAAAACTTTTTATAAGCTGCAAAAATATGAAAAAGTATTTACATAACAAATTCTTCGTTTTGTTATTTCTTAGTACCTAAATTTCATGTAAACTCATACATTTGCATTAGAGTAAAACAGAATCCTCTAGTCAGATTGTATATGATTCCTGCCGAGAGATCCACTGATATGTTTTTTCAGTCGATATACCACTATGATTCCATTCAATGGTAAATCACAGCCATAATGCGGGAAACATGCCATCCATAAAGCACTAAAATTTTATTAATTCTGTGTGTTGTTCATGTGTACAGTAGCTGTGGTATTATTTAGAACAACTATTTATTTAATTTACTAAAACACTTATATTCCCTCAGGAGCTCATTTATAGTGTGTACGGGCTTGGGAATCCCGAGGGATACAAGCTGTATCTACACCTTTTGCCGTATAATCTTGGGTTAGATTACTCTAATTCATCTCTCCTCTCTGGTCTCTCTTGACCAACTCTCCTAAGTAGGTTCTACATCTATTTTCATGTAGGTATTGGGTTACATCCCTCTCTTTTATCAATCTTATCAAGTTTCTTTTGACGAACTCTTGTTATTTTCCGAACCTGAAGATGTTAGAGTATAAGATAGCTTGGTGTCTTTATTCTACGTTCTCTACTTTCTTTTTTATAATAAAAATAATAATAGATAGGTTTTCACCTTTAAACAACAAGGAGAAACATGCACATTGCCACTAGTTACAATCAATAGTACAAATTTTATATATAAAATGAATTTAAGCTTTGCGAAAGATATTGTTTTGTTTAAGGTACTAATACAATTTAGAGATAAGAGAAACCCCAAAACTTCTACTCCCCCTTCCTCCGAAATTAACACTTCGTTTTTGAATTTGCAAAAATAATATAAATTAAAGGAGTGGTTATTGAGGAAAACAAATTAGGAATTTGTAGAAATTAACGAAGGCTTAAAGATATAGCCATACATCTTAATAAAATTGGAGACTTTTTACTGGAGAAAGTTACAGACAATTTTGACAGTTGCTGATTTTATTCAAAAAGGTTGTATTGATACTTTCCTGGTTATATTTTGCTTAGAAATAAATTTAAATAAGTAGAAGGAACATCAACTTTGGTATTTTAGTGTGTAATAATATTGCCATTATTGATAACTTAGTATTTTTCTTTAAAATAAATAAAATATGCAATTTTTTTAGCTATTGATAAATTCAATTATTAATTTATTTAAATAACATTAATGTGAACGAAATAAATAAATTTAATCTTATATTTCTAAATGTTATTCTTGATTGTATTAATATTTTATACAAGAAGAAAAAACAATAACGCCTTCATTTGTACAAGCGGCAATTTCTCTACAAAACTGTTTAGCAGGTTGCGAACACCTCGCCCTAACTTTACAAATATTATAGATTACTGGTAAGATTCATTTTATTTTCATCATACAAGAAATAAAGAGAAATTGACGTAACATAATATATATATGCACGTAGACCTACGCGACAACTCTATTCAATTTAGAAGAATTATACTTGCTATTTTACTTTGTCAAAATACCATATTTACCTGGCTTATATTTCATAAATACTTTAAAAGGACAACGGCCCCGAAATAACAAAAACATTTCATCTATTCTATATTTAATACTTCAAAAATAAGTTGTTTATAGAATAAAATACTTCTCACACTGCACCAAATTTGTCCACAGCTCGATGTTGAAATCTGATTCTTTTGTTATCAATTATGATAGTATCATTTAGTTCCCTGAACCTGGTTCATTGTAAACAGGACGATCATACAATGAACATTACAATTCGTGATGATCAAACCTTGTTGTCTTTATTTGTGCCCATCAGACCAATAGATCTGTCTCGTTTGTCTTTGGAATACAACACATTTCGGCCTCATCATTTGTACGAGTTACTATAATGTTTATATTATTACATATACTATTATGTATCAGGTATTAATACCTATCTCAAATAGACTATATTGTCAAATGACATGGATTTAATGCAAGCATGTACGAAAGGAAAGAAACAATGAGAAAAGAAACAGAAAATCAGCGAAAATCGTCTTTAAACAAATTTGGTATTTATGTTCTGTTTTACGATTTTTTAATATGCTCCGTTTACATGATTATTATTTAAACCCTCAGGGGGTAACTTATAATCAGACCGGAAATGGCAACTCGAGGAATCTTAACTACATCTAAACCTTGCTTCGTGTAGTTTTGGGTCAGCTGGCTTCACCTTTCCTAATAAAGTCTCTCTTAACCAACTATAATTCTCTTCCTACTTTGAGGCTATTTCAGTATTTGAGGGGTACAAGTCTTAATTATAATATGCACTTAACGAGAAGTTTTTTCCCTTTAAACAAAGAAAATAGACAAATTTCAAAGCAAACCTTTTATTCTTAGTTAGTTCACTCACTTCAATGCTTTAGAACCATAGTAATTCTGTTGAATGGCTGTCAATTTAAAACATAAATACAATTTTTAAAACGTTATACTTACATCTTTCAGCAAGTTTCAAAAACATTATTCCAAAATTTCAAAATATCGATACACAGTTTAGCCGTAACAAACAAAATTCAAATTCAAGGATTAAATAAAGCAATAAAGCTAAAGTTTTAAAATGAATATAAAAGTTCCAAAGAATATTAAAAAAATATATTTAAAAAAAAAAATTAATAATATAAATGAGCTACAATTGTTTCGCATAACCCAATAACCATTGTTTTGCCTACAACTAGTTGCAAGATGATGCCGCAAGGCGAAACAATTGTAGCTCATTTATATTATTAAAACAATTTCGAAAATTTAACTTTATTGCTTTATTTAATCCTTGAATATGGAGTTTCAACAAGAAATATTTGTTGTTACATTAAAAGATGAAAAAAATCCAAATTATTTGAGTTTAAAAAAAAAATACGACGTCTGGTTAACAATTTTTCTGTTTTAAAAATGAAAATAAAATACTCTTCCTCTCCTAGTACCCAACCGAATTGATTCGTTGCTCTTACTATAAGCTACTATTAATATCATTCTATTACATTGTATCGTATAATATGATCCCCTCTTTTCATATTCTCTAAATTGTATAAATTATACAAGCGGGTATAGACATAACCCCATTTGCTATTTAATTGCTTGCGTATAAGCTAGGTTAAGCTGATGTGCTACTAACTGTTCTAAAGCTATTTGACATAACCTACTGACGAACCTGGCTTCAATATATCGACATTAAGTTGGTGTTACTACTTTAACATTATAAACTAAACAGTATACTTGATCACGTGCTACATTACACCATACGAAGTATAGAAAGTTTGGTAATCACAATTGAACACACTTTTTTGAAAATTCATGACCTCAAATTATTCTCAATTTGTTCTTCCTCAGTTGTCTTAACTAGTCTTATGTTCGTAAACAAGACAGTGGCCACAAAAGTTAAGATATGAACATGACATTTTGTATATATATAGAAAAATATATAGCCTACACGAGTGTTCGTAAAGTATATAAAAAACATTTAAAAGGCTAAACATAAAAAAGTTAGTTTTTTGTATATGTTTATAAGATAATATTTAATTCTAGTTTTGATAGTTTTAAATTTTGGCAGCCATCTTGAAATTAGGTTTAATTATTTAAATACGAATAGGATCATGTCACACATGTTTTTACATTGTTTTTTTTTTTATTCTGGGTTTTATAGTGGATTCCGTTTACCATACCTAATTTTCTTGAAAATGTATCAATTAATAAACTGCAGAAAATTTCACAATTTAAATGTGGACAAATGAGTTGGGTGCTATACGTGTACTGTAGTTTTGAATTTGTGATTTTCGAAGAAGCTCAAATTGTTACAGTCCTAAATGGTTATAAAATCACCAACTAATTCAGAAATTGTCTGTTCATATTCTATTTCTTGGTTCATTTATGTTTTCTGGTGGGTTAATATACATCTTACTTTTTAAATATCCAATTAGTAATCAAGAGGAACAAGGTGGCATGCACATGTTTAAAGGTATCAACTCATTTGTCCACCTGTTTATTTTGATTTTTAACTTAACGTTTTAAGGAAATGAGATATGAACAAACGGGTTCAATTATTGAACTCAAAATAAAACAAAATGAAAAAAAAGTGTCTCAATTCCCACTACTTAATAAAGTTAAACCCAATTTCAAGATGGTGGATCCAAGATTTCCGTCAAATTTTGTAAATGTTGTCTTATATACCAAAAACGAACTTTTTATCAGTTGTTTTAAATTTTTATATACAGTCAATACTTTATGAACATTGTAGATCCCATTAATTATAATAAGCAATCCTTGTACAATATAACTCAAAAATTTATTTTAACACAAGGAGTAAGGAATATTAAAACACATTTTTTATAAACAAGTATAAAACTTTAATTATACATTTATTTCGTTCCTTATATTAAGTAACAATGAGTTATTATTAAATTTAGCAAAGAATTTTTTTCACTTCGTAAATATCAGAGATTTCTGAATATTACGGGTCAAATTCAAATGAATGATTTCTAACAATTAAAAAACACTTTAAAATATTTCAAAAATTAACTACACGCTCTTATTTTGTTAATCTGATAAAAAATATATTTGTTTCTGACCTTATAGTATTATTATTCTTTGTTTTTACACAATGTATGATCTTTGGATTGTTGTTATTGGTTAGTTTCACTATATTAGTGGTGATGATCAGCATCAGCTGGTTGCTTTACCCAGTATCCATGTGGAGCGAAGTGTTCATGATGCCCGTGTCCATGCTGGTCAGGACCCCGATATACTTTAATCTGTACACGTCCATGGTGATCTAGAATAAGAAAAACAGTTATTAATTAAACTGTTATTAAAACAGTTATTAAACTGTTATGAAAAACTGTTATTAAAACAGTTATAAGTTAAATATTTATATACAGTGTGGTTTAAAGTACCTTTCCCTTCTTCTTTATTATTTATTTATTTTTTTTACGTTTATATCACGTTATTTTTAAACAAAAACCATTCATTATAAATGTATAAACTATAACTTTTTAGTGTTTGGAAAGGTTTTTCTCTTTAAACAACAACAGAATATCCGGCCTAGCTCATTAGCGAGTTACAAGTTTTAGTTTCTAACAGATGTAATATTTAGGATAGTCTTATTTTTAGTGTTCTCAAGGTTGTATCACAGGATAATGAGAGTGGATCCGTACTTTCGAAACGTTCTGTATTATAAACATATAATAACGATATCAAAAGTTTAAATAACAATATCAAAAATATAAAAATATTACATGAAAGAAAAGAAAAAATAAAACATTTTATTTTTAGGTTTATTTCAAACTTTTTTTAAAGTATTAAAGAAAAAAAATACCTCTTATAATAAATGTGTTTTATCTAGATTCCTACTCGTACGCTTATTATATCTGTTGTCTTATTTGTGTAGTTTAAACTTAATCATTGTAAATATTCATTCAGCAAAAAAAAAGTGCACTAAGTAATCTCGTCGCTGTACAATACTACAAAACAAATTATCTGATGGCGGTAGCTTTATAATAGATTTCACAATATCTAACCTAATTCAGTAACGTTAAAATGAGTTAAAATATTCCTGATCTTTTGTCATTTTGAAAAAATATAGTGTTATTCATTTCTATTATTTATTATTGTTTATACAAATATGTAAATAAAAAACATTGACTTTATTTTGTAAAAATTCGATTAAAGAATTCTTCAACACTTTCGAACAGTTATATAGTCTTTGGTTAAATACTTAATGCCCATATTTAGTACGAAATACCTTCCGTCTGTACGAAATATTACCAATGAAATACGAAAGAAAAAGTCACGTGTGGGTAATCGCAATATAAAATGTCCAACTCTAACTATAGTGTCAGTAACTTACGTCCAGTCGCGGCAGTATCCTGATCCTGTCTCTCCACAGCTATGTAAGGACCAAATCTAGATTCCTCCGCCTCATTGTCTACAGCTGGTTTCTGTCTAATTGATCTGGCTTGTGTCACAGTTCCAACTACTACTACTACTAACACGCAGCATACTTGTATTGTCTAAAAATATAAGATTAGATATAAATTATAATAACAATGCATATTTATTTATAAGATTATCATAATATACTTATTAAATAGATATTACGTTACACAATACTCCTGGTTGAAACACCGTTGGGAAAGGGCTCAATCTTACGAAATACAATTTCACTAATTAGTATTAGTGAAATTGTATTTCGTTAGTACACATTTTGCTTGTACATACTGTATTTCTTTGAATTATTTTTCAAAATAAAATATCACTTGTATAAAATAATTAAATGTAAATACAGTTGGTACTTGGTGAAATTACCTTATTAATTATTAAGTATGTAAATTAAAACTTGGTGAAATTGCGTTAATAAATAATTAAAATTCACAGATTCTACTTGGTGAAATAGCTTTAACAAATAATTTAGTGTAAACACAGTTGGTATTTAATAAAATTCATTGGTGTAATTGACCTAGTAAATAACTAATTGTAAACAGAGTTGGTACTTGGTGAAATTGATTTAATAAATAATTAAGTGTAAACACAGTTAGTACTTGCTGAAATTCCTCGGAGAAATTGCCTTAATAAGTAATTAAAAACACATTTGCTACTTGGTGAAATTCCCTGGTGAAATTGGCTTAATAAGTAATTTAGTGTAAACACAGTTGGTTCTTATTGAAATTCCTTGGTAAAATTGCCTTAATAAATAATTAGATTTAAACATAATTAATACTTGATTTTGATCGATAAACTTCCACGGTCACAAACATCATTATGATCTTGTACTTCGGGGTTCGACCGAGTCAATATTGTCTGCACGTTCTGAACCCCGAAGAACAAGATCATAATGATAATTAATACTTGTTGCAATTGCCTTAATAAATAATTAAATGTAAACACAGGTGGTACTTGGTTAAATTCCTTGGTGAAATTGCTTTAATAAAAAACCAATTTTAAATAAGATACTTAAAAGTAATTCAAGTAAAGTAATAATGCTTTAAGGTGAATTCTAATTGGAAGTAATCATTGCTGTACTGGCAAAAAAAAAAAAAAAAATGGAATGATCTTTAAAATAGAAATAAAATCGCGACCTTCCTCAGAAAGAAGGTTTCTAGTCAAATTAATTGATTCCGAGTTGGTTCATTTCTATTCTAGTAATTGCAGCAGAGCTTAATACAATGTTGACTATGCATTTTTCTCTGACATTTGCAAAATCTGTACTTTTAATGGATTCTTCTCATTTTCTTTACTTTATTTATCCCGTACTTCACATTGCCCTCTGAATTTCAAACGAATATAAATACGATTCAATTATAATTAAAGGTAACTGTTTTATATTTTTAGTTTTATATATTTTGTGTGTTGCACAATATTTTTTGTTTTACGTAATCCTATTTACACGTTATAAGTGGTTTGTTTCCGTCACATTGTCAGAGCTGATGTCATTTAAAATATGTTTGGTAATACTAAAACATGCTTTGGAAGGACTTATCATTGCTACTTGTTTTTATAGTAATAGTGATAATGATTGTGTGCGCTTGATAATTATGAAGAAAAAAATTTAATAAAAAAACTATTACTTATACAGTATTCCAAGAAATGTCTACTTCTGTTTTTCGACTGATCTCAACGTTTCGTGACTTTAGGAAACCGATAAAGTGGTGTTTTCTATATTGTCATCCATCCGCCGTCGTTGGCGTCATGTAGGGGTAACAGAAATTTAAATGGCAACAAGAATTTTAGAACAGAGGATTATAGTCTGCTCATATAGAACTTTATTGAAATTAAGAAAAATAGTATTGAAAATGTCTGTTGTTTTGAACAGTTTTATTTTCATATCTCATATTTCAATTCTAACCTAACCTAACCTAACCTAACCTAACCTAACCTAACCTAACCTAACCAACGGTAGTGTAGTTATTATACAAAATATAATTTTGAGCCCATCCCAACAAAATGTGATCTTCGTATACTTATGATATCTGACAGCGCCGAGTCACCGACACACAGGAGCTTAGCGAGTGGAGGCCCCTTCACATACGTATTGTTTCGAGGCTCGCAGGGTCAGTATTTTAACACTGACACAAACGAAGTTAGTGGGAACTTTCAAGACATACACATCCTACAAGCACCCTTTAAACTTTGATACACACAAATTTCAAGGTTCAGAAAGACTTTATAACGATAATTTTTAACAAAATTACTCTACTGGGCAAAACATCTTGATCAATTAACATTTCGTACAAGATCCAAGTAACTAAAGTTTGGGATTTCTTTAGATAATCTGCTTGTATTACACTGTACAACATGGCTGGGTAAGTACTATAATGGCATCCATCAACTTGTTTATTTATTTTAAAAAGCTTTAGACAAAAACAATTTGTATAACAATTTTTAATTAGAAACTAACACATAGAAACACGGAAAGAACATATATAAATATATACAATAAATAAATAAAAATATAATATAAAAAAAAGTTTTTATAATGTAGCCTCAATAAATTTATTAAATGAGTAAAATGAATTGGAATTCCTGAACTGTTTAATTTATTTTCTAAATTTTGACTTAAATTGGTTTCTTTATCTTTTTAGAAACTTTATTTCATAAAACGAACTCCAGTTTCAGATGAAAATTATTCAAAAGCCGACAAACTTCGATTTTATCGCAGAAATCGAATCTCCTGCAGTTATTACATGCACACAATCAATTTTACCCGTACTCAACTGGACGATCATTAGCCCAGCGATTTAAGGAACACCACAAAATAGCCACAACAAAACAAAGTTCCAAATTTTCAGATTATTTTATTAGTGAAAATCATACACTGAGCGATTTAAGGAACATCACAAAATAGCCACAACAAAACAAAGTGCCAAATTTTCAGATTATTTTATTAGTGAAAATCATACACTGAGCGATTTAAGGAACACCACAAAATAGCCACAACAAAACAAAGTGCCAAATTTTCAGATTATTTTATTAGTGAAAATCATACACTGAGCGATTTAAGGAACACTACAAAATAGCCACAACAAAACAAAGTGCCAAATTTTCAGATTATTTTATTAGTGAAAATCATACACTGAGCGATTTAAGGAACACCACAAAATAGCCACAACAAAACAAAGTGCCAAATTTTCAGATTATTTTGTTAGTGAAAATCATACACTGAGCGATTTAAGGAACACTACAAAATAGCCACAACAAAACAAAGTGCCAAATTTTCAGATTATTTTATTAGTGAAAATCATACACTGAGCGATTTAAGGAACACTACAAAATAGCCACAACAAAACAAAGTTCCAAATTTTCAGATTATTTTTTTAGTGAAAATCAAACACTGAGCGATTTAAGGAACACCACTAAATAGCCACAACAAAACAAAGTTCCAAATTTTCAGAATATGTTATTAGTGAAAATCAAACACTGAGCGATTTAAGGAACACCACAAAATAGCCACAACAAAACAAAGTTCCAAATTTTCAGAATATTTTATTAGTGAAAATCAAACACTGAGCGATTTAAGGAACACCACAAAATAGCCACAACAAAACAAAGTTCCAAATTTTCAGAATATTTTATTAGTGACAATCATACACTGATATTCATAAAAACTGTAAAAAAAATGCTTAATATCTTGGAAAACATGCAATTTATTACATCTAAAACTGAAGGAGACACACTAAAAGATAAAAATCAAAAGTTGCAAAGACTTTCAACAATAATTAATACTCCGTTTGAAGTTATTTGTTAATGATGGAAGTTCAATTTTATTATTATACATTTTTCGGACATTTGCCATCATTTGTGTGTTAAAAATCAAAACACGACGTTTCGGGAATAAGAATCAATTCCCGTTATCAAATGACTAAAAATTAAAGAAACATGAAACTAAAAACTAAGCCTATGTAAGAAGTAAAATTAAATAAGAATACCACCAACCTTAATATCTCGGGCTAGGAAGCTTAATACAACTAACAATAGGCCACTCCCCTAATAGTTTGTCACGAATTCTGGACCACGTCACTTGTTGCTGACATAGGCTTAGTTTCTAGTTTCATGTTTCTTTAATTTATATTCACTTGATAACGGGAATTGATTCTTATTCCCGAAACGTCGTGTTTTGATTTTTAACACACAAATGATGGCAAATGTCCGAAAAATGTATAATAATAATAATTAATAATTCACTATGTCTTGTTTGAGTCCATAGAGGTTATAAGTAACTTCATCATTTTTTGTAGTTTTTTATCTGCAAGATCATTGCAGAAACGACAAAGAAACTAAGGTCTAAAGGACTGCAAAACGAATAAATCCTCAAAAAACTCATCACTGATATTACTTTCGTAGGCTACATGACTTGATGCGTTGTTTAACCCTAACATTCATCCATTACAACATAACCTTTAATTTAGTTTCTGCGATGCAGTTTAATTGAACATGGGATTAAAGCTATTACTATAGAGCGTGACATCACGGCTGACATGGCTTATCCACTGAAGCAATGCAAGAACATTAAGTACTCTATAGCATAGAGCTCTCTTGTATTAGATAGAACTGATATGGGAAGCAATGTTTCATAATGGATGTGATTGTGCATTGCTACTTAGAGATCATCCTTGTACATTAACGTCACAGTAAGAGACTGCTAGCTCATTACAAATGTACAATAATATATTAGGTTGATTTGTTGTTTTTATACAAATGTCTTTCATCATTCAACTATTTTTTCTGTTAATGTTTTGTTGAAAGAAAATTCCCCAATCCACAATAAAACGCTAGCAACACATAGACTGTATAGTTATGTTTATTCTACATTATGTACATTTCAATAGCACTGCTATCATCTTCAGAGGTACAATACACTCAATTCACAACAGTGCTCTAGTGATTCATATAATATTTTGGTGTTGAATTGTGTTGTATATAAATATATAAACTATTATATTAATGTAATTATCTTCATTTAAATACATTATTCATTTGTATTGGATTTATGAAAAACAAAACAAGAGAGAATCGATTATTTCTTTGTACAATAATTGACACAGTACAGATTTAAAATTACCAAATATAACAAATTAAAAAAAATATATATATCTTTAAAAAAAATTAACCATCAGTGGCTCATCTATAGTAAGTTAGGTCTTGGCATCCCTAGGGTTCCTAGCTGGTTCTACAACATTTTTCATGTAATCTTGAGCAAGATCCATTTTTTCATCTTTTCTATCAGGTCTACCAACTCCTTTTATTTTCTGATCCTGACGCTATTAGGGTAATCGAAGGGTAAGGGGTATTTATTTTATGTTATTTTCTGTCTTTTTTTATAAGGTACCCGAAAGGTTTTTGCCTTTAAACAACAAGAAAGCACATACAATCTTGTTGAGCACTGTGGTGAAATTCACAATAATAATTTGAATTTGCCCCTAACTTAAGTGGATATAATTAATAAAAAACAATCAATCAGATAATTGTGTTTTATTAAGTTCCAGTGATTGTGGTTAGGGGCAAATTCAAATTATTATTAAGAAAGCACATCAAAAATTAAGTCATTGCTTCCTACAGTTTAGGCTTTAACATTTCTTGATTTCTAATCGCCCTCCACCATCGGTTTTTCTGTTTATGTTTAACAATAGCTGCTGCAAGAAAAACCATCATTGTACTAACCCAACCCGACCATACAATGTAATACAAGCAGATAATCAAAATGTAACATAAAAAAGTTGTCTTGACTTTGTTGGAAATCTTAAATTGTATTGGTGAATCAAGGAGTCTTATCCAATAGGGTAAATTTATTGAGTATATAAGTATAAGTATATATTTATTCAAAATATCTTTTTATAAAGAGAGAATGAAATCAGAAGACATTAATAATTGATTTTCAAAATTTGAGAAACACTTAGAAATGTCTTTATAATTGTTTACTGTGAAATCGCAATGTCAGGCTATTGTTGATGTACTCTATTTGGTAACTAGGTAATTGTCTGCATTAAAGCCTTAGTAATAAGTTCCATTACGTAACTGAACGTGTCATAACTGTCGGATTAACTGACTGAACTGGCTCAATATTTCAACTCGAAAGTAACCTATTTAAGTATTGAATTTTTCGCGTTAATATTCTTCCTTTTAGGCAATCTGACAACTTTAACAGAATTATTTTGTAAATAAATCGTATTTATTGTGTTAGAATTATAATGGTTTTTATGCTACAAAAACATTGCGCAAACTTTTTCACTCATTCATTCTCAAAACCAAGAACACAAACCAAAAATAATTGTCACTAAAAATTTACCGACTTTGAAATAATACGTATATAGCGGATATCCGACGAAGAGGTCGCTCTTTTTGAATTAATATACAGGACACTCCTCAAATTTGAAAAGTTACAATAATTATGTTACATAGATATGTAATAAAGTACTCTCTGATATAATCAATCAGTACTGGTAAATGTAATCAATCAGTTTTTGTGTGATATCTAACCTCGAAACAACGATTTTTTTCAATTGAGCAAATATTGAAATGTTCTTGGGGTTTTGAAAATGAATATGAAGCCATCAAAGAACCTGCCTAAATGTGATCCTTCCATCAAGAAAACTAATTTATAAATGGAAAAACTATACTAATAGAAACTGGATTGGTTTCAAAGAAATAACCATAGATTTTCCAACACAGAAAATGAAGAGATTGCTTGTGCTGCTTTACTGAAATCTCCAAACAGGCATAATTCACTTGAAAAGTTTTATCCACTACTGAGATACCAAAGTCGTCAGTTCATAGATATACAAAGAAAAACAAAATATATATTTATATAACACTGCTGGATTATTCCGGACTGCCGGAAGATGAGCCGGACAGACGAGCTTGGAATTTTGTTCGAAGGTAACTGAGAAGCTTGAAGAAGATGGCGAGTGATATGAAGGAATTGTTTCTCAAAAGAAGCTACATTTTACAGAACAAGATTTGTAAACCGACATCATTGTAATTATTATAACACAAAATCCACATATAAGAGGGCTTGGAATAAAAGGGTAAAACTGGTTGCGCTGCCATCACGAAGGATGGTGTTTTATCGTACGACTATTCCTATTAGACAATTACTGGAGACAGATACGTATCAATACTTATTACAAAGTTCCTCATTTTACTCATCCGCAGTTAAGGGACGTTTATTTCCAACAGGATGGAGCTAATTATGTTAATGTGGTCAAGGCAGTTTTAGATCGAAATTTTCCCAACCGTTTTATAGTTCGTGGGAGCAACTTCATAGACTGGCCTTCAAGATGCCCTGACTTGACCATTTGTGACTTTTACTTATGATGTTTTATGAAAGAATAAGTTTATCTCCACCGTTTGGCAACAGATGATGGATTAATGAAGGCTGTTGAAGAGGAATCACTGTTGATACCTCGGCAATTCTTCAAAACCACTTATGACTTTTTTCCCCGTTAATATCAGTTCATAGCAATTGATGGATATCAATTCGTAGGTCAAATTTGGATCATTAATAATTTATTAATATTGTTTCTCTTTATTACGTTTTACACATTTCGTGTTATCTGCAAATCAACTATTTCTAATGGTTATGGAAATCAAATCGTTTTAGTGCAAACGTACCATTATTTTGTTATTTCACTATTTTGTTTTGGCTCCATAAAAACTTGAAACTCGAAGGTACTTTTTTTAGATATCAATGTAACACAACTGTAGAGTATCAAGTTTGTAGAGTATTCCACATGTCGGGCATATTAATTCAAAAATATTGACCTCTCAGTGTAACACTTAGTATTTAGGGTTTAAAATTACTTCTTTTGTGCCATAAATACATCTTCTGCTTAAATCATATTTATTTAAATTTAGCTTTAAATGAGTGCGGTTAAGACGTTTTATTGTTTTTAGACAATTATTACAACCGTAACCGTAAACTGAATCGTAACAATTATTTACTTGTGATTCCGTACACAGATGGAGGCCATTAATCTTTACATTTCATTAAAATTTGAACGAAATCTGTTGAACCGAATTATGAGAAAATACGTTTTTTTATAACAGCCCCGTTGCCGATTTATTTACCCTACTATCTGAATTTAACATTTTTTCTTAAGCCAGATTTACTTTAAGCAAGCGGTTTTACCTTAAGATACCGTTTCATCAGCTGCTTTGAATTGTTGACATTGCTGATTTGTCGTAACCTATATAATCATTTCGTTTATACATTTTGTGTTCACATTTTTGTAAAATTACGGATTCTTCTAGCAATGAGGATATACTATTAGGACCGACTACAATAAATGGGAAATCAACATTAGGAGTGGAAAATCTTTTTAATTGTTATGTTTTGTGAGAAAGAATCGTTTAATTTCTAAAATTATTTTACTTTTTCAGTACCAATTTATCTATTTCGCAAAGAAAATATCGCAAATTTAATTTTCTCACCGTATTAAAACAATCTACAACTTTTGGAACATGCTGTATAATAATATTTGCTAAGTCGTGGATAAAGTAGTGTATGCGGTGATTACATTCAGTCTTTAAAGCAATCGTGAGGAGTTTAGTAACTTAAAGGTTACCATAATACAACCGTTGAACAAACTACTATTATTTAATCAAATATTCATTTCTTCATTAAATATTAAGCATTTTTAATTTATAATTTTTTTAATTAAATAAATTTCTTAATTAGTAGATCTCAATACGAACTTTTGTAATTTTCATTAAAAAAAAAGCAAATTATTTTAATTTTATTTTTTCATCTTACATTAATTGTATAATTTCTCTTACTTACTATTACTTAATCGAATTTACCTCATAAATAAGAAAGTACGTTTATTTGAAAAAACAACAAATAAAAAAAAGAGTTAAAATTAAATAATTAAGTGATATTAATTAATTGCTATTAGCAGGATCTAATTTATTCATTTCATAATATTACATAAATTGGGTAACATTATAAAAATTAATTAGATAAAACAAGTTCTATATTACACCTACCTGTAGTATATTCATATCGAGCAGAGCAGTGACCTGTGTTCTATGGAGACTAAATCTGATTTCCTAACAAGCTAACTACTAGCTTATATAGACCTATATGTCAGTTGAAAGAATCGATTAACCAACCGTGAAACCTCGACTCGAGGATCCCACTTTCATTTATCAAAACTCAGTTTTTTTCAAAAGAAAAGTTGAAGGAAGTGACCGAATAAGCAGGAGTTCTTTTTAAACAAACCAATGTTTTGTTTAGTTTTGTACTTATAAAGTAACTGTTTTCTCTCTCATTAAGTGTTTTAAAGATTGTGAAATATATTAAATGTGTATTATCTTCTATAATCCCCCGTCCCCGTTGATTATATGCAGAAAAAAAACCGTCATCATCGCCTTATAAAAATAAAAGTACATAAAATAAAGATCCCCCTACGCCTCAAATAATAGAACACTCTCGGGGTAGAATTAAAACAAGAGTTGTTCAAGAGAACTTGATAGGAAAGATGAAAGAGATGGATCAAACCCAAGACTATATGAAAAATTGTGTAGATCCAGTTATATTACTTTGGGATTGCTACTCTTGAAATCACTATAAAAAGCTTCTGAGAATTATTATTTTTTCATGTGCCAAATGGCTGTATTACACTTTTTGTAAATTATAATTAGAAATATAAAAGTATTAAATTAAAACACTGCTAAATATTTCGATTTATTAAATGTTTGTCATTAACAGAAAAATATTGGTTAAATATAATTTTGGTATATACAAAATATTTGGTAAAATATGTTTATATACAAATTTTATATTGGTATACAATTTTATATCTATTTTTTTTTACTATTTAGAAAGTTTAAAAAATAACTTTTAAAATTTAATAAATTTAAAAAAGAACGATTTACCTGCTAACATTTTTTTTACACAACTTCATTCTTTTCTGTGCCAGCAATCGTTTATCCTCTAACTTCTTCTAGCTCTTTCTTCATCGGAAATACCCTTTTTGGTTTCTGAGGATTATCTATCGTTAAATCCTTCACCGAAGTCAATCACTGTAGTCAATCTCTTCTGTCATTTCAAACGGTTCTAGATTCTGACAAACGACCTTTATAAATTGGACTTGTGTCTTTTTACCTCCTTGAAAAAGGATCTTCCCTGTCCGTCCTCTTGAAGTGTTCATAAAATGTTAGTCTTCTTTTTGACATAGTCGTTATCTACTCAAACTTTTCATACTTGATTCGATCTCAGACAGTACACGAATTCACCTATAGCTGACTTCTTGGGGCTTATAATTTTCCTCAAGAACTTTCGCTCCTTTTTACTCCATTTCAATCAGAATATTTCTTGCTATTGTTTCTACTACTAAGAGACACTGTGCCTTTACTACCGTAACGTGTATATTTTGCTTGTTATGAAAGTGATTTAGATCTAAAGGTTTTCCGACAAATTCTAAATTCTAAATGTTAAAAACCGACATTTTTTAGTACTCTTAAAATGCAATTCCTCCTAAACCCTTCGAGATATCAAACTGAAATTTTCAGAAGTTATTCTACTTTCAATTCTGCATCTTTCGATACCTATATATCATTGATTTTAAAAATTAGAATTTTTTTTTATAAAATGATATTTAATACAAACATTTATTTTGATGAAAAAGGTCATAACTCAAAAAATACTATGAATATCAACATTTTGCAAACATTCGGATTCTACTCGTCATTTTGCTTCTTTTCTCACGTAGATAACTCAAAACCTCAAATTTCAGTGATTTTTAGGAAAAAATCAAGGTGACCCCCCTTACGTTTTTTAGAAAAATCGAAAAATGGCAGTTTTTAACAATTAATTTCTCCGAAACTATAAGAGATATTTCCAATTTGAAAATACCCAATCAAAATTTGAATTTTCGACTTTAGTGACAAAAATATTTGTATCATTCGAATCATTAATTGATGAGATATAAACGTTTAAAAAGAAAACTGCAAATGGCAAAACAGGAAATGTTAAAAACCTTTTATAGCTATTTTTCTTTGTTATTGGCTATCAAAGCCACTTAAAACTTTGAACTCTTCTGATATTTCCATATCTTGCCACCATTTGTCGATCCAATTCTTTAACGTTTATATTCATGTACTCTATTTTTTAAATGAGATCTGTAGTCCTATTTTACTTCTTTTAGAGTCTCTATCTAACTGGTTGTTAAGAAGATGTTATTTTTTTATTATTCGTTATTTTATAAAGATATTTTAATTGTTATGCTAACTCTACTTAAGAAAGTAATAAATTCATATGCATTAAATGATATAGAAGGTAAAAAATTCAAATCCTGTTCTCTAACTATTTCAAAAGAGTTCTTTTCAAATTTATAACTACAAGGAGTACATTATTTTTAGTGGAAGGTTAGTAACACTGGATACATAAGTTGGAAGTGTGTGTAGGCAAAGAAATATGCATGACCGGATGTTAATAAACTAAAGCCGTCTAACTAATGGAACTAATAAAATGGAGTGAGGAAAGACTTCTCAAAATATGTGAAATATAGATGAACAGGTATTGAGGCCGCTAGCGAGCGAAAAGGACCAATGAGATGTATATAGTCAATAGCCTACACGTCCTGTGAATAGATAAAGAACATTTAAGTAAAGTTTACATTAGCAGTAAAAGATTGAAATTCATGGGTATAATAAGTTGTTTTAATAATTAAATAATATTATAGTTAATTTATGAGTGAATGGGATTTATGAGTTTAGTATTACCTACATTATTATTCCTTAAAGGTGGTACTTGAATTAATAGCGTTATATGTGTATTAATAGTCTGCATATGACATCAAGATATAGTGTGGAATTTCTTTTGTGGTTTGTGTAACTATTTGGAATAAGAGACATTCAAAGAGGACTCATTTTGTAAGTTAAACGATTTTTATTTATATTAGGTTAATTACATTAAACCTTACAGTTTAACATTTAAATATTTAATAGTATAACATTGTCTTCTGTTTCGATGATTTTGAAACAATCTTTAATCTTTTTTATACACATATATAAATTTTAACAAATTGTATTTGCGATGTTTAACATATTATTTTCAAATATATGCTTAGTAGGTGATAGCTGAGTGATAACTGTTGTAGTTATTATAGCCTTTAGGACTTTCACAAGTCATTCCTTAATATCCAACAGTTGTTGGTCAATTTTGGAGTACTTTTCAGCTAAAGCGAGTTTAGCAAAAGTATCGAGATAAGGTCATTAAAAGATTGGTTTTATTCAATCTATAACGATTTAATATGGTCAAACTCACTATAGAATTCTAACATGGGGTATTGAGAAATTAAAATCCCCTTTTCATAATTATTTACAATTCATAATATTGTGTTAAATTACCACAAAAGAACGTTAACAAAAAATAATATTTTTAAATTAGATAAAATAATTGTTATAAAACTGGCTGTACTGTTAATTATTGTAACGAAAATAGATGCTGTGAATGTGTTATTATTGCAGTAACAAATGATTTGTTATTGTTATTGCAACAACAAACTTATCTTATCGTTGCAATGATTAAGGTAATATCTTCATGAATACGCACAACAACGTCATGTAGAATTCTAGATGTACCTGAAGATGACGAATTACTCATTGAAATGCCGCCTTGTATGGTGTGGTGTGTGTGCGCCTGTGTGTGTGGTGTGGTGTGTGTGTGTGTGTGTATGTGTGCGCGTGTGATATCTTGTGTAAATTAGAGTGTTTCATTAATTATTAAATTATACATAAACTTTGCTTAGTGCTTTTGGTGATTAAAAAGAGAGAAAAATGTTTGTCAAAAATTATACTTTTGATTAGTAGTTTTCACATTTAATTTTGTAGAAAAAAATGTATTTATATCCGGCATTGTATATATACAGGGTGTTTTAAAAATATGTGTCTCGCTTTACGAAGTGAATCCGGGCATCGAAATAAAGAATACGACGTTTTCCATCTGTCTGCCATTTAGTGTTTTTTTTCCGAAAAATAATAGTTATTTTTAGAAAATATTGAAATTAAGTAGACTTATTTTTTATGCAAAATTTTACAAATATAATATGAATCAAAATTTGATCGTATTACGTTCAACACCATGTTTAAAATTTGTAATATTGAATATCTTTAACCACATTGTACGCGCCAAATAACTTATCTTTTTACCAAGAAACAAATTATAGAAAATGTATTCTTTATATCAAAGGAGAACCGAGACAATAAACTAAAATATAATTTCTCAGTAAATCTCTACTCCAGTCAAGATGAATCTAGAACGAAAATATTTTTAAATTCTGTTAATTTTTAATAAATAAAATCCTTCTTAATTTCAAAATGGCGACTGTATAATTTACTTTATGCCAAATAATTGAAAATATGTTTTTACATAATAAATGTATAAGAATCACAAAAATTTAGTGACATATCTTTTAAAGACAGTAAATTAAACGGTATAAATTGTTTAAAATTTTGAAAGGTTGTAAAGTTTTGATTCACGGTATACTGGTAAAACGTAGCAAAAAATGTATACCATATTACGATTTGACCTCTTAATAATTTCTTAAATTATAGTTAAAAAAATACAAAATACCGAAAGACGTAGAACGAAACTTTTTGGATATATCTAAATAAAAACATTTATATTTTATTTTATCACTTCTCAAAACTAGAACACATATTTTGCTTTGTATACTACAGCTTACAATTTCTACTCTTCCCTTTTAAGAAGATCTAGTCTACCTTTTCCCTACGAGTGGATCAACGCCTGCGAAAGCAACTTGAAATTGTCTAATTGATTGTGCAACATTATTAAAAAACAATGGGTCACACACAACGCTTTACTTTTTTTCTCAACTGTAAAAACCAATGACATCGCATGTATCTGTAATAGTGATGAAAATATTTAAGTTTTAAATATTAATTACTCCTATAATTAATATAAGAATTTACGCTACTGTGGGGAAAAGGTGAGGTGACACTTTAGAAAATGTATGGTGCAAAAACATTGCACAAACTATCTCACTCACATACCTCGAGTATGTGAGGACATCCGCCAAAAACTTTACATTGATTGTTTGACTAACCACATAACGTTCTATAAACGACGTATAGTGTATAAGTGTAAGTTTTTTTTCAATTCAAATATATAAACCCACTAAAAAACACCTCCAGTTACATAACCCGTCCACAGGACCGATAAACAATTCTCTTTTCTTACAAGTTCCCTGTGGTTGAGAATTAAAACCTCGAAACTCTTAGCTTGGTGGCTTACATAGTACACTTTGTATCTCATGCTTACGTAATCACTTGTCATGTCCGGATGCATACTTCCTCATTTCTTCCGTACCAGACCAATTCGCAGGTCACGATCGAGATCTTTGTTCCATGGATTTTAATGCATTTTTTAATGAGCAGAGTGTACATGTATCACTGGAGTTCATTTTCCCCGGAAACAATCAAACCATCTTGGTTCGATCTGTCAATGACTGAAATTACATCGTTACTAGAAACAAATATCAATCTCCGTTTCAAGATGGAGAAGATTTTATATCTAAATACGACTGAATAGACACTTCTGTAAAATGTAAATATGCTTCTTTAACAAAACTGATAAACTAGAATTGATTCTGAAAATACAGTAAGTTTTAGTATTTTTAGTCAAATTATTGTAGTGCGTATTAAACTGTTACTTAGACGATAAACAGGTATTTATATTAAATTTTAAAGCAAACCATTTCAATTGTGACTCGTCAAATGTAAATTAACATATCTTCTAATAATGATTCGAATTTGCCCCTAACCACAATCACTAGAAACTTTAAAATAAAACACAATTATCTGATTAATTGTTCTTTATTAATTATTTCCACTAAATGCCCTGATGTACATTTCGATAACATGGTTATCATCATCGGATTTGCTTATAAACTAAATCTAAACTTACATATATTATCTAGGTACTAATGAAATAAAATTTTATAAAAAATATATGTAAGTTTAGATTTAGTTTATAAGCAAGACCCTCCGATGATGATAACCATGTTATCGAAACGTACATCAGAGCATTTAGTGGAAATAATTAATAAAGAACAATTAATCAGATAATTATGTTTTATTTTAAAGTTTCTAGTGATTGTGGTTAGGGGCAAATTCGAATAATTATTGTGAATTTCACCACAGTGCTCAACAAGATTGCATATCTTCTAATCTAAAACTAAAAACGGTTCATTGGAATTTTGACCTACAATAATGTAACAAATACTAGCACAAGTGTCGACGCACTGTTAAGAGTTTTGTACAGTCTGAATTATGAGAGAGAAGAAAACTGTACTGTAGAAATGTTAAAATATCATGTATTAGGAAAAAGAAAGTTCATTTTTGTTCAGATATATGATTTACGCCCAGCAAATATAATTTTTTAAAAACAAAACCAAACAAATGAAACCACCTGTAAAATAAACTTTTAATACAGTTCCTCGAGACTGAAAATTCGAAGTTCTAAAGTTAATAAGCAATTTGTGACAATATGTGTTCTAGTTCCATCATCATTACTACACAAGCCTAAGATTGTCACTCCTTATAACCTACAATACACTTTATTAGATAGAAATTTTATATTAGATATTAACCCTACATCTCAAACATGACAAACAACCAAGGTCCAAACTCTGTAATGTAATCCTGAACTCTGACATTCTTAGATGACGTTAGATCCAAGAGTACCGAGCCACCGGCACGAGCCTAACCAGAGGTTTCTTCACAAAACCTACCAGCGACGAGATATGAAAGGAGCCAAATAAGTGGAGACAGTTATGAGGTTCAGAAAACCAGTGTAATAACAGTTTTAAACAAACTTAGCCTACTGGATAAACCCTTCATCTACCTATACAATTTACCATTACCTACAAAGCCCAAGAGATTAACTTTGGGCATAACATTTAGAGGATCTGCTTGTATTAAATTGTATGAGAGGGCTGGGTAAGTCCCATGATGCCGTCCATCTACTTGATTATATATTATATGAGTAGGCTATAACGAACCAGCAAGAGAAATATTTTCTTTGTTACTTAAAGGAAAAACATCTCGGTTATCAATTCCTTGTAGAAACACCTTCGAATTCTCTAATACAGAAGAGGAGGAAAGATGAAAGAGAGGGATTTAACCCAGGATTACATGAAAAAGGTGTAGATCCAGCTAGGACCATCGGGATTGCCTCGTGGGTTATTATTATAATTATATTACGAGGTAAGTTAAATAAATAAAGTTGTTTCTAAATAATGCATTTCATAACTATCTTATTATGACTGCGTACTTTACGATCACGGATTTCCATTAAACAGCAAAAAACCGCAAGTTATCTGATTTACTCTTGTTTCATTCTACAAGTCACTCTACAAAAACTTAAGGAAGAAAGTGATACTGTTCAGCTTTCACTTTCGGCACGCGATTCAGTAGTGCAGAAATATAAATGTTTTTATATTGAAAAAGATCGAAGAAGGGTTTTAGACATTTCTATATTGTGTTTATGACTAACCGGCATCAAATCTAAAAATAATCAGAGGTCCGAACGACTAAAATCGATTCTATAATCCAAACGAACCTTTTCTACGCCATTTTGATTAATATCTTTGTTGAACAAGAAGAAACCATATTTTTAAATTTTTGTTTTTAAGCTACGAAACGTTTTTTATGGTTATAGTTTATTTATTGTAACTCTTGCATCACTGAAGATGACGACTTTGTCATTAAAAAGCGTTTGAATAAATAAATGTACTATTTGTGAGAGTTTGTGTTCAAGTTTTATTCTATCAATTACTTAAAAACATATTTCCATGTTTTTTATTAGCTTCCACATATCGCTTTAAATTATCAACAAATGTTGAAAATATTAATTAGTTATTCGAAATACAAATAAACTGTGACACGATTTGGACGCCATGTTTAACTAACGGCTTCAGAAAATTTAATAGTCAGCTTACAAAAGTTAGAAACTATTTTGTTAATTAAATTTGAAGAAAGTACCCTTTTTAACCAGTATACCTCAATGATTTCCATCTCCGTTTTTTTTTTTTTTTTGACTAATTTTCACTTTCCATAGCTGTAAAAAAACAAAAACTGGTTTTTGTCGTTGTCGCAATCGTCTCCACATAAGAAAGAACAGCAATATTAAAACAGGTAATTTGTGATTGGGAATTGTAATGTGGTTAAATTGCCTTATTGAAATTCAAAACAAATTTTATTGAAAGTATAAAAATGGCTCTCATTTTGTTTACACTCTTGTGTTATTCTACTTATAACACAATAAATTAAAATTAACAGATTTGAATTCTGTATATGTCTCCACGTGTGTAGGATGTCAAACAGCAAACTTATTGTACAAAAATAATTAGAACTTTGACCTTCTAAGAAAATTTAACGTTCGTACAAATTTCGGATGGCGAGTCATCAACATGATAGAGGTCAATAGAAAGAACCTTTTTCACGCGTGTAGAGCTTCGAGGAGTGTTTAGTCCAAGACACAAACGATCGATTCTAATGTAATCTCATTTTATTTAAATACATACTATCTAGGAGGTTTATTCGTGTCTAGCCGGCGTTAAGAAAGTAATTTACAAATTACGAGATTCATAAAACCTGTAACAACTGTTTTAAACAAACGTCCACTACTAGATATTCTACGATTGCATTGGATCTTATTACATTGTGTGATGGCCTGGATAAGTATTATCAACGACCATTAACTTGTTTCTAAGTTTAATTGTTCAGCGTGTTCTAAAAATCTTAAAAGTTCCACTTTTCTATTTAAAAACTTAATTATAATTGTTATCATTATAACGTTATAACTTATTATAATTTGCAAGTAATTTCTACCTGTTCAAAAACCAAATGATGCACTAGTCAATAGATCAATAGATTTCATCTCGTGGTTGATGTATCAGCATCCAAGACACTGAATAGAGCGATAAGAGGACCTTGTTCGCTTACATCACAACATAATAGGAAACCTTGTGACGTAATGGCTGCCATTACGAACAATAGTTGTTTGTAATCCTGATATTACGCAGTGAAACTATTGCAAACAAAACTAATTTCACGAACTTAGAAAAGATAGTCAATGTTTACACAATCGTCTGTGAAGTTTACAATGTACCAGATACAGAATACTTGGTTTAGGTACGTTATCACAATTCTCATACAGAGATGTTACTTTTAAAGAGAAATCCAGCTGATTATAAAATAAATACCTGTCAAACCGCTCGGGAAAATAGATAGATGCCATAACATCGTTTTAATATTTTACTTTTTGTTATTTCTAATACTAACTCAATAATGTAAGATGAATCAGAGGCGGGTTATTAAGAATCAACAAGAGCAAAGATGAACGATAAGTTTTTTTTTTTTTTACATTATAATAAGAAACTTTATACTATATGTTATTCTCTACTGAACAGAAAACACTGCCTTAAGTATAAGTTGTTCCTTTCTTGGCCCAATACTTAAAATCTATAGGAAAAAACATATCTAAGTTAAGAACAATTTAAACAAGGATAAAGGTTTTTCAATGATCGTGACTGATGTAAAATAAGAATATTTTGGAAAGCTGCTTAGAATTATAAACATAAATTAAATAACCAGTTTGATTATTTAGTGTATTTGTGACTACACAATAGTTTTGTTTTTCTTTTCCTTCAGTGTAAGGTTGATGTACCCATCAATGTGTATTACTACCAACTACCGTGTAATGATAGAAATAATTTATTTTCACCATTTACATTCTGTTTGGATTTTCTTTCATTTACAGGGTATGTGGCCTTTGCAATTCAAATCATGATATGAAGTCGGCGGTGGAGACGTTTTTCGAACCATAGATCAAAACATAGATTCATTTTTCGATTACTTCTTGAAATTAGTTCTAACTATAAATGAACCTATTAGATTTATTTATATTCCCAACATTCTCAATGGAAAGTCAAGGCTCATTGTAGTAAAAGAAACGTACGCTCATTTTGAGTGACATCTCACTTTATGTACCTTGTGACGTCATACTTTGTACTCTGTGACGTCTCTCTTTAATGCTCTCATCCGAAACATGAACTTTAGTCGTTAGTCGTCACTTTTTCTATTTTACCGCAACCGATGAGAGAAATGAACTCACTTTCTTAATACGCCATGCGTAGACCAATCAAATTAAAACATTTGTCGGCGTAATACTGAATATGAAATTGTGTTATTCCACTGTTACTATTACACTAACCATTAATTAAAACCGTTAGGATTTTTAAATCATTAGAAACAAATTCAATTAGTCCGAAATCGAGAAGATGAAAACTGTGTAGTAGGGGAGACAGGAAGAGAAAGAAATGAAGTCCAAAAATAATTTGTAAACATTTATTTCGTAAAAACTCACTAACCAATAATACAATCAATAATAAAAATTCTTTTGACTGCAAATCTAATATACAGAAGATGTTGATCTTAGAGGTCTTCACTATTGTCTGTAGTATTATTAAACCTCACAGTGTCATACGACCTTGCAGCTAACACCATGCCTGTAACAGAGAAAGAATATAATTGATATTTGATCTTAAGTTATTATTAACCCCATTTCACAAATTCTCTAAAGAAGTAAAAACTATGCATGTTATAAAACCTGCTACTAACACCTCCCCTCTACAAAAAAAAATTCTGACGAAAAAGTATTTTTATTTTTCTTATTGACAAGTCTAAGTAGAAGAGTTTTATTCACTTTTTTTTTAATTAACAATTAGCTTACAGATAAACAAACCAATCACTATTCGACAGGTTAATTACTGTTATATCCCGAATCGTCCATGACCAAATTCGGACTTGGTTACGTTTGGTTTGATTAGATTAACAGCTTAACTAGTTTTATCTAATCTACAACATATGTCTTTAAAAGTACCTACTTGATGGAAATGTTTCAAGTAATCATAAAATCCTATTAAACCTTTAAAAAATTCAGATGATAACTCTGAACTAAATAAAATGACCTGTGTCCAAACATTAAACAAACATTGCGCAAGTTGTACAAATTAAAATAGTCCAGTATAGAGTAAGTTTGATAAATGAATGAAATTTTGACCTCAATTTTTTGATTGATATTCACATTTCATTCCATCAGGAAATCGAAAAAAAAATAATTAAAACCCAAAATTGCAAGTAAACAAATATTACGGTCCAGGAATAATTAACAAAAAACAGAAATACACCATCAATAAGAGTTCGATTAATGGAGTTCGATAACACTGTGGAGTGTTATGGTATAAGGGAAACAAGTTTAGGCCATATTGTATTTTTTGTTCATATGTTCATTTTCTCTTTTTTATTGACAACTACAGAACTGACATTATTGGTTAGGTTTTTTAAGTTTTTTTTTTAACAAATAGATAGTTTGATTTCACTTACTGTCCCGTTAAAAAATGAAGGGTTTGAGAGAGTATGATAAAAAAAAAGTTCAAATCTAATTGCTTTTTCAAGGTCACAAAAACCTATCCGTACTTTTCCACAATTAGGCTTACAGAAAGTAGCTAATGCCTTGCTTTGGAGCGCAATCTGGCGCTTTGCGATAGTCAAGTCATCTCGAATCACATTCTGAACTACCTACTTGAGATAATGTCAAACTTATCTTTTAATATTGGTTTAAATTTTTTTAAATCTTGTGATAACCTTAATTTATTTTTTTATTCGATTTCAAGTAATATTACGTAATCATTTTGCATTTTAATATTGAAATCTGTAGAGTAGACCATAGTTGTGCACCATAGGGATATAGATAATCAACAATTAAGTGTAAAAATTTTAAAGTTTTACTATTAAAAAAGTTTTATTTCACCAAAAAATGTATCACTAAATCGGTAACTCTCATTGGGTCACTTTAGTGAATACAGATTTAGCAATCCTGAAAGAACCTAGCTGAAACTACACATGTAGTCTTAGATTAGATCCTCACTTTCTCTTGACTATCAGGTCTATCTTGATCAACTCTTGTTCTTTTCTGACCCTCAAGTTAGACTATTCGAGCACAAGATTAATAAGGGAATTTTATTATTTTTTCTCTATTTTCTGTAGGATTAGTGAAATTTTTCGCTTGTAAACAAAACATAAAATGCATAATTAACAACAAACATAAGTCTACGAAATAGATACACTGTAGGCCTACTCGAAAATTTGAATTCTTTTTTCATATATAAAATTATTCATAAAAGTTTTTGTGGTTCAGGCAATCTTTGCTTTTCCTTTTCAGGCCTAGTTTTAGTAAAGAGTACTTTTCTAATTATTGTTTATGTTCGCCATACCGACTATTGTTTATTAAGTAAACTTTTTTGAACTTACCGTCCAATAGTCTTATTTAAACTTCCAACGACGGCCGTTTCGGCTATCGTCCTTAACTTGAAAATGGCTGAATAGCCGAAACGGCCGTCGTTGGAAGTTTAAATAAGACTATTGGACGGTAAGTTCAAAAAAGTTTACTTTTCTAAGATTGTAGATTTAGTTTTAGTTTCAAACTTGACCTATGCTACTAGACTATATTGATGTTTTTCACTTTTATGTTGTAGTATCATACTTGAGAATGAGAGTTGATTTATTCTCTCGAAACGTCGTGTATTAATTTGGTATACACAAAGTCCGATTAAACCATATTAATAATGAAAATTATTAATTGCAAAAATAAACATAAACTAATACTGTAATTGCTACATCAAAACTATTTACTGCGTAATAACAACATGTGGATATTGTTGTGGGTTTTCTATAGATTTTGTACTTGAATTCGTGTAATCTAATTACCGTGAGATTTAGAAAATTTATAATCCCACCTAATTCCAGTTCAAGCGTGAACTGAATTTGGCTGTTTATACCATTCATGTATTTGTTCAAGTTTTCTATTTGCTAAAAGGTTCCACTGAAAACGATAAAAGTCGTCTACATAACGTGACTAACTTATTTATTATTATGGAAATTTATTATCTTTAGATAAGAGGTGTTTATTTTCAAAATCGTTTAGGTTTCAAAATCTGCTAACAATCCTGATAGTGGTGAACTATTGTCAGTTACTCCTTTTGTAAAATAGTTCTGTCCAAGTAAGACCTCCAGTAACATTCTTAATTCCTCAACAGCTTGCGTCTCTTGGCTTCAATGAGTCGGTTTTTAAAATGGCTATTGTTTCCGTTACAGGGAGTTTCTTATAAAGGTTGACAATATCTTGTATGAGCTCCAATTTAATGTCCCCAAGTTTATTAATAAATTAGCTGTGATTCTTTAAACTATGGTCATGTTCAAGTAAGACACTGTTTTTGTTTTTTTATTGTACTCAGGAGTTTTACTGTAAGAAAACAGAAATACATTTGATTAAAAAATCTGCCTTCAAGTCATCAGTCCGAACTGTACGATTATTTCCATTAAAATTAAACAAGTCCACCTTTAAATATTACTAATTATTGGCTGGTACTCACCTTATTTATGTTAATGTCTGTCCGCTTTATGCTCAACCTACTCTCTATGTGAAACAATTGACCTTTTAAGATCTTTGAAGTTGTGTATTTAAAGGTCTGAAGAAGTGAAGAGTTCATACTTCATGAAACGTTGTCCCTAGTGCTGTATCTTCCCACAGTGTGTTTTGTAATTTATTTTTTTGTAATTTGTGATTATGTTTGTAAACTATTTATAGAAATTAACTGACAAAAAATATAACTGTGTTCCCAAAAATAAGTTTAATCAAAGTGAAGGGAACAGACATTACAGAGTAAGGTTAGTATTAGCCTACCCAATATTTAGTAACCATTGAAGAATACCTCACCTAAACAAGAATAATGTACACAGTCATCCATGTATATTTGAAAAACTTAACTTTGTATTATCGTTCATCTTTTTATTTTGATTAATTTTTGATCTAAGAGCAGCTTTACATGATTGATGATGAAAAATCGTAAAATATATCCTACACTCAACACTGACAAGTTGTCAGAGGTGTTAATATTCAGATAAATATGCTAAGGTGATGCTACAAGACTTAAGTATTAGGAGGTCATTAACCACTAAATTAAAACCATCAAATAATTCAAATTGTCACTTAAAATATGTATAGAAGAATTTGTAACTTTGTCATTTCTCAGGGGTACACTCTAGTAAGTAGAGGCTTGGCTTTATTTCTAAGGAACGTAGTTGGATCTAGATCTTATTTGTGTATTGTAGGGTTAGATCCCTCTCTTTCATTTTTCCTATTAAGTCTTTTTTGACCAATTCTTGTTCTTCTCTAACCCTGACATTATTAAAGTATTTGAGAGCTAGGGGTTTTTATTTTATGCTCTTGTCTTCCTTTTTGTTTATAAGGGGATGATGACTGAGACAAAACCCCTTAATTTTTAAACAATAAGAAAAATGTAACTTTTTTCAGAATTTAGAGAAGTAGTTAGGTGTTATTGTAAACCATATCTATGTTTATGAAAGATTTTTTAGAACAGAGGTAAGTTTGTTTATAACAGTTGTTATAGAGGTAATCGGAACAGGAGGAAATATTTATAACAGGATGTCACAATAGTTTGTAAATGGTTTAGCAGATGATATGACATTGTTGGCAAGAATGGACAATGAATTAGAGAGATAATTCAAGGAGTTAGAATATGCAGCAGGAGGATTAGGGTTGTAGAATGGCAGATGATAGTTGAGAGTGGAGCACTGCGATGAACGAAGTCGTTGTCCTGCAAGGGTTGTAGCACCATGGAATTAATAAAAGTTTTAAAAATTAAACATTGTTTTAAAAGTATGCCAAATTACTTATTTTAACTAACTAACAATTAAATTACCTTTAATGGTTTCCGCCAGGTGACTTCTTTTTTAAAACACTTACGCGTTTCAAAGCATGTGCTCCATCTTCAGAGTTATTTTTCTTTTCACTCAGTTGAGATAGTTAACACATTAAAATAAAACATAAAAACACACGGACATTTACATATATATATTATTATTAATTTATACATCGCTTATCGTAACGCGACACTTGGGATGCGCATCATATCAATGTCCTAGGACAACTAACGTCTCGTATTTACTGCATATAAGCGATGTATAAATTAATAAATATATATATGCAAATGTCCGTGTGTTTTTATGTTTTATTTTAATGTGTTAACGATCTCAACTGAGTGAAAAGAAAAACAACTCTGAAGATGGAGCAGATGCTTTGAAACGCGTTAGTGTTTTAAAAAAGAAGTCACCTGGCGGAAACCATTAAAGGTAATTTAATTGTTAGTTAAAACAATAGTGACTTGGATACTAGAAACATGATTCTTTTTTTAACTGTTTCCGTACATATGAGTACCCCTATATATGTTTCGATTTACCAGTTTAAAAACCTGAAATTTTGTCTAGTTACAAATATTTAACTTAATGCTTCACTTCAAGTAATTGCAACAGTAAAGCTATAAAAGTTAAAATATTCAAAAGAAGTATAAAAATCAATTTTTATGTAGTAATTATTTAAAAAAATAAATAAGTTACTAAATTATTCAAGTTTTTATGTAGTAATTATTTAAATAATAAATAAGTTACTAAATTATTCAAGTTTTTATGTAGTAATTATTTAAATAATAAATAAGTTACTAAATTATTCAAGTTTTTATGTAGTAATTATTTAAATAATAAATAAGTTACTAAATTATTCAAGTTTTTATGTAGTAATTATTTAAAAAATAAATAAGTTACTAAATTATTCAAGAAGCACAGGCTTAGGAATTTCACACTAAAAATAAACATATACGATCCATGTTTATGATGGAAGAATTGGAGTCATATCTACTTTGTGACTCGCAACAGAAATATTTATTTACAAGGAATGTGTTACAATTCAAATAATTTAACAAATTTATTCATCAGCTAATCTGCTTCATTACCTTAACCACACTTTATTTCTTCACTCCAATACCATGGTTTTTTAATTGGTGATCTCACCAGTACTCTATGACTAGAAGATCAAGGTTAATCATTGATTAGTCCTTGGCTACATTTTGGATTACAAATCTCTCAGATGACAATGAATCAAAAATCGTTTATTTAATAAACAAATATCACATTTGTCAGTTGCCAAACATAAGAGTACATAGATATGTCAAATAGAATTAATTGTCACCTTATCAATGACATTAGAGTTATGAATGAATGCTTAACAATCATAATTTACAAATACACTCCCTTTGAACTGAAGATAACATAATGATATCTTTGTTAGGAGTTAATAAATAAAAGACAAAGTACTGGCAGTAAGGCAGCTCTCACTCAGTAAGCAGACAACAGCTGATTTGGGTACATTTAAAATGATAAAATTTAAATTCAATTTTCTTTTTTTAGTTTTACTTTCTCAATATGGATTTTGTGCCGACCCGGATAGTTTTGAAAAATTTTATACAGATACAATGGTTGGGGCAGACAAACAAAATAAATTTATTCTGGATGTATTGTGGAATGGTGCTTTAAGTAATAACACAGCACATGCGAGTACACAGTGTGTTGCTGATATTTTAACATTTAGACAAAATGTATACTCATACCAGGACTGGGCTGTTAAAAGTAAGTTATTTCTAAGTTACTGTATTCTATTTTAAACTATTAAACTCTTGAAACAAGTTAAATTAGCATATTGAATTAGTTTGTAAAATTAACAAGACAGTAATTCAAGAATTAGGCCCTATCACTGTGAAGGAATGTTACATTTAAGTAAAAAAAAAGACAAAGAAAAACACATTTTTTACATATTTTATTGTTTCTTGACAAGTTATTAATGTACGAAAAATAGTTATAGAAAAGCTACTCCTACTTTAATGTAATAGCAGTTATTTCTTGTTGAAACTTCATATTCAAGTATAAAATAAAGCAAAAGCTTAAAGTTTCAAATATTTTATTTATATATAAATATATATATATATATATATATATATATATATATATATATATATATATAATGAGCAAAAAATAACTGCTAATCGGGCTATACTAGCCTCTTTAATCAACTTTAATGTAATAGCAGATATTTCTTGTTGAAACTCCATATTCAAGGATAAAATAAAGGAAAAGCTTAAAGTTTCAAATATTTTATTAATATATATATATATATATATATATATATATATATATAAAATGAGCAAAAAAGAACTGCTAATCTGGCTATACTAGCCTCTTTAATCAACTTTAATGTAATAGCAGATATTTCTTGTTGAAACTCCATATTCAAGGATAAAATAAAGGAAAAGCTTAAAGTTTCAAATATTTTAATAATATAAATGAGCTTGAAGCTATTTTATCCTTGAATCTATTCCTAGCCTGCTTACCAAAGTTGTGCTAATATTTATCTATTTCATGGATTAAAATTTACGCTCCATTTTATATATATATATATATATATATATATATATATATATATAAAGAGATTAATAAAAACAACATAATTGGTTCAAATATATAGTTCAGAGAATCAATACATATGAACATCTTCTGAATTTTAATGGATTTGGTTTTAGTTAGTTCTGAAACATAAAAGTTATCAAGTTAAAGAAACATATAATATCATCTACAAACTTTTAAAATACTAATACTGTATCTAAAAATTAAATATTAACTAAAGATTTGTGGGTTTTTGACTAAGAAGGTACTAAAAATTAATTAATTGTAAATGATACATTGGATTTTTAAGAAAGGACTAAAGCATGTAAATGGAAAAAACGATGTATTTTGATTAAGTCCTGTAATAGCACATTACAGACAGTAGATCATTTGAACTAATTAGACTGGTTTAGATTACCAATTTATTTGGAATATCAAACATAAAAAGAATAGGCTAAGAAAGTTTTTTTTAATGTAAACACTGGTATACTTAGATTTTTATTATATGACTAACCCTCAGAGTTACTGGCAGAGAAGAAATAAATATGCAATTAAATTCTTTAATTATATAAACTTAATTAATTATTATTGATTTTAAATAGAAAATTTTTAATGTTTACATTTTAACAAAAATTCTTCAGGTATTATTATTATTTTTACTCCAATTTTCAACATAATAATTAAACATAAAAAATCTATATATTTTTTCGTGCTATAATATTAACTGTATGAAAAACTATATATTCATATTTGTCACTCCTAGCAGGTTATTTTTTGTTAAGTGGATTTTACCCCTAGACACTTCAAATTAAAAGATTTTTTCTGAAATTCCGTGTTATATATAATCCAGACAATGTAGTTCCACAGAACTTGCTTCGCTTGATCATCTGTATTTCCTGAAGTAAGAGATTAGCTAAATATCAGTAGTCTTGTTTGCCCCAGTACTTTATAATGTTTTATAGTTTCCATGTATTTGCTACAAAGTCTACATTCCAAATTATCAGGGGTTAAACTGTAAGAATGAAGTAAATCTTCTGTGAGTTTCTTTATAATTATATATCAATATGTGTACTTTTTGTTTTTGTTTACTTGTGTTAGTAAAATAAACTTATTTAAAATAACTGATAATTATTTGAACTACATTATTAATTGAGGTATCAATAATGTTTGGGGAGGTATTTACTTCTTTAAATTATGCATTTTAGAAGTGTTGTGTTGTTTCAAAAAGAACACAACACAACACAACACATCGAGTTATCAATCGATCAAATCTTCTTAATTGAATGAACTCACTCTCCTTTTTCATATTTTGCTAAAGCTAAATTTGCAATAAAATGTCTATTTGTTTGCATTAGGTTTAATTCTCTTTAGAGTTCTGTGATATATTATCGTCTCTTCTGGGTATGGACTGCAAAGTAATACACTTTCATGTATCCTACTAGGTAGTTTAATCATTATAAATAAGTTATTTCTTTAGCCAATTTGTTTAATCATGTTTTAACATCTGTTTGTATGAATGAAGCATATTAGTTATGAGTTATTCAGTGAATGAAATAAATCATTACATTGATAAAAGCATGAAGAAATTTGTTATAGGTGAGAGGTTGTGGCAATGAATACAAAATATAGCCCTGAATTATTATAGGCTTACAATGCCTTCTTAAGTGTTTATTTATTAAGTACAATACAATGTTTTTAATCTAGAAAACAAATAAATCACTGATTTAGGGTTATCTACTAGTGATAAACTTCAAGTGTCTATAGACACTCAAAATGACAGATTTGAAGTTTGAAGGATAAGATGTGATTTTATTAATTAAACTAATCTAGAGATTTTTATTCTAATCTCACTTGCTCGGTCCATGCAGATGATCTGTGTTAGATGTGTAAATGTAGCTTTTAAGTTAATAGAAACAGTAAATAAATCTTCTAATTAAAATAGTATATAAAGATTAAATTTATCTTTTAAATCATCAATCATTAATTAGGTTTATATAATTTAAATAATTGTAATTTCACATTTCTTCCTTCTCTGTCAGTGTGTTTAATAAATCGTTTCAAGTCAATGATCACCATGGAAGCACAATTTGCATGATCATAGTTTAGAACTTATTTTTTGTAATTTTGAACACAAGTTTTAAAACTTGTTCTAAAATTGCATAAGTTGTTCGTAAAGTTTTTTTGATAAATTATCTATTTATGAGATAATCACTAAAAACAGGTTTTGTAATTAATAACTCAAATAATGGTTAAACTTCATATGTAAAATAGCTTCCAAACAAACAATTACACCTACAGTTATTATTTGTGGATAAAAACCATAGGTAGTCAAGAGAAATTAATTAATCAGTTATCAGTCAGTTGATTTTTTTGTGCGATAATCTTTAAAACAAAAGGAGTAAAATGCTTTTTCACTATAACTATACAAATAGGTATTACATTCACACATATTATTGGTAGTATAAAGAAAATTGTCTGCTGTTACAAAATAGTTAAGTAAATTATGTGATGTCCCTGCAAAAAGTGGTTTTGGGAATGATGTTAATTTTGGTATGTGAACCTTAATTTTGAATAAATTTTGATCAAGCCTTGATTTAATAAAAATTTTTGATTAAAATTGTAGCCTCTAATGATCTAATAAAAACGGATCAGTCACTCTTTCTCCAAAAATGTTAGTTCATGAGTTATCAGCATCAAAATAAACTACAGGGCATCTACAGATTTCATCAAAAGTTTAGTGAATGTGAACATTCGTGATTCTAATATTAAATATGCAATATTACAAATCAAAAATGTATCAAATCAGAAATAATTAGAAAAACAAATTTAACCATCATCACATCATTAAAACAAATATGATTTACCCTAAGTAGACATTCATGATACAAATAAAGCAAGTTTAGGCTCTATCTAAAAATAAGCCAGCTAGTTCACTTCAAAAGATCAACATTAAAAGTTATGACATCACCAGATGGTCAAATGTGTGACCACCCCCTCAGAACAAAACATACCATTTTTGATCAAAAATAAATCGTAAATAATGTATAAAATATAAATCAATTTAAAAATATATTATAGCATTTTTATTGGTAGCTTATGTATGCACAGCCCTGTCTATAGTAATAAAAATAATATTTATGTTTACTGTAAACCATCTGTTTCATTTATGAACCATCCATAAAGAAAATGAAGTACTCATATTTTCTAGGAATTTGTATTAAAATAACACAATTTTAGATAAAAATATTTATTATACAAATTAAAGAAGTTTTTTTTGAATTTTACAGAATTCTGTTGAAGAAATTTTACAGAAATCAATTTATGTAGAAAATCAGTATCTTTTTGGTACCAACTTTACAACAATGATATGACCACAGATATCATAAAAAATAGAGACCAAGCATCCTATAATGTGTTAATATCTTCTATAGTACACTAGAAGAGTTTCACACCACATAAATATATCAGTATTTCACAATGGGTCATTGAGTTTGGTTGTGACACTGTCCTAAATATAAGCCAATCAGTCTATTTCGATGAAACCATCCAGCTCATATTTACCCTTCTTCTCTATGGAGGCAGATTGGATGATGGATATATGAGCCGGCTGCGATATTTTAGATGACCATTTCTTAAATCTGGTAGCAAAAATGTTATAGACTGTGTTCATAGTTCGTTTTAACTTTTTAACTGACATTTTTCATGACGAATTATTTTTGTTGGTTTTAAGGAAATGTGAGTTAGTTTAAGCAATATGTTTACATCATTTATTTTAAAGTATTATTGTATCTTTATTATCACTATTAATATATTTATTTTTTTTTTAGTGTATGATGCATCATCAGGAGTGCAACCTGGTTTCATCAGAGGAAATATTAACGATCTGGGTGATTTTGATGAGTGTGTCAAAACACAAACCTCTACATTCCATGGGCAATATTGTGCAGTCATCATGAAACCAAAAACTGGATACTACACTCAACATGAATCATTGAAACAGTTTACAATTAAATTCTCTCTTTGTGTACCGACTTCATGTACAGCTAATGATGTTAAATCTCTTCTAGATACACAAGCCTCAAATTTACCTGAAAATATTGCTATTAGTGTTCCACCTGCTAACTGCTTGACTGAACATAAACGTGCTCTCAGAATGACTGACTACATCACATTGTAAGTTTAAATATATATAATTAGTAAAACTAAATCGTTGTATAAACATATCAAGAATATAAGATGCAACTATTACTTCCAGTACCTATACAAAATAGAGGAAAATAGTCGGATTTTTTTGTTCAGGAAGGTTTAAAAACCATAGAAATATAGTTTATGTTCAAGGCATGGCCAAAAATTAAGCATAGTTATGGTATAAATATTTACTTTATTTTTGCATTAAAGCATTTTTTATATAATTTCCTCTAATAGTAAAATATTTGGTCACTTTAGTTGTAAATAGTTTTAATTTAGTCTTTTGTTAAGATTCCCTCTGAAGATGACAACTTTGTTGTTGTAATAGCTATAAGGGTCTAATAGGAATAAACATTTTACTTTTGACAAAAAGTTTGTTTTTTGTTGTTTTGTTTATTCCCAAGTGTGGTAAGGAACTTTTGAAAGTGTACCTGTAAAATATTTGTCAACTGGATTAATAGCCTTTCTATACCATATTCATAAAATAACCTGTGATTATAACGACAACATTTTGACATCGTCATAGACATTGGCCCTGCTAGAAATTACTTCAGATGCAGAAATAAGTGGTAGTCATTTGGAACCAAGTCTGGGCTGTAAAGTGGGGGGGGAGGGCTCTACTCCAAGCCAAACTGCCTGATCAAATTTTGTATGAAACTAGCAACAAAAGATGTCATGACACATAACACTGCATAACTCAGCATGCCCCACTTTCTATTTTAAATTCAATGCAAAATGAACTTCTATTTTGAGTCTCATAAAACCATTCATCATTTATTGTTTCACCTCTTGCCAACAAAACAATCAACAACACCCTTTTCTTCCCTCAGAACAATGTGTTCATATCTACAAATCTTAAACTATTTTTCTTGATAGCTCCCACTATTTTGTAGGCACTTGTTTTGCTCGACATAAGTTTTTGTATGACTTCTTCATAAAACATTTTAGCCTGTGTTGTCAACCATGTGGTAACTTGTCCTTTGAGCTCATCATCACTGTTAAAGTTTTGACCAGCAAGGAATGATTTCAGGTGTAAAGAGAGATGAAAGTTGCTAAGGGTGAGGTCAGAGCTGTACAAAGGGTGGTCAAACTGTTCCCAGCAAAAGTCCTGTAAGTGTTGTCGTGTCAAGTTCTCAGTGTGAGTTTGGGGACTATCATGAATCAAAACAATACTGTTTTTGAGCATTCTTCGGTGCTTATTCTGTATTGAATGGTGCATTTACCTAAACATCTCACAGTAAACATTTCAATTGATTGTTTCACCTCATGATAAAAAATCCACCAGTAGAATGCTGTGTCTGTCCCAAAACACTGTGCAGATGATTTTTAGAGTTGTCAAGAATTTGTTAGCTTTAGTCTTTGCTGGTGGCAAAGTGTGCCTCTATTCCATCGATTGTTGTTTTGAGTCAGGGGTTTCATGAGCGACCCAAGTCTCATCCCCGGTCACTATCTGGCTCAGAAAGTCATCACTGTCTTTGTCGTAACATGTCAAAAAGTCGTGCATTGCCCTGACATTGTCTTTTGGGTTGCTCTGTAGAAGTTTAAAAAAAAGTTTTTGAAAAAGCAGTTTTATAGAAACAATTTCATGAAGAAGTGATCTTAAAATTTGCATTAATTCCATAGAAAGAACAGAAATTGTGAACGTATGGTTTTCCTTAATTTTTTTCTCACACTCCATAAACCAATTCAACACTAACCAAAGATGGACTCCCACTTCATTTATTATGCACTTTAACATGTCCTTCATTGAACTGTCTAACCCATCTCCGTGCCATTGAATCACTCATCCCATTTCCCTCCCAGATCTCTTGATGAATGTCGACTGGTTTAGTGTTCTTCGCATAAAAAAAAAAAAAAATTTTTTAACGAATTACAGATGAAATCTCACAAGCGGTGAGATTTTCAATGAACTTTACCATTCTAAAGAAGCACTACAAAACATAAACAACAAACAGCGATGTCAAAATGGCGTCATCTCATTCTCAGAACAACTAACACACTCTAATAATAAAATAGTAATAATAATTAACTCAGAGTTTCACAACTTGTTCAACATTATTGACCTGTTTTTAAATGTTAATTGATTTTAGTTATTTTGCAAACAAAAACTGAAATATATAAAACGTGTACACTACACATTTAGAAGAAGTCTTTATACACTTTAATCTCTTGCTTGTGAAGTAATTAAAGAATAAATTTAATAAATAAAACATATTTTTGTTATAGTTGTGTAAGGTCTGTTATTTTGTTTTAAATCATCTTATAACATAAGTATTTCTTTTTATTAAATTTACAGAGAAACTTATTGAATATTTTTAATGTATAATATAGAATGCTTTTGATTTGGAAAGAAGTTTTTTTTTTTTGCCCAACTACAAACATTAAATCAAGTATTGTATTAATAATGACACCAAATAAATTTATTAAACTTGTACATCAAATGTATGAAATAAACTAACAAACAAATTATATGTAATTTTAAATAACACAAGAATTAGTATTGTTTTAAATAAAGATGAACTATAAACATTTATTTGTTACAGTTCTATATTTGCTGCAGCTGCATTGGCCTGTCTGTTTAGTACAATTTATGACTGTTATGTTCCAAAAGGCTCACATTCTGGTAAGTTTATATTAAAATGATATTTTTGGTAAAATATATTCTATCACTTAGTAGTGTTCAAAACTTTAATTTCTTTTTCGCTGACTATATGTCTAAAACTATTAAGGCAGTTTTGAAAATCTTTACAATCTGCCCATGATGTTACACTCATCTTGATTAAACGCCCCATCTTGATTTTCCTTAAAACGAACAAATGATATAGCAAGAAAAATGTATCACAACACTTACCTGTCTCAAAGAAAATGCATATATTCACCTTCATGAAACAAATTCAAATACATCTGAAGGAACCAAATGACCACTACCAGAATCAAAATGGGCCACACCAGAATTTGAATTGATGAGAACAGTATCTGTACAGTTTTCATTTAAACAATTCCCTGTTGTGGAAGAAGTGCAACAATGAAATGTAAACAATGGGACACATTATTCTAAAATGCACTTTCAACTTTAATACTTAAGTAAGAAAGAAATTGATAAAATGTCTCAATTTATCAAATCTAAATAAAATGGATAATTGACCAAAAAACTTTTAGTAATGACTGCAAAAATGTAGGGTGAGATTTATCATACTTTCAATGTTGAATGACATGGATGCAAGTAAAAAAAGTAAGATTATAACTATATGTCCAGAAAAACCATTAAGTATTAAGTTTCCTAAATGTCGAACTCATTTTTGTAACAATTATTAAAACAAAAATATTATTCTTTTAAGTTATAAAAATGTATTAAAATTTTAATGAGTCATATCAATGAGACCATCTCCTTTTTACAGGAAACTTAAACTTTAAAATACAAACATAATCAAAATTAAAATTACTTAATTGATATAAAATGTAGGTAACATTGTTTCATATCTGATTTCAGAAAGACATGTTCGCCTATTAAGTTCTTTCTCTGTGTATAAAAATATGTGTAGCCTGGTGAAAGTTAATGAGCCTGAAGCTATGGATGTTCTTCAAGCTCTTCGGTTCTTTATGATATTGTGGATAGTTTTAGATGACAGATTTTCACAGCTTTACTTCAAACCAGCTATGGGTTTATTTCAGTTTAATGATGTAAGTAGATTAAACTAATGTTACTTATTTAAAATGTTTTGTTTTTGAAGATTACAATGTCTCTCAGTAAACCAGTATATGTTTGTTATGTTAGACTCACTATGAAACAAACTTTATATAATAGTCAAACAAAATTGATATGATTTCATGACTTTCAAACAACTTAACACTTGGTTTGATTCCTAATAATGTTTACACAAAAGTAATTAAGTTTGAATTTGTAATAATTCAATCTTAAGTACATTACAGGTTGAGCATGCTTAACAAAAGACTAAACTGTTACTCATTCTTTATAAAGACAATTGTTTATCTGCTTAATTATTCATTAGCCATAAACAATACATCTGTGTATCAATCAGTAAATTTAAAACAGAATTAATAAGCAACTACAAAATCACAATAGCTAAATTGATATAAAATACAATACAATTGATATTAATAATAATGTGGCATTCTAAATTAGTTTGTCTTTTGTAATATTAATATAATAAATACAACAACAAAATAATAATATGAAAAATAAAATAAATATAATAATTACAAATTTAGTTAAATCTAATTTTTATATATTTTTTAATGAAACTGAAATATAAATAACTAAATAAAATAAAATTTTATTCATTAGGATTTAAAATTAATTTTCACCAAAGAAACAAATCACGAATCTAAATTTAAAATAACACAAACAGGTGATAAATAAATAGAATTACATTAATTTTATAATAAGAGGGGAAAATGTCTACCTATCAATTAGAAAAGAACAAGCTTTTAATAACAGAAATATAACGAAGTTGTTATACGACATCAACAAAGTACATATGTTATATAATGTTTAAAAAAATCATACTTACTCAATCCATAATTTCTGTTTATGTATATTTGTTTAAGAGAAAAATAACATATCATACTTAAGCCTACTTATACATTTTCTTTTTTGTCAGGTTATACAAAGTTGGTGGTGCATGCCAGTTATAAACGGTTACGTCTGTGTTGAGACTTTCCTCTGCATGGGAGGTATATTAACTACATACAATTTGATTAAAAGATTTGAATATTTAAAACAATTCAACGTCTTTGTCTACTATTTATCAAAGTTTATCAGGTAAGCTTTGCAATTCTGAACTTTTTATTAATTACCACTTATTATTTGATGTAAAATGTGATGAAGAAGTAATAACCATTAACAAAACATATCTAACATTAATAAAAATAAATGAATTTTAGTTTCTTTACAAAACTAAACAGTTTAAAAAAACAAACTGTTAATAAAATATGTAATAAGCCTATATTATGTTCTTTTAGTTATTCAAATAATTGAAAACACAAATTCAATCTTCACTATGTATGATTTATTATTGGTTTAGAATAAATTAAAATATATTTGTACTCCTACTCTGACTTTTCTCTTTCACATAAAATTAATATTACACCAAATTGGATTTGTATAAATAAATGTATTTCCACATACAAGTGTGATTAGACATGTGGACCTAATCATATAGCGTAGCCTAGAACATAACTCTTATGTAAGAAAATGTTATTTTACTTTAAATTGTGATTTTTTAAACTTAACCTAACTAGTTTTAACTGTGATGTATCAACTTAATACAAAAATCAGAATATTCTATTAACTTTTACTGTAATTGCTATTATGTTTAGGGTAGCTATACCATTAGGACTTTTGATACTCTTCTATGTAACTTCTATGGACCTGATCTGTGATGGTCCTCAATGTCCTGATTTCAAAAGCTCAATCATAGCTCCTTGTGAAGCCAACTGGTGGTCCACTCTCTTATTTATAGCAAACTACGCAACACCTTATAAAATGGTTAGTTTGATATCACGATATTAAGAGTTTTCTTATCCAATTTTTATATTTTCTTGATAACTTTTAATAAAATAGTCTGTCTAATGAGATTATATGATAGGTGTATCAATTAACCTCCCCAATTTGAAGAGATGGTTTTTTCCTTTATTTCTATGGTGTGTATATATATAATACATAAGTTTAATTTGATTAATATCATTAAACTGACTTTTGGGATATTGGAAGTGGTTGTACCATAGTATAAGAGATCTGATTTAATGTAGAGTCAGTTGTGCTGTAATTCTAGGTACTGAGATGTATATAGCACCTAGTTCATAGTAAGCTTGTGTTTGCATTCTGGTGGTCTATTTTCTATAAAAATGTAGAAGTAATAGGGGTTGTTATAGAGTTATGTTAGAGTAGGGTAGAAGTACAATCTTGGAGAAGTTTTTATTGTTACTGAGGATAAAGTTGCAGGGAGGATCTCTACAGTTACCAGTCAATATGTAGATCAGAGATGCAAAAGGCTCTCTCTAAGGTATTTTATTACAGAAGTATAGTTCCCTAATTATCTTCTTTGCAGATTTTACAGGAATCATTGTCCCTTTCTCTGGATATGAGTTGGAATTGGGAGACAAATGAAAAGAAATTGAAAGACTTTTTGATTACAATATTTTAAAGAAAGCTTATCAAACAAGCTTTTGATAAAATCACACAATTGCACAGTGTTTTAAAATTATATCCTTTTCTTCTTTTGAAGGAAGTTTTTTGTTGAATCTTCGATAAAGACTTTTATTTAGTGTTAAGATGTCCTTTAAATTATGTGGTTTTACTGAGTGAGCAAGAAAGAGAAAAAGTTTTCTTTGTAGAAGTAGTATAACAGTAATACTATCAGAAGTAAGCTTGTGTTTAGGGGAAACGTTGATTTGAAAGAAAAGGTTGTTTGTGAAAGTGATTTAACTAGTGTGTTAGTTTCTACTAAACATGCTGGTCCTGGGGGATTTGTAGTGTATTAATTAGAGTAGATTTCTCAAAGATGTGTCAAGTGTCTAATACAGTGAGGAACAAACCTGTTAAATAGGTTTGGAGTTGTTATTTGTTTAAGGTGTGTGTGAAATTTGGTTTGAGATTAGTTGGTAAAGAAGTTATAATCATGATTTTCAGTTAACTTAAAACTGAAATAATGTACAAGTATTTACGCAATCAGTGAGCAGATTTCTCACCTCCAAAGTGACTGAGTGCATTACTGTTTTTCTGAACATGTTTTATACTATCTGTTTTATTTTATGTGTGTTTGAATTCTCTTTAACGATTTTTTATTGTACTTTTTACTTTTCCCGACATGTATTACAATTTTATCCATTTTCTTTCTCTTCTTGAAAATGGCTAATAAATAAACTGAAACAAAAAATTAATAAATATGTGTATTAATGTAAATTAAACTATAATTTTTTCGAAATTAAGATCTTATGTATAAAATAAACAATTCCACCCTCTACATTAAAATCAAATTGAAAGATTCTTTATTTGATAAACTGTATGAATAGTGGGGTTTATTTGCTGCAAAATTTAATGTAAAACAATTATTTACTTGTTTTAGTGTATGGCTCAAAGCTGGTTCTTGTCAACTGATATGCAGATGTTTTGGTTGTCTCCACTCATCGTTTATCCAATGATAAAATGGCCAAAATTTGCAAAGTACCAAATGTTAATCATCATTATAGCTGTTACAGTTATTGCTGTCTCATCTCCATACTCAATGAATTTGCCTGCTTCTTATTACATCCTTGGGTATGTTTTACAAATTGCTATTTTTTTAGGGTAGATAAGTTAATTTATTTTTTAGTTCATTCTATTTTTATGTAGTATTTTCCAAAAAAAAAAATGTGTAAATTACAAATTGGTGTTACAAACATTAATTTTTTACTTATGGTTATCTGGATAAATATGAAAAAAAGGGGGAAAAAAAGAAAAACAATAATAAGTGTATCAGATGAAATCTTGTAACAATCAAATTTTTAGACAACTCTTGAAAGACAATTAAAAACCGTTAAAAATGAAATAACCGTTTTCCTAAGTTATACTCTAATAACCAAAAATAAAGACAAAAACAACAATTTGGACATCTTTGTATGTCTCTCAAACACAATTCTTACTTGAATTACAGGTTGTGAAAAATAAGACATGCTGTTACCCTATTTGTTTTTATATTAATGAAGTATGAACAACAATGAGTTTGTTGGTACTAGTCATTTGTAATCTGGTACACAATATGAATGGTCTCATTTGTGTATTTTTTTTAAACCAAAATTATTTGACAAACAATTATGTGATGTTATAATTGATTATCAACAAATGTTAAATTAATTCAACACAAAAACAAGAAAAACAGGAGAGATTTTTAAAAGGCTTATAGAAGCGAATTTGTCGGTAGCCAAGAAGAGATTTATCATAGAGTTTACAACTACTTAGAATTATTGAGTTATTTAAATTTTTTTATAACCATCAGAATACATGATATTCTCTTCTTAATTGCTTTTTCAGAGAATATTAAAATATGTACGAATAATAAAATATATCTACGAGCCAAAGCACGTCGAGTGTTTAGGCGGAGTAGGACAGAATCATGGGCCCAGTATATTGGCACAATATCAAAAACCACACCCACGTCAACAGTGTGGAAGAAGTTACATTCTGTTGTGGCCCTCCTCCCTCTGCTCCATTATTGGGACTAAATCAGAGGGATGTAGCTTTGACTACAGATAACTATGAAATTGCTAATGTTTTGGGCTCATCATGTTTTGCTAACTTTTCTTCAAATACTGCATTCAGCGATGTTTTTGTTTGTATAAAATATCTCAAGAAGCAATACCTTTCACAGTAGGTCTGTCGGAAGAATCGTCATTACATACTCCATTTTCCTTACAGGAATTAAAGTCTGCTATGTCGTTAGGACGGGATCCCGCTCCAGGCCCGGGCAGCATAGTTTATTCTATGATCAAACACCTCCTAACTTTGCGGATGCTGACTCTCCTTAAAATATACAATCGTATCTTCAAGAAGCAATGTTTTCACGAGGCTTGGTTGGAGGCTATAGTTATACCTCTTCAAAACCAGGTAAAGAAAAAACTGAGCCTGGAAGTTACAGTCCCATTTTTCTTACTAGTGTTCTCTGCATGCTAGTAGAGAGAATGATTAATCGGCACCTTGTTTGGTACTCGAAAGTAACCGGCTGCTTTGTAATTAACAATTAGGCCTTAGGCAGGGTCGTTCATCTGTCAATCAGCTTGTTTCTTTAGAGTCCGCCATACAAAATGTTTTTTTCTTGTGTCAGACATTGGTTGCAGTGTTTCTTGACCTGGCAAAGGCCTATGACATGGTTTGACGAAGAGGTATTCTGAATACTTTAAAATCATGGGGTATAAATGGTAATATTCTTGTTTTTATAAAAAACTTCCTTAGCAACAGATGTTTCATAGTGTGTGTTGAAACACAAAAGCTGACAAAGCGGCAAAGGAAGCTACAAGTCAGAAACCAGTCACACAGCATGTTATGGATTTGACTTTGTACCAACATTTAAAATATTTTACATAAGCAATGGGAAGAAGAGTGGACAAATACAGTTTCCAATAAGCTGATGGAAGTGAAATGTACTGTCCACCTGTGGAATTCATCCATCCATGCCAGTTGTCGAGAGGAAGTGGTGGTTACCCGTGTTTGTATCGGTCATTCCATGATCATGGATTTCTGATAGAATGGGGGAATCTGCCACAATTCCCATTTTTTCAATGTGTGTTATTAATTAAGCTCATGCTAACTGAGTATATTATGTTAAGAGGTGTGCAACGAACATTTGTCCTACCAAATTCCATTCAGGTAATGTTTAGAGATAATGCTCAGATCCTTGATCGGGTATTGTCCTTTTTACGTTGTCTGAAAATTTTTGATAATATTAAAAAATTAGTCTCCTTACAGCTATGTAATATTTTGTGTTGTATAATAAAATTATTTTTTGTTGTTAAAAATCAATCTCTCATTACTCGTTGCAGGGTCCTTTTACAGCCTTGTAATATTTGTTAATTGTAATTGTAAATTGTTGCCGGGCCATTTTACAGCCTTGTAATATATTATGTTCTTGTTTATTTTGTTTTGTTTTATGTTTGTTATCTAGTTTTTGTATTGTTATTGTTTTTGATGTTTTATTTATAATATTTTAAGGCAAAGCATTTTCTTGCCAAATTTTTTGAATGCAATAATGACTAAAATGGTTTTTTCCCCTAAAACTTAAAAAAAAAAAACAATATTTAGAAGAAAAACAATTTTTTACCAGATAAAAAAAATTAAATATGTTTTAAAAAATAAATAAAATGATGTCAGTTTTTATTACCATACAGCACTTTCATTCAATTTATTTGATTTAATTAATTTATATTCATATTTCAGTAATTATAAAAATATTTTTTCTTAGAAATAGATAATTGTATTCAATTGATTTACTACTCATTGTCATATTGAGTGTATGAATGACAAACAAGAAGTGCATCCACAATTATTATACTGTGTAAACTATTGATTTGACTGATAACAAATACACAAACTATTAGTAAATTCAAACATTCCATTTAAAATTTCTGCATAGATTTTATACTAAAGAATACCAAGTAAATTCATTTATAAATTCAAATATCTTTCTTAATGTGTTTAAGACATTAATAGGTGAAGGCATATTAATTCATGTTTCTTTTCACAATAGTTCTTTTTTAAATTACTCACATGTTCAAATCCTGAATGTTACAATTTATTTTTGCAGAAAAAATTACAGTTAGTATGATTTTACAATCCACAACTTATTTATAAAATAAATGTCTATTGTTTTATTTTATTTCTTTTAGGAAGAAAGAGACAGAGAGAGTGTTTTTAGAAAACTATGCGAGAACCCATATCAGAGCTGGTGCATGGTTAATAGGCTGTGCTACTGGTGTTCTTATCAACAACTGTATCAAGAACCCACCATGTCTGTCAAAAGTAAATATGCAATAACAACTTCCAGTTTATTTTTAACTTTAAATGGAAACCAAAAATCTGTGTATTAAACCAATGACAAAATTTCCTCTACCTAAGATTAAGAAAATCTAGCTGTTTCATTACACTACTTAATCCTAAAATTAACACAGCTTAACACTAGCTTAACATTATTAAAAGGTCTCAAAATATTTGCTTACACAAGAGTCCACATTCAATACTTTCAGATAAAATACAAGGGTAGACCAGTAAATAACTTACGTTTTTGCATGGCGAGGTTAGCATCAGCATGGAGTGTCAGAGCATCCCCCTCACTCAGTATGTATCCATCCATGGTTATGTGCAGTTCTTGTTGTAATATTTCTTCTTCAATTGAAAATCCTGTGAAGTGTGGTCAGTGATTTGGGCAAAAAACCAAATGAAATTCATCCCCAACTTTGTGAGGTGTACGGAAACGACATATGAGTAAAGGTGGGGTTAGGTAGTGTTGCATTATGTTTAAATGATGTTGACACACTAATGTTCACCTTGAAGAGCAAAGTGGCCAACCGAGCATTGTGACTGATGAACTGGTGGCAAATATCAATTGCAAGTTTAGTGAAAACCACCGCTTCACAGTTATGGTGGTCTAGATTCAGTTACTTCAAATTTTATGAAGTGTGTTGCAAGAGATTTTGATGCAAAAGCGAATATACCATAAGTTATAACAGACGAGTACCGAAAATCATGTTAGAAGGTGAAAAAATCAGAGCATGGCAACATTGTTGACATTTCTAGAAGCTTACAACTAAGATGGTGACTCACTTCTTGATCATGACATAACTGGAGTAAAACGTGTGAATTGTGAGACAAAAAACAGTCCATGGCATTGGGACACACAAGTTCTCCCAGAAACTCAAAGAAATATTTTCAAACATTGCCATCAAGAAAGATCAAGGCAATCATGTTTAAGACAGGGAGGGAGTGCTTCTATTGGATTTCCTCGAACGTGGATCAACAATAAATACTAAGAGACATTGTGAAACAATTACAAAGTTAAGAAGAGCAATTTAAAACCCACATTGAGGAAACTTGAGTCCCAAGAATTTGTTTTTTCATGCCAACACTCATCCGCATACAGCCAATTGCACCCAAGAGCTCTTGAATGTTTTTGGATGTGAAGTCTTTGATCATCACAGTACAGTCTAGATTTTGCGCTGAGCGACTACCACTTGTTTCCACAAATGAGAACCTGTCTAACAACTCTACGCTTTGACAACAACTTGGGACTGCAGGCGGTGGGAATCTGTGTTTGAAGTCTAAGGCTGTAAATTCTATGACAATGGAATTAATAATATTGCACTAAGAGTTTCAATCTGAATGGAGACTATGTTTTAAAATAATTTAAGAGTATGGCTTTCAAATGTATATAAAGTAACAAAAATGATTCCTTTTACTTGGATTTTTTTATCTCAAAACATAAGTTACTGGACTGCTTTCATAGTTTAGGAGACTACTAATCTACATATCTTCAGGAATGTTTATAACATAATCATTTCTTTCAATTTATTTATTCATGCCTCCAGTTTTTATTATTTTATCACAAGACATTTTTAATTTTTTCATATTATTTTGAATATTATTGGCAGACCTGTATCTAGAATTATATTAGCATATTTCTTGTATACAGAATCCGACAACTCTAATTTTTCTCAAGGAAGCATAGATACCAGACACTATGTAACGTCTGTCAAATATATACAGGTCTAGTTAGAAATTAGTGTAGAAAGTGAGACTAATACAGATAATAAAATGGTATTATATTCAAAAATCATATATATATATATATATATATATACATTATATTTTGGAAAAATCTTCTTCTACATTTAGACACTTGTAATACTGTGACACCAGCTTTTATATTTCCTCAACAAAGAAATCTGCTCCCAAAGAACCAGTCAGAAATTAACTTCATCCATCAGCTGCTCATTGCTTCATAATTTTGAATCGTAAACCAGGTTTTTATCTTCGTAAAGTGGTAATCACTTGGTACTTAGTCAGGGCTGTATGGCGGGTGGGAACACAATTCCCATTTTAACTGCTCGAACAAAGCGAATGGGCTGTAGTATTGGAGCGAGCATTGTCATGCAGAAGAACAATTCGCTGTTTGAGCAACCCAGGTTGCTTGTTTTTAATTAATTTCTCAAACTTCATCAGGGTTTCATAGTAAACATCTGCTGTTATTGTTGTGTCTGGTTCCATAAATATTTTGTTTTAATTTCGCTCAATTTTGTGGTATTTATGTTAATTTTTGAAAATTGTTGGACAAGTTTATAACCAGCACAATCTATTTATAATTTTCAAAACTATGACTGATTTTTAAAATTAAATGAAATATTTTGTATACTACTTTTCATCTTCATAAATTTCAAAATGATCCAAAACAGCTTATTTACTACAATTTTGAAATTGAATTGTACTCAAACATGTTTTCTACGATAAAAAGTAAATGGTTTAACTATAAAACAAAATTATTGTTAAAACAACTATAATAGCAACATTAGAGTTGAATTATTATAGCTATTTAATTAACTTTTAGTAAAATTTAGCATGTAAGCCTAGTTTTATTAATCAGTGTTTATGATTATTGCTAACAAATCGTTGCATAATTTTAAAATAGAGAGATTGTTAAAAACTATTTATTGGTAGTTCCTATTTATGTAGATCATTATATGCAGCTTTGCAATCGCCATGTATTTTAATACCAATGATAAGATCAGAAAACGAGATACAAAAAAGAAAAGCACAACCTATTAAGTTTATTCAGAGTGTTTTTAATTTATAAATTTCATTGTTCTTATAATTTTCAGTTTACAGTGATCTGTGGTTGGGTATTCACAGTTTCTACATACATCGTGGTGATGTTTGGAATAATAATTTTTCAAATTGAAGGAAACGAAGCCTGGATTCCAGAAATATATGATGCTTTGTTCAAAGGTCTAAATCGAGTGGTCTGGGCTTTAGCAACATCGTGGCTTGTATTTGCTTGTATAATGGGATATGGAGGTAAGCTAAATGTATTGTAATTTAAAATTTGTTTTTGTCTCTAATTTGAAGTTTCATTATTTAACATGTCTTGACTGCTCTAAGATTTTGACTATTTATGGTATGTTTATAGCAATTGAAAAGATATGTTACATTATTTTATTGCATATATGCATATATTATAAGGACATTATTGTATCAAACCACATATAAAAAGAAACCATGATTGCTAGACTATCAACTAGTGTCCATATTGATAACACCATCAGGAACTCTACTAGTATCTTGAAATAATATTTTGTTTGTTTAAAAATATTGCCAAACTTTCCCCACTGTAATTTTTTTAATATAGGCCTACCACTTACAACTCAATTGTTTAACTCTAATTTTGGTTACAAGGGTTATAATTCTAATGCTTTACTAATTCATTATCAGTCATATTTGGATACTCATTTTTTTTTTATTGTGTACCCAAATTAAACTTATAATGAAAGTTGCTTTAAAATTTCTTTCTTTGCATTTGCATTTAATTATATTTGTTGTTCTTTTGAGTGACAATGAGTTAACTTTTTGAGAACTTATACTTCCTCTGATTTCTATAGGGTCGTAGATTCATTAAAAGGTGTATTAGGCTAAATTAACTACAGAAGTCTACTTTTGTCGAATTCATATTTATTCGTTATTAAGCGTGAAATTGACACATGACATGTATAATTGTAACAAAGATAGAGAAAAAAATTGTTTAAATGTTCATGACAAAGTCCTGTTAGATAGTTCTAAAACAAAAATTCAACATTATTTGATCATTTCAAAAAATAAAGTTTGTAAATGTTTTTGTATTTACGATTACTATTCTCATTTTTTATTCATTGAACATATATGTTCATACTTTGGTTTATAATGAAAATATATCACTTCCTATACCAAGTGATGCCTTTTTCACTGACTCTAACATACAATATTTTGATTGTACTTACTCTAGTTCAAAACACTCCACAAAATACTTCAACTCTCTCAAAGATGTTATCGAGTCTAGTGCCTTTTCTTGTTGAGTGCTGGTTCCAGACTATAGAATTGACGAGTGCTGGTTCCAGACTATAGAATTGACGAGTGCTGGTTCCAGACTATAGGTATTGTTGAGTGCTGGTTTCAGACTATAGGTATTGTCGATTGCTGGTTTCAGACTATAGATATTGTCATGTGCTGGTTCCAGACTATATAATTGTTGAGTGCTGGTTCCAGAATATAGGTATTGTCGAGTGCTGGTTTCAGACTATAGGTATTGTCGATTGCTGGTTCCAGACTATAGATATTGTCATGTGCTGGTTCCAGACTATATAATTGTCGAGTGCTGGTTCCAGAATATAGGTATTGTCGAGTGCTGGTTTCAGACTGTAGGTATTGTCGATTGCTGGTTCCAGACTATAGATATTGTCATGTGCTGGTTCCAGACTATATAATTGTCGAGTGCTGGTTCCAGAATATAGGTATTGTCGAGTGCTGGTTTCAGACAATAGGTATTGTCGATTGCTGGTTCCAGACTATAGATATAGTCATGTGCTAGTTCCATACTATAGGTATTGTCGAGTGCTAGTTCAAGATTTAAGGTGTTTTCGGAACAGATAATTGTTTCCGACTACTTCCTTGAGAGATGTTTAGCTCCTTCTGTCGCTTACAATGTTTTATTGGATTTGAATTTTCTCCAATCAGAATAATCTATGTTATTATTGTTAACCTATGAAATTCTCTTTTATCAGACTTATTTCTACATCTTATATGGTATGATTTACCCTAACAAAATAAAAATATTCCTGGTCGGTCATATTCTATAATTAGACAATATGATTAAAATGTTTTTGTTTGTATTTATTTGCTTGGTTTTGTAACACTCTACTTTCATCTGTATATTTTATATATTCAATCAGACCTTAAATGCAACCAATAGTAACAATTTCTCTAATCTCATTTTTCTTCTGCTAATATATGTATATATAATCTAACCAAACTTTAATTTACCAAAAAATGTGAAACGATACACCCCTCACTCACCCCAAATCTAACAAAAACTAATTGTCACCAAAAGTGTCATTTCAGGAAGTTGTCAATCAAAACCTGAATTTTTACCATTTATATATTTAAATAAGGGCCTAAACTTGCTTTATTGACCCGTAAACATATCCATTACAGCGTAAGTTATATTAAATTTGATTTAAATTGAGCTTGTAAAAATGGTGATCATGGTTTATTTTATGGTTGTTTTCCTAATAATTCGTGAATTAATTATAATATTATTTTACTTACGATTTTATACACATGCGTGATTATTCCTCACATTTCACTAATATTTAAATGTGATAGGAACATAATAAAGTTTATTTTGAGAAATTTGAGTATTTTTAACAATCCTATGGCTGATAAGTAATGAAAACAATATGATTTTAACTTTATTTGGGGTAAATATTATTTAGCTGAAACTAAACTATAGAATCTATTCTATAAAAAGGTGCAAGGAAAACTTTGTTTAACTTTTGTATGTTGTTTAGGTCCAATAAACAAGTTTTTAACTTTAAATATATTTCAACCTGGTGGTCGATTGGTTTACTGCATTTTCATCACACATGTGATCCCATTACATCTTTCAGCTGGTGTACAGCGCACGCCTATGAACTTCACAGACATAACAAGGGTAAGTTACATTGCAATAAAAATATGCTAATAATAAGATTTTGAATTTCATATTCAAATTTATTTTTGAACTGTGTAATCATATTTACCCATAATTATAATTTAAGTATATATTTTTGGTTTACCCAAAACCATAATAACTTATAAACAACAGATTTTATAATAAAATGTGCTTATGGTTTACCCTATTCTGAAGTAATAATAGAATATCTTTAAAAATAAAATATGTACATTTTAAAATATGAAGAAATTTTGTTAAACATTTTTACTACCATTTTTTATCCTGCCAAAACACTGTATCCATCATTTTACAATTAATTAAACAGTGTTTGTTTGAATTTGCATGGTTTGTTTGGGGACAGAGGATGTACACACTATTTGGGTTGTTCCTTGGTTTCAACTTTTACAAATCTGACCCATGTCTCCTTCCCCAGTCACAATTCTCTCTAGATAGTCATCCCCACTTTCATAGTAGAGATCAAGAATAACCAATGCCGCACATATTCTATGTTTTTTTTGTGATGACAGTCAACTGCTTAAGCAATCACCATGTACAATACTTACAAAAATCTAATTTGGCAGTAACAATTCCATATAAAGTTGTTCTAGAATTTTGAAAATTGTGAAACAATGCTTTTTATGTACAGTTTGCTCAACCTATTGAAACAGTTCATCAATCAGAATTAAATGACATACTTTTCTGCCTTTGTAATATACAGTTGTACGCTCATCTCTCAATTTCCTGCACCAATTTCTCACAGCACTGCACTCATAACATTATTACCATGAACTCAACCCAGGCAGAGGTGAATATCAGCAGTATTCTGTCCTTCTGCTTGCGGAAGTGAAACCACTGCATGAACCTCACAACTGGTGGTAGTAGCAATAGAGAGCACCATTTAAATTGTTCATTAATAACACAAATAAAAACCAAATGATTAAAAATTAGTGTGTATTGAGGTGAAATTGAGTTTAGTGACTGCAACAACAAATGATGTTTGTCACTATAATTAGCTTCAATTTACCAACTGACATGAAGTTAATTTCTGAACAGCCCTCGTATGTATTATAAAACGGACATTCTTATTATTATAATAATTCACACTGTTTGTTTTTAGTAAGAACTAGTAGAATGCTTTCGCTAATTAGAATTTAACTATTTTGTTATAGATTTCAAATGGGATAGGTGACATGGCCACTTGCACTGTGTTAGCTGTTATATACCACTTGTGGATAGAAGCTCCAGTTGGTAATTTGGAGAGGCTACTTCTGGAACCATGTATGTAAACATTATTACTCTAATATATATATATATATATATATATATATATATATATATATATATATATATATATATATATATGTGTGTGTGTGTGTGTGTGTGTGTGTTTTGTAATTGTCTTTTTCGTGGTTTAATGTTTAGAACTGGGAATTCAACTTCATTTTAAGTCAGTGTTACAATATAATTACTATATTTTTCTTGTTATATTAGTCATTGTATAATTTTAGGTTCTTCTTTTGATAAAAAATAATAATTAGTTAAGTAATCTTTAAATATATAATCATTCATAGATAAAAATAGGTCCTGTCCACAATGTATTAAGTAGACCTACTTACAATGTTTAGAAACATATATTATGTAGATTTACCCTTTGCGATCGTTTGTCCAGTACAACTGGACTCCAACTTATCCCCGTTTGATCTGTGCCAGTCTAGACTCTACTGCGTAATCAACTCAGAAGTGATGTCAACGTCAGCTGGAGTTATTGCACAACATTTTTCTAACTCCTTTAAGGTTTCATTTAAAAACCTTTATTTTCTATTTAAAAGGACCAAATAAATAAAGCGTGGTTGTTAGGAAAAGCATTTTAATACACCGTAAATACAAAAAAGAATGAAGTGTATGATTTATAATTATATATAACCTACCATGATCTTCCCAAATATAATATAAAATGTTTACATCTCCGTTTTTTTATTCAGGTTGTAAATTTATAATAGCCTACATAATTTCAATCTTAAATGTTTGTTCAATATCCTAAACTTTACTAAAATTCAGATTTCTAACGTAGAAATTCACCTGTATTCTTTCAGTGTGTGATATTTTTCGAAACAAAGTCCTGGATGAAGTCTAGGTTCTTTTTCACACGTTTTACAATAATATTTGCTTCTTCTTCTTGGTAGGATTTCTGTCACTACACACTACACAGTCCTTTGAGTACTCTTTAGTCTCTATTCGATATAATAAATGCAATTTTCACTTAGTCACTCATCTTCTTCACAGTTAGAAGATCGTTTACGTTTTGGCGTGTTTCTTGTACCTGCGACCAACTGTTTCACCAGCTCTCTTCTGTATCTTCTTTGTCGAACTTTGCGTTTTCCTTGTTGTCCATCTTCTTCACTTTCAATTGAATCTTTATTCCTTTTACTATTTAATAAAATATCTAATTCACCAATTAAATCTGAATAAACATCACTTTCGTGGTCTGAACCACTTTCAATAGAAAAAGTAAATCTCTATCACACATTTTACTACACACACTTGCACAACCTAACTTGAGTTCCACTAGACTGAGATAGTAGTGTAGGTTTTTATCAAATACAGTAAAACGCTGATGCATATTAAAGTTTTTCATGTTCGGAGCACAGCTGTGTATCATATGGAACGTGTATCAAAAGAAGGTGACTTATTAAGCTGAGCTAAGTCATACAAAGCATTAGAGTTATTTATATAAAGTTACAGACTTTATAAACATAATGCACTACGTGCCAAAACAAAAATAAATTCCTAACCTACCCATCCACACAAATACTTATATACATATCCAGTAGTACTGGACATCCGACCATTCAAGCAAATAAGCATTGTCCAGCTGTGCTTACGAGTCGTGACAACTCTAATGCAGCACGGTACTAAAAGCTAGCAGGAAAATGGCAATGTCCAGTAGCGCTGGACATCCAACCTCAGAGAACTTTTTAATAAAAATGTTCCGATCGCAAAGGGTTAAATTTTTATTTTAAAAGCCTGATTTATGAAGTAAATTTTAATAATTTGAAAAATGTTTTCTTGGCCATGATTTTAGTCTTTGCACAATGACATAAATTAAATTGGTTGTTCTACATCTAATGAAGATGTAAATATAGGTGTAAGGGCCCAAGTGGTTTTAATATTTTACTCCAAAAGCCACTGTCAGTTAGTTAAAACATCTTTGAATCTCTTTATTCCTCTAAGATCAGATCCTGAAAAGTAAATCAAATGTCTGTTTTAATTTCATGTTGAATCTTTATCAAATTGATGTTATTGTAAAAAAATGCTGTTAACAGTTTATTAGGTAGATATTCATTAATTTTCTTAACAAAATTATTACATTACATCAAAATCATAATGTTACAATCTAATCATTGACTCAATTTATTTATCTAACACAATTGTAAAAAAAAAAAATCATAATCCATTATTAATAAAGAACGACAGAATATTGAATAAATAATTTCTAATCTTTATTGCAGTTGAAGAAGAGAAAGAAGATGAAGAAAGTTTGGAAATTGAAAAAGGTTCAAATAATATTCTTAGGAAGAAGAAGATATCTGTGGTTTCAATTGTTTCATCTATGTAAACATTGAAATTCTGTTGTAAATGGCTAATAGTCTGAAGTTCAAGATTCTTGTTGTAAATATTAGACCTACTATTGAAACCCTATGGGTTATGGTATTTAATTGTATTGTTGAACATATGTTGTGTTGTAATGACGTACTGTACAAATTGCCGTTTTGTTTATAAAAAAATATTTTTAAATGTTTAATTTGTTGTTACTGAAATATTATGAATCTATAAATACTACAAGACAGTTTGGATCCGAAATATATTAAAGAATTAGTTTGGAATATGTGTTTTATAATTCTGTTTTAACTTAGATTACACATAAAATTGGTTTTTAACCTGCAACGGCCGCTCACTTTAACCTGAAGGACCGGTTGTTTTTCGAATACAGTACAAGTGATTAGTCAAAAATGTATATAAAATTAATGAGACATGGTGGTTATATCATGTTGTACATCATTTTGTTCAAAACATTCTGAGAAATATTTCTAAGTGATTATATTAAATATTTTATAATAATAACAATTTTTCTGGGAGGGGATACCTAAACGTAAATAACAAACTTGTCAACATAAAATAAAATTCCAGAAGAGAATATTCAAAGTGAAAAAGTTTTATCGTCCAATGCACATTATGGTTAGGTGTCCATGTCAACAGCTGTCTCATTTACTTTATCTCGTAGTTTGCGAAGATTACTGAAATTCAAGTTAGACATCAGTAATTATAATTATGTGAATTAATTGTATCAAAATACACCCCAAATGCAAAATAAACAAAGTCATAATAAATATAAAGTTTAAAATTTGACGGTGCATTACTTAACACATCTGGCAAAATAGGAGCTTATTGAATTATGGCATAGGTTGAGCAGTAATATTGGAAAAAGTAGTAAAGTTGGTTAGTATAAGAAGGTTTACCAAGTCCCCTTATCCAAAAGGGCTTAATTTCAACCCCTCCCTTCTGCTGTACTACACAATATCTTGGTATGGTCATTATTGTTGGTCTTTTACTCAACTTTTAATGTACGTGAGCGATCCAGAAAGTAACAGACGGTTTGTCCTGGCGCGGCAGTGGGCGGGGCATCTTGGCGTCAGAATGTTTCTACACTCAGTACACAACCAGCCGTGGTAGCTAGAGCATCATTCCTATTGTATTTTTTTATACAGTGGAGTTTTAAAATGAGCGCTGTGATTGAAAATCCCGCCAGTTGTGAAGTGCGTGGTGTGATAAGGTTTTTGTTGGTAAAAAATTGTGAAACATTCCAAAAATTAAGACGCACGATGCAAAACAAGCGCTGGGGAAAACTTAATGGGAAAGTTTTGTTTTTCCACGACAACGCCCGTCCACACACGGCCAAGCATACCCAAGAGATCTTGGACGGTTTTGGGTGGAAAGTTTTCAATCATCCGCCGTACAGCCCATATTTGGCGCCGAGCGATTACCATCTGTTCCCAGTGATGAAGACATGGCTCACTACGCAACGCTTTGACACTGACGCTGAACTCCATGCCGATGTAAACCATTGGTTGAACTCGCAGGCGGCAGATTTCTACAAAGAGGGCATTGAAAAACTTGTACCATTATGATAAATGCCTTAATTTATATGGCAATTATGTATAACAATAGCTTAAGAGTTTACCTTGAAAATGTATATAATAAAAATCAGGTTATTTCACTTTGTTTATATTTTATTTCAAAACGTCTGTTACTTTCTGGATAGCCCTGGTATTTGGACCTGAGGAGACCTAATTGGATCTACATCGTTTTTCATGTAGTCTTGGGTTAGATACATCTTTTTCATCTTTTTTACCAGGTCTGTCTTGTTCTCTTCCCACCATAAGACTATTAGAGTATTTGAGGACTAAAGGTCCTTATTTTATATGCTTTTCTTCTTTATACTAAATGACTGCTGAAAGTAGAAAATTATAATTTGATTGGTTTTCATTTTTATCATTAAATTTCTTCTTTATTATTGATTTTGAGTGGTTGGAATGTAATTTTGGAATGGTTAGTTAGTATTATAAGTGTATCATCAACTTGCAAGTCTTATGGCAGTTTTATAGTTAACTATTGTAGAAATTTATTAAATAATTCTCTTTTTGTATTTCTTTTCTATTTATTAATTTTTGTATCTATTGCTGTTATTAAGTTCGTTTTTTGTTCAGCAAGGATCATCTAGTTAATAATTAGTACATTTAAATACAATAAATAAATAAATAACACCGAATTACAAATAACATATATAAACATAATATTTAATATCTGAATAAGGTAGGATTATTATCAAATTGAGCAACTGCACCAAATTACACCCAGGACAACACATCTGAATGTACCACATGTGGCTGAAGAAATTCTCCATCAAATAAAAGGAATTGTACACCAAAAAATGCTGAAGATTCCTCCTAAATGCTTCTGGTCTTCATTATTTTTTAATATTTATTAGGAGGTGGTTAATAAATGTAACTAATTTGACATAATAAAATATTTGTATGAGAAAGCGATTTTCAAGACTTATATAGTCTGGGTTGCCTAAGCTGTAGTTATGTACATCACTACATAATATAGAATTACACTGAAATTTTACATAACAAATTGTGTGGAATATCTTCAGACTGTAGTGTAAGCACCCTCAATTAACTGAAAGTACTTTAACAGGATACCATTTTTGTATGGGATTATCACCATAAATTCTACAATATACATACAACATAATAATGAGACCAATCATCACATATGGGGAGTTGCCATGTGCGAACACAACCAATTTGATTTTTTCTTGTTGTATGAAGGTCTTGGTTATCATCACCATATAGAAAATAACATACGATTAAAACCCTTAGACCTCAAAAACTATAATAATAGCGTCGAAGTCAGAAGAGTATATGAATTGGTCAAGAGAGACCTGATAAGAAAGATAAAAGAGAGGGATCTAACCCAAGACTACATAAAAAAGGTGTAGATCCAGCTAGACTCGGTATTGCCATGCCCTTACTCACTATAAATGAGCCCGTGGGCTATATTATTATCTTCAAACTTTAAATTGCCCCTTTTTGGATACAGAAATTAAATGACCCCTTAATTTACAAAATGCACAAACTGTAATTAATATACCTACATTTACATTTCACATGATTTCACCATCCACAGCAAGAATTTTTAAGTTTAGACACATTAAAACTTTTGTTTTTAAAATCATAATCACCATCCTTCAGTCATTCCTTGTGTATATTGTTCCCCTGTTTATATGTAAAGCATAGATTGAGATTCAACTCCAGATTTCAAATTCATGTTAGACGTTGTAGGAAATATAGCTCTGTTGTCTCCCAGGACAATGCAAACAAATGTTATTTTAAATTGTCACTAATTAAACCAGACACAAACTGATCTCTAAAAGAAATATTCTTCTTTTCAAAGTAACAATTAAAATTGGTGCATCTTTTAAACACTTCACAAAATCATTACGATTTGATGATTACATATTGCTCAAATGTTAAATGATTTTTTTTTTACTTCCTTATATAAATACAGTAAGGAGAAAGTTTTATAACGGGTAAAGAGATCTCTTTTTGAGGATATATCTGTTTTGAGGTACCCTGAGTCTGGAACGAAGTTAGCATAGTATACAGATATGTATAAAAGTACTTGTTTACAACACAAATATATTCACAAGGAAACTTATGAAGCACCGGGAAGGAACAATGTATATCAGATTGATTATATGCTAATTTTAGCAAGACATTAATTCAATATTATTAATGTAAGGAGTATTATGAGAGGACCACTGACCACTTTCTTGTACGACACAAATTATCTTGAATATTGAAACCAAAGAGTATAAGGAGGAGCATTAGCATGAAAATATCAAGAAGGATTAGACAATAAAGTTGATAAAGAAATAGAAGAGGATTACAAGTTGGGAGAGGTGAAGAGAGAGCGAAATGGAGAGTGGTTTAATGAGAAGCATAGAGAAAAAGAATCAAGTACAATAAAATACTTCAAAGACAGAAAAAGAAAAACCACGATAATTACTTTGCACTAAAAAGAATAACTAAAATAACATGTAGAGATGAGAAGAGGAAAATGATGAACAGGAAAATGAAAGATGGAACAAAATTAAATATGGAGCACTTTAGTATGATATGTTTAAGGCTTAACCAATTTAGATACGGGTTATCAGCCAAAACTAAATGAATGCAGGGATAAAACAGGTAGGATGTTAGAAGGTGAAGTCGAGATAATTACAAGATGGACAGAATATTTTTCATATCTTCTAAACATTGTTATGAATATTTCAATAATGAAGAAAATTGCCAAGAGAATGAAAAATACACTGTTTTCACAAGCCACAGCCACAAATTGAAGATCCATCAAGATATGATTTTGAAGATTTTATCAGTGGCCTAAAAATATCATAACTTTGGGTGACTATTGGCTGGTAGCTGACCTAATAAAACAGAGGTCTAATAAAATGAAAGCCTAATGTGATTGCCTAATATGTGTAATTTGGAACAAAGAGGATATACCTAAGGATTGGAATATAGGTTTGATGGGTCCAATCTTTAAAAAATGAAATAGACAAGAGTATGCCAATAGAGAGGAATTTATTAAGCACTTGGAGTTTATATACACACTACTGTAATATCTCTATTGCAATCTGATAAATTGATTATACATCTTATTGTTTTCTATTGATTTACCGTACTGTACATTGATGACTATCTGTGGTTCTTCTCTTAAGAGGAATTTGTTTTGTTTACAAGCATTTTTATTATATTAAACATTTTAACCTCAATTAGGCATACCAAATTAATCTATTCCTGGTTATGCTGATGAGTATTCAAATTGATTAAAATACCCTAAAATCCATAACAATTTGAATTGAACTAGTATTCAATCACAAATTATTAAAAAAACTTCTGTATTTCAGAAGAAGATGTAGCTTGTATGTAGCTCCTCCAATAAATTCACTAACAAGGAATTTGTAAGGTAACTCCCATCCTTCACCTTGCAAGCCACATCTACCAAACCTGGGCTCCTGCATGATCTGTCGCGAGGTTTTACCTGACCGGACTCTGTCAAGTCAGGTCTTTACCTCGCCCTTCGCGCGGATACATAAAGTTCTGCTTTCTTCCACATTTACAATCTCGATACGCCCATGGAAAGAGCTTCTCAGCTTGGTACATGGAAAACCTTTCCTGTTTCCTTGTCCCACGCATTAGGGGTACTAACAGGAAGGAAGGTGGTTTTTAGATCTCACACTATTGGGAAGAGCGGATTTCTCCCTTTGTCTTTTGAAGATTTTCCACCTATCCTGCGAAATAAAAAAAAAAAAAAAAAAAAAAATATATTTAAATTCCAACATTGCAAGTAACTTTTAATTAAATTCTGCCAGGTAGCAGCACCTTACAGACCATGCAGGTAAAAAATTCATTGAAATTAAATAATCAAAAATGAAATCTGCAATATTATTACCGACTTTTCCTCAGTGCCCCTACACAAAAAATAGCTGCTGCACTGAGAAAAAATTGTCGGTAATTTTATTATAGATTTAATTATTAAAAAACAGAATTTGAAAGTCAATTTTTGTAAAGTGCTGCCATCTAGTGTAAAAGTTATGAAAAAAATCTTTACTACATTCCATAAGTGCTTCTATCTAGTGACCAAATGATCAACCAGCTAATTCGAATTAAAGGAAGTTCTGTCCTCTATAATAAAACTGCTGTACTAGCCGAAACTTTCAAATTTCAGTTTGACCGTCAAAATAAGTCTCCAATAGTATTACCGATTTTCTCTCAGTGAGCCGACACAAAAAACAGACAATTTTATTTGTCCTGCCTCACTGAGAAAAAAAATGTCGGTAATATTAATTATTATTAAACAATTTGAATTTCAAGTACCGTAATGTGCTTCCACCTAGTGTAAAAAACATAAACTAAGATTTAAAAAGTTAACCTAAAGTCTAACAGTCTAACCCTAACCTACAAAAATGTATTTGTGCATGATAAGTGTGTCTTAGTTTGTTGGTATTTCTGATTGTGTGAAGTGTATCATCACTAATTTAGATATTCTCAATGTTGTGACTAGTGCTACTGTGAAACATTGTGAATTGTTCTTCCCCTGAGTTGTCTTGTGCTCTTTACTGCAATTCACCTACAAGGGGAATCTATACCAGCTTGGTGCTGTAGGTACATTTGAATGTCTTTTATTAAAAATAATAATTGTAGTGATTATAATTAGCTATTAAAATATTCTAAGTCTTTTATTACTAGTGACAGGATACTAATAGTATAGTTTAATTATAATAGGCGATATAAGTTATATAGGCTATATTATAGGTTAATCCCCCCCCCCTGTAAAATAGTAGGCCTATACTATGTTCCTAAATGGAAAATAGTTTAGATCTGTATGAACCATTTCAGGCAATGACCCTGTACAAGATCAGCCAGTTGTTCTCGCAAAGGAACTCATTGGAAAAGGTCTCTTCCAGGGCCAGCAAAGACCCCATCTGACTCTCGAGGACACACTGGGGACATCCACATATGAAGATTACAACTATTTTGAGAATAGTGACTAAAGTACCAGTATATACCAAATTTAGAATAATACTCAAAGACTTGAATGTGCTTTTTATCAAACAACACATCCAACATTTAGTAGTAACATTCCGGAAAATATAAAAAAACAAATTTGTTTCAAACATTTTTGCAGATCACTCAGAAGATACTTCTTGAGGAATGCTTTTTACTCAGTGAAGGAGTACTTCAGCTCATAACCTCTGGGTGCCTGGGATGCATTTTGTATTCAGGATGAAGACTCTAATAATTTATAATATGAGGTATGTATAGACTAGGCCTACATAGTTCACTGTGTCTAAATTTGTTTGTATCTTATAAAATTTCTATCTTATGTATTTGTTGTAATTTTAGTTTGTGTATTTGTATTGTGTGTTGTGAGTAATTTTTGTATAGTATGACAAGCCAAATGCATACTGCTGCATTGCTGCACTATGTATGCCATAAATGATGCAAATAAATAATAATAATAAACTTTTACAAGGGGGCACACTCACACCCCACATATACAGTGATTTCCTCACTTGGCAGGTACAAAACAACATCAGATAAACACAAACGACCGCTGTCCCTAACCAATGACAGACCATCTGCTGCCTATATTGCCCACCACATCCTTATCACTCTGACATTTTCCGAATTGTTATGTCTTCAAATCTGTTTCAGAAGCGATTGGGGCAACGTAGATGGATGAGAAAAAGGCCTTCAATAGCCCACGAGAAGCAAGATATTGCTTGAAATTTTGTTGCAGGCGCAACTATCAGCACAAGGTTGCATGCAGCATGTCTCTTTTGCATGTTTTTTTCAGTTTGGAGTAGGCAGCAGAAGAAGATTATGCATGATCTGTCGTGAGGTTTTCCTTGCCTGGATTCTGTCCCAGCTAGGGATTTGCCTCGCTCTTCGCGTGGTACATAATGTTCTGCCTTTTCACCATATTTTCTCTAAACATCCATGGAAAGAGGTTACAAGCTTTGTACATAGAAAACCATTTCTAAATCCTTGTCTACGCGATAGGGGTTGTTAGGATTTAGGATAAGAAAATATTTATTATAAGTTTAGAAAATATTTTATAAACAATTAATAGTCAAGTACTAGTTAAACTAGTTAAATCTTTAATATCAGATGTGTGGTAGTTATTGGGAAATAATTGAAAAAGTTTCGCTTGGCTTGCAGATCATTAGAATGACATGGATAGTGAAGCTCTATATAAACTGCTAGTGACCTAGAAAGAGGGAGAGTGGTATCCAAGACGTCGGCGGGGATGGGAGACGCTGCTGGTCACCAGAGAGACGTGGCCCAGGAACGTACTTACAAAAGGAGCTCACTGGCAGTTTATAGAGATTCATAGAATATGTTGAAAAGGTGAGCAGATTCATGTGTTTAGAAAACAAGAATTGTTAAATTCAATAATTTGCTATTGCTCTTGATTGAAGGTTTAAAGGTCTGATTAGGACAGATTATATTTCATAACAAATGGTGCATCGGCCGGATTTTAGTCTTTACTAAAACAATTTATTAGGTATATTGAAGGTATGTGAACAAATGAACTTAACATTGTATAAGATTAAGTTTAAGTATTTAATGACTTGAGTGACCCTGAGAAGCCAGTTTTAGAATATTTGAAATGTAATACATACTATAAAAGTAAAAACATATATTACTCTAACATTTATATTCTAATGATTAATCTTATTATTCTATTTAATGATTATTAGTATAATAATTTTATTTCATTTTCTAATGCTACTGAATGTTGTATGTTAATATTTTACGTTGCACATATAGGCTAATTATTTTAATGAATTTAATTTATGTAAAAGGGGGGACAAAGTTGATCGCGTCCGCAGCAAACTTTAAGCTGTACGTGTCTCCTGGGTAGTGCTAAATGATCAACAATGATGGCTAATACATTATGTGATTGCCCAAACTCCATCATGAACAAGGACCATCTTCTGGTCTGCAGGAAGCTGGACATGGATAAGCAGAGGAGGAAGGATTTGACTGGTCTGTACTGGGAGGCACGACAGAGGATGGCGTGAGCCAACTGGAGCCATTTGATAACAACAACAACATTTATGTAAAAGTGGGGTTCTATATCATTTACATATTATTTATTACATCTATTTGTGTAGGCGACTATTAATCGTTTCAAAATATACTTTGACATGAAATATATACAAGAAAAAACACTTTCCTTCGATTTGAAAAAAAAAATCTTTTTTTCAATTATCATGGCTTCTTCTTTCCTTGAAAAATAAAACTTCACGGTTGAGGCATACAAAATTTTGATAAAGATAATCTGTGTATTAGATTTGGCGAATTGAGTACAATCAATTTTATACACAGAACATCAAATAGTAAAGCCTTCTTTTGTAGTTCATTGACAAATAAATAAACACATTTTACATCATAGTCAGAGAACAATTGCATCTCACAGCAAGAATGACGTTGCTGACATAACATTCCACAATATGCAAGATATTTCACAGTCATGTAAAAGTGAGGAAGAGAACTATTAATAAAATAGGTTATAGGCTACAAATACAGTTGAAATTATGTTGATCAGTTTAAAATGTAATAATTATAATCTTGAAATAATTTAGTACAAAAAAAGTTTTAAAAGAAAAGTTGTGAGATTTTTTTGTAAGGTTTTAAATTTGATTATTTAAGAAAATAATAATTTTAATAAGTTTGAAACAAATGAAGAGTGTAGTGGTTAGCAATGTTTTAACAAAAATTTGTGTAATTGCTAGGTTAAAATGTTATTATTACTAAAAATGGATTTTTAAATTGAATGTAATAAAAGAAGATTTTTGGTGTTAATGAAGAAATAGGGAGTTCTGAGGTTTGAAAAAGCATTTGAATTTTGTAGAAAACATAAGATGTTTAAATTCAAAGTAATTGTTGAATGAAAGAACAAGAAAAAAATTATTTGTGGAAAATTAGTTAGGAATTAATGATGAAAGAAACTATAGTATTGAAATTAAAGTTTTTATGGTTTTTCTATTGGATTAAATGATTAGTTTGTGTTATGGAGCTTATTTTTACAACGGACTAAGATGTTCTGAGAATTTTACCACGGATTAATGTTCAACAAGTTTACGGTGAAATAATGTTCTCCAAATTTTTACAACGAATAATGATCGGCGGATTTTATGACAAAGTGTGGTATTCTGGGAATTTTACAACAAATTAGGGTATTCTGCGAATTGTACGAGGAATTAAGGTTTTCTGCTATTTCTACGGCGAATAATGGTTTACGACGATGCTACGGAAAAAAACAAATAATGATTTTACGACAACGTATTTATGATGATTTGAACTGAAAGGTTTGAAAATATACGGCGACTTGATGATCTTAAAAGACCAAAAAAATAGATTCTGAGATAAAGATGCTATTGTTTGATAATTTGAGTATCTTGTAAGTTAGTTTAGACCACAAATAATTAATTTTTCTCAAAAAGATGATGTTTGCTTTGTATATTCAAAGATTTATAAATTGTTAAAGTTCTGATGAAAGGAATAAATAAATTTCATGACCGAGCAATGAAAAAGAAATAATTAAAAGTAAAATAAGTTTTAAACTGGATTTTTATTAAGAGATAATAATTTTGAAGTAATAATTATCGATAAGTTCCCTATATAAAAGTTATAAAATATATAAAATGAACAATAAAACACAATAAATATATGTGCATAACTTTGGTTAAATCATAAGAATCTATAGAAATGTAATTTCAATCCGAAACCATGACAATACAACCTAAATACTTATTTTGTAAAATTTTGTTATTAAAACATATTCTCGCACATGATAGTTTGAGCAACAATACATATCAGCAACAGATATTTTTGAACAAAAATTAATCTTTGTATAAGTTTTCCATAATAGCGAGTTGTTAAGCTGAGAAAACAATACAGCTATAGATAATATACAGTACAAAGGCGGTTTCTGGACATGATTGAGCAACAACTACACGAGCTGAGTTCCAAAAGGCCATCTCTACAAGGTGCATAAGACACTAGAAGTCAAGACATCGCAAGTGTTTATAAGACTTATAGTAGCTCATACGCTACAGCAAAAAATACTAGTGTATTAATTCATTGATGTTAGCTTTAAGCTCTATTCACTCAAATCCAGGAAACCAAATTATCCCAGAGAAACATGGTCCTACCCATTCCCAAAGAGGTCCTTCATCTCTATTATGATCCCTCTATTACACTATGCTTAATCAATCCCCAATCTGTGATCTCCACAATTAAGGTTCCATCACAAGACAGCTACCTGGAACATTTATGAGTATGTGCCAATTCCTCTGAGATGGGAGAACCACACATATACATTGTCTCAAAACTACACCATAGTGGCCACAGATGGACAGTCAGTAAGCACAATATCTGGCATAACAACTCAACGACTGCCAACCGAAGAAAACGGGCATATGCTTTATCCTACATAAAAGGATATCAAGGATATCTGAGGGCTGTGCGGTCACCTGGTAACCAGAGGGAACCTACAGGACATGGGACAGCACTACACATTCCACTGTGTTCCAGGCAAACAGCGACCTTTAATAACAGAGATCACGGGTGACAAATCCTACCCATTCATCCTATACAAAGCCACCTCAAATACATTTTAAAAACATATATATATATATATATATATATATATATATATATATATATTATAAGAAAAAACCATATAGATTAGGGCATATCCTCAATTATAAGATTAGGCCTCATATTAGACGTCGGGATGATGTTTTCAAAGGTGTCAGTGTTGTTAGGATTTAGGATAAGAAAATATTTATTATAAGTTTAGAAAATATTTTATTAACAATTAATAGTCAAATGGTAGCACCAAATAACAAAATATAATATAATATAATATCTTATATTGTCAAATCTTCAATATCAGATGTGTAGTAGTTATTGGGAAATAATTGAAAAAGTTTCGCTTGGCTTGCAGGTCATTAGAATTACATGGATAGTGAAGCTCTATATAAACTGCTAGTGACCTAGAAAGAGGGAGAGTAGCATCCAAGACGTCGGCGGGGACGGGAGACGCTGCTGGTCACCAGAGAGACGTGGCCCAGGAACGTACTTACAAAAGGAGCTCAATTGCAATTTATAGAGATTCACAGCCCATGTTGAAAAGGTGAGAAGATTCATGTGTTTAGAAAACAAGAGTTGTTAAATTCAATAATTTGCTATTGCTCTGAATTGGAGGTTTAAAGTTCTGATTAGAACAGATTGTTTTAAATTATATTTTATAGGATTAAAAATCAGATACGAATAAGAATATACCTGAGAAATTGTAACAACTATAAGGGAACAAGGAATAAATTAATATTAATAATATGAATCACTGAATTTGTATTCTTTGTTATTTTATTTAAACCCGTATTGTATGAATATTGGAGAAAACCTAGTGATTCATAACAGGGTACTAACAGGAAGGAACGTGGTTTTTAGTGAGTAAGAATCTCACACTATTGGGAAGATCGGATATCTCCCTTTGTCGTTTGCAGATTTACCACCTTTGCTAAAAATGACCAATTTTCAAATTTTGCAATATCGTAAGGGAAACTCCTTGACTTTTATTAAATCAACGATATATATTAGATAAACGATTTTTATTATTTTATATTTATAATTTCATCTAAAGATGCAGAATTTAATTCTGAATTGAACTATCAGTTCAGAAATTGAAAAAAATTCATTAAATTCAGAGTTATTTTCTTTTATTATTCAGATTATGTGAACAAATTATGATTTTATCAAAACTGGCTGTAATGATTTTGATCAAATTTAGCTTAAGGACCTAAACAAAACACACTGGTATATTACCACAAATTATAGTTCATGAAATCTATTTCAAATGTGATAAAACTTAAAAAAGAGTGTTTTTATTTCAGTAACTTGGCAACACATTACAAGTAATATAACTATACTAAAAATGTGGAGAGATGGTTAGTAATGAAAATACAATCATACCTTATGGTAAATATTTTATTTGCATAAACAGAAATAAAATATTTATCAATAATTTAATTTCTAACCCATAAAGCTCTATAAACTTTTATACATGTACTTACAAGACTAACTCATTTTTTACAAGGGACAGTAAACATTTTCCTAACATCATAACTGGAAGTGTTTAACCTACTAACATTTTAATCTAAAAGTTTCTTAACTACTATGTTAGGTTATTATCAACGATTATCATCAACTTTAAAAACTATAGTAATAATTCGAAAATCAACTTAATTTATTATGATATTTTTTTATTTAAAAATAGTAAAGTCGAAAAATGTGTTTAATAATTAATGATTTTGAATCAGAATTTAGAGTTAAATAAATCAGTTAAAGGTAGTAAAGTATAGTCAAATCCTATTGAGAGATAGTTTACTTGTTTAATTGATGTTAAAAATTTGTTATCTCAATTGTATCAGTGAAAAAAATTGTTAATTTTGCAATCATATTGTTAATTTTATGCCAATTACATATTGCAATCATCGGCAATGCACGTTCAATTTTTGTTGTATTTTTTCATGTTGTTGATAAGTTGATAATACTTTAGATATAATTTTCCCTGTATTTTAAACAAGAAACATTACTGATTTCCATTAAAGGTTTCTTAGTATTGGAACAAAACTTAAAAAATAAAATAAGTCCAATTTAATGCTTAAAATAGATATTCAGATATGTTATTGTTTTATTAAATTTAGTTGAAAACCATTTCAAGGATGTTAGCTATAAATTATAGTGGCAATCACAAAATTTAATTTCTAAGAGATTTGTGATGTTTCAAAACATTTTGATTAAATCCAAAAAACCGTGGTATATTATTTCCAACAAAAATAATAATATGTTTCTTTAATATTCTAAACATATACATATTATACAAATAAGGCTCTGTAAAATGATGATCATAATAATTGATAAAAATTCACAAAATATTGTTAATTTTTCAACGGGCATTTTTACTGTTAATGGCTGTCACACAAAAATGCCCGATGACGAACACTTAAATTGTAGATAAATTATTTTTATTTAAACATTTTGGGAGTTATTTTATTTTATAATTAATTCCAATCACTACCAAACATCTAAAGGTTGTGATTGGTTTTTGAGTAAAAATACGCAGTCAAATTATTTAAACAAATACTTTGGTATAGACAAAATTATTCAAAGTATTTAAACCAAAAACTGTTTCTATTTATCAACACCCCATTAGTATATTAACTAGTAGACTAATTTTATTATATGTTTACTTTTAGAAAAGGCTGTATTGGCACATGAGTGCGCAAAACCTTTTAGACAGAGTTTCTTTTTTAATTCCTAATTATGACACTATATATTATGGAGAAACACAGATTGCCACCAAATATTCCGGTTGGGCTTATCTTGAGCTGCCATTAAAGACGGCAGATGAGCTACATCATGTTGATTTCAATATATCTACAATCCCTGATCCAATACTTTTGATTTAAAATTTTTTTTTAATGAATTAAAAATACTAAAAAAACTGTATTGCCACTTCTCTTGATATCTTTCACACTGTTCAATTAAAAGTGTAAAGTATTAAAATAAAAACCAATATAATTTTACATTTTTGTGTTTTCATAACACTTACCTCATTAGCTTGCATTTTTTAACTAAGAAGTTAATGGAACCTTCTTCTAAGTGACAGAACTAATTGATTTGAAATGTTTGTCACGTAGTACCTGCACTGGCACTATAACATCAACATGATGCACACACATCAACACCTTACTTACATCTTTGTCCTTTTGTTGTCCGCCTTTGTCGCTATTTGCACTGTGTTTGCTCACAATCACTCGACGTTATTCAGATGTGAATGCTTACGAATTAAGCTGTGAACGTGTACATTAATTATAAATGTCTATTATTGTGGTGCCAGTGAAGCGAAAACACTCAGACAATGAAAATGTGTGGATGTTTTGCTATGAACCGATTAAATTAATACATACTTAAGCCTAAAACTGAAACCTTTTTAACAGTTAAAAGTGTAGCTCACTTGTGTAAAGATGAAGTTTCAAAATAGTTTTTGGTTTGTTCTGTCCAGATGAAGAAAATGGCACAAAGTGTGTTTTGGAACTTATGTTAGTGAAGAGAAGATGAGAAGAAGGGAGAAACCACTGAAGAAGCAGATTGACACTTCTGAACAGCGTAACGAGGATGGTGACTTTTCTACATCAATTAATCATCAACAGTTTGGTTGAAGAAATCTTAAAGGTAAGGACATGAAATATGCATGTATTATTTGGAGTCAAAAAACAAAACAAAAAAGATTTTTTTTAAATTTATTTTAATTGAACGTTCTGCAGCCGAAAATATTTTTCCAAGTAGTTCATGATAAAAATGTTATTGTATTTACTAGAATATGTATGTGTAGCACAGTTTGTGCTAGAAGTCAGATAACACAAGTCTTGCCTAAGAGATCACACCTACATTAGGAGCGAGTCGGGAAATAAAGGTGGTTGGCCCTCTCAAACAGTATCTCGAGAGGTTCTACAGGAAGAATTAAACCAGTTGTTCACAGAAATAGATTTTGAGTTTGAAAATAAAGCTTTTGAACCAACTTACTTAACTAATAGAATCATTGAAACTAGTGGGGTAGAGGAGATTGGTATTGAGAAAAGAACCACGAAGAATTTTTAATTGATATCTCTGGTGAAAAAGTCATATTTTCTCAACCATCCCATAAATCAAAGTCGTCAATGGTAATGATGAGTAGTGTACCTTTGGAAGAAATGGCTGAACAAATCTGACAATTTGATAATTCAGAAAGCGTATGAAAGACATGGCAGTTAAACTGAGCAAAGAAATACTGAATTCCAAATTAAGGTTTTAAGGATACGTTAAGGACCAAACTGTAATAGAAACTTTAACAACTTTTCACTTTCCCCAATGTGGGAGTTATTCATTAAGAATTTGTTTGCCAACAAGAAAATCACTGGGAGATAATAATCTGTGTCATGCTAAATCTGTATATTTGGACTTATACTTTTCTCTTAAGGGTCCCATTACTCTTAAACATATAGTCTTAGCACAATCAGTTTATCATCTTACACGTTCAAAACACATTGTTACAATGTTGTTTAAATTAAGACACTGCATTTCATTTCGCCTTGCGTGAGGTTGAGGAAGAGCTATGGCGTAAAACAATACGGGAGAGTCATTCTGAGTATGTTCCTGTTCCAGCCAATATTGTGAGTAATCCATCACTGTTTTTGACTTTGAGCAATTGATAAGACGTCTACATGACGTGGGTCATCGGCCATCTTTGATGGTCGCTCAAGATTAGCCCGACCACAATATTTGGTGACAACCAGCGTTTTTATTTACTGTAAAGTATCATAATTAATAATTAAAAAAGAAACTGTGTACGAAAAGTTTTGCAGATTCATGCAACAGTTTTGGCCTGTAGGTTTTCTGTATTTGTTTTGTATACCTTATAGAAGTCTTATACTAAATGCCAGCAATACTTTTCTCTTTTTTACACTACACGTTTTAAACATTTATTACTTGATCATTGTGAGATTTTTTAAATGATTAAACAATCAATACAATTTATAACTACACTATCAAACACATACAACCACATGTACACACACATATTAAATTATTTACTGAGATTGTATTTTTAACTTTTTATTTTGTAGTTTACAGTTTCAATGAAGTTTATTTTAAAAAGCTTTCCGAGATATTTTTGACCAATAAAGTTATAAAGCAAGAAAGGTTATTAAATATAAAAAACAATTTATATACTATGATAGTTAAATTATTTTATACTATCATAAATTTGATGTTGAAGTTATTATATTATTTAAGTATAGTACAAGGAACAAATAGGTAGTATCACTGAATTTATATCTAAGAGAAGAAAGCTCATAGAATAGGATAATGTGAGGTTTCTATATGTGGGTTGAATAGTTGTAGTTTTGTAGGTTCAAGTACAGAATGAGCTAGTGCGTGAGGAAACGTAGCATGCAATATGGACCTTGTGAAAATGTGAGTATTAATAAACGCCCAAATGCATTTGTACAGAAAAAAACAATTATTAATTATTCAACCATCTCTACAAATGTAAAATAGCAGCATACTTATGATTGATAGCCTAATTTCAATCTAATATACAGAAATGTATGAGTAAAAAAATACACGTAGTAAAATACAAGAAATGACTCAATACAACAACAATGATTTAGATGATTTCAAATAGTAAATAAACAATAGTATACAGTAAATCTCATTGTATAAAAAAAACAAAACAAAAAAGAACAGAAAATTCTCCACACATAAAAAAATAACCTATTATCATAAGTGTATAGCAATAGCTTAAACCATAAACCATAACTATTGCCATCGTCATTACGGTTGAATAAACTATAAGTTCAATTACATAATACGTTTATTCTTCTTAACGGTTAAAGGTGAAAAAACTTTTCTTGTCTTAAAAAAAAGAAAGGGCATACAATGAAGATCCTTATTCCTCAATTACTATAATAATACCCTTCAGGGTTGGAAGAGAACAAGAGTTATTGGTCAAGATAGACCTGACAGAGAGGGATCTAACCCAAGACTAGATTAAGAAAGGCGTTGATCTAGGTAGGTCCTCGGGTCCGCCACACTCGAACATAATAAGCAAAGTACTTTGGATTCAATAATACAGGAACACCTATAGAACTATTACCTACTTAAAGCAGATTTTAAACTCCTGAATTAATAATAATAGCAAATTTGAGGGCACTGTGAGATACAAATCAACTGTGGATATATTAAAACTACCAGAGATATAAACAAATGTTCCAATATAAATGTTAAAAAGAAAAAAATAACATCTTATGGAACGATATCTAGAAGAAATATTAGACACAAACTTTGGCAACACATTGTGGACTGTAAAATACTGGAGTCACAAAATTATAAAGTTAAATCAGTTGTCTTGTTTAAATATTATGGTCTGATTATAATGTAGACATTTAGTGTAATTTGTATCTCATTAGTTGTCTTGAAACATCAGTATGAGGGATAAATACTTAAAAATGTAAAATACAAAAATGAAAGAATTGCTGGCTATAAAGTACAAGTTTATTAAGGTATATAGTCAGTGGCCACTAGGCCGAGGCAGTTATATAATATGTGGTCATATGATTTTTTATATATACTACTAGGCCGAGGCAGATTAAGGGGGCCCCCAAGCTATATCATATCCACATTGCCTAACTTATTTAAACAATATAATTTTTAATATTTTTAAGAGTTTCCTTCAACATTTTTGGTTTATATTGTCCTTGACATAATTTTATTAACCTACATAATCACTGAACATTAGTTTACTATTAGCGTTGTATCTTTAGTCGAGATATAAAAAAATATTCTAGATATATTTGGCTCTTTGTTCTGCATTTGGTTTTATATTTGATACTAATCTGACATCAAGTAACGTCTAAAGTAACCTTCAAAATCACAGATGGGGGGGGGGGGGTGAGATGCTCAAAAAACTTGACCTGCCTGCCTCAAAAATCTTAAATCCGGTGCTGTATGTAAATAATAGTAGATATCCAATATTTTATTAATATAAAGTAATTGTTGCTTACACATTCTATAGCAAAAAATTTAACTATAAATTTAAATAGGAACTAGTAATAGTTGAACCTTATATTAAGCATAAGTTAATTTTGATTAAAGGTAAAATATATATAAGCAACTATAATCACTCTTAAACAAATCTATACCCTGCCACTTATATGATGTAAATGGATTTAATTTTACCATAAATTACAATATTGTCTGTTATAGGTCCAGCCTAAATTCTAGTTCTATGGTTACATTAATTTTACTGGTTAAATTACATAATACACATACACAAAATATAGATTTACCACATATATACATTATAAATATTTAATTAATAGGACATTTTTTTAATAATAAATATCTAAAATATATCCAAAATAAAATGCAATACTTTTAATACAACTACATTTATTTTTGTTATTCATTTGGTGTACCTATAGTTTTTTTTTTGTATATAAATATATACGTTTTGTATTTACACTTGTGCAACATCTCCCTATTATATATAATGTTCATGAATTCTGGATAATTATTTCTATTACATATACAAACAAATATTTACATATAAATTGTCATTATAAATACAACATATTTTTTATTTTACACTTATATTAACATTTTAATACATGGTTTGGTGATATATGTATTATTAGTAAATAAACATTTACACACATATACATAAAATTCTTGTACAAAATTTATACCCTAAAATTGAATGATTTTATTTTAATGTTGTAATGTATAAGATTGTTTTATATTGTATTATTTAAAATTGAAAATAAAATTGTATATTTTTAATAAAATGAAAAATGAACCAGTGAAGAAGTCAAATTTGATTTTACAATCAGAATTACTGTGTAATTTAGAACATGCAATTATTTTTTAATGTATGCAATTTTTGAGTTTGTGTTCTTTTCTTTTAGACAATTCTGGTTCTCTTTTATGGATTAATCACCGCAGTAAACAATTGTGTTTTATTACTTTTATTTTCCAACTTGTACTAACACCAAAAAGTACATTAACTATTTAATAACAAAAATAGAAATTCAAAATATACTGTTTAACAATTAACATATAACTATTATTGTGTTTTTCTAGAATTCTTAACTTATGAGCAAGTGGTTCTGGGTTTGATTCCAGTGGGAGTTTAAAAAAGTTTAATTTTTGAACTAGTATCACGAGACAAAGTAGGGAGCTACAATGCGTAGTAAATGTCTGGTCACGAGGAATACAGTTACAGGAACATAATGTACTTAGGGGGTATCTGATGAAAAGCTATCTAATAAGCCTAGGCACACAACATGTGCTAAGGATTTAATTCTTAACAATTTCAGTAATACCTGGAGTTCTTCACACAATCAATACCTCCCCCGACCTATACTCGAGCATACAGTCTTCATTGCCGGAAGTAAGCAAAGGTGACAACAATATCAAAATATAGGTTACTATCTCTAGGAAATATCTAGAATTAAATTTTAAATGAAACATTCTTTACTTACATCTGATAAACACAGACAGCTGTCCTTAACCCATGACAGACAACCTGCTGGCCCTATAATGCCCACCACATCATTACCACTGTGACCTTTTCCTAATTGTCATGTCATCAAATCTGTTTCAGATAGAGGTAGGGGCAGCTTTGATGCTTATTGTGTTTTGAGCTAACACAGTTCCTATTGTTATTTCAATTGCTACTTTGGTGTCATTACCACAGCACACACTGCGTGTTTTTCATACTTTTTCTACTTAGGTTTTATTTCATTACCTTTTTCGTATATTTTTCTAATAATTAGAAGTTATTAATATTTAAGATTTAGTGGATGAAATACATATCAATTCTGGGTCAAAATTGGAAAACAATTCAGATGTAGACCACGATTTGTTTCTAGATAATGATAATAGCTTATCAATTTTTTAGTTACAAACAATAATAATAATTAAAATTTGTATTTATATTTTCTAGATTACATGTTATGTTATAGCATATTGAAGAATTTGGAATAAAACTTTATTTTCAAAAATATATGTTTGTCTATTAATGCCCAAATTAAACAGTATCTTCTTAAATTCATTGTGTGTAAATTTTATTTTTGTAGTTTTCAACTTGAAATATTTTTGTATTTAGATAATACTTTGCTTAATAGTTTACATTACCACAGTATTTTAGAGATTTCACACAACCTAAATTTGCATAAGAAACAAATTTATCAGATATTTTTTTATTTTGTGAAAATAAACATGATAAATTATGTAAATGGTTTCATATATTTTTTCATGTTTTGACTAATTTATAGTAACTATAAATTGTAAGCTTTAAGAAAATTCAAATGTGATATTCTAGGTTTAAAATGACTAATAACAATAGTTTTCTCAACCTCAATGTAGGGGTAGCGAAAGTGTTGAAAGTTTTAATGACAACAGTCAAGTTTAATTTAGTTTATTTTGCTTACTCCGGAACTATGTTTATTAGCAATTTAACATATACATTACAATTTAACCATAGTAATTTTCAAAATTTCATCAAAATCTGTAGAATAGATTTATAAAAATTGGATCTTCATTGGTGGTAGTGTAAAACATTTTAGTGACGACAGCATGTTTCAATTTTACAAATTTGAAACTATATAAAATCACTTTTTTAGCTCATATGATTTATTTGATAAAAACTTTAATTATTTCTTTAGTCTTTTGTTATAAGTTTTGGTTCTGATTTATGGTTATCGGTGTAACAGAGAGGTTATTTATTTAACGTAATTCAGACTAGTGAACTGTCACAGACTTAAATGAAGTTGATGGCATTGCATTTTTCTGTATGTTACCTATTCCTCGTTTTCATCAATATAACTGGGTAAAGTACAGATGATAACCAAAAACAAAAACAACAAAAATAACTGAAATTAAAGTATTTGTGGTTATGTTACAAATTATGATGATATGTCTTATACAAATGAATTGTAGTTGACAAAAAATTAATTTAGTATTCTAAGTGTGACTAATTAAGAATTATTCAGTACACATTAAAAAAAAAAAAAAAACTTTTAAAGAAACGTTGTTAAATCCAAGATATATTAAAGCATTAAACGAATTGCTAATTACACGTTAAATTCTGTCTCATTTATTTTGTTCTACGATTAATAAGTATATTACAATATTTACTTAGATCTATTTATTTCTAAAACTTAATTCTAATAATTTCAGTTTGGCATATGTATGAAGCTATGATTGATTATTCATTGTCAATAAAGAGACAGGAGGTGCAACAATTATAGTTATTGTGCAAAGTGGTAATTTACTATTGAGCGGCTTCTTAACAACTTCATTACATGAAAATCACATATTCTTTAATACATATTTACAAACATAAACACAAGTAATATGCATTATAATTTATTTATATAACTGTACATAACTTAAACACTTCCATTTCATTCATTTATATTCTGCACACTAATAGTTTTTGAATTTTATAAAGAATTTAAATTGTAAACAAAAGAAACCTTGACTAATATTTAAATATACCCTTAATTATTAATTAATTAAATTAATTTTCTTATTATTCAACATAATATATTTTTGAATATTTATGAACAACATCATGTTTAGCTTCCTTTTTCATTTTTGAATAAGTATTTAAAAAAATCTATTTTATATTTATTTTAAAATTCATATTTATGAAGTATGGGTATTAAAAACTTAATAAATATATTCTGTTGGAATAAAACCCTAAATGAGGCCTATAATATGTAAAAACATGTTTTACAAATTGTGTTTTGTTTCAAGTATCAATAAATAATGTAGTATTTTGTTTTGTATTTTTGGTATAAATGGCATGCTGCATAACAATTTAATTGAATTTTATTCTTTATTCAAGTTTAAGGTGTCCTACATAAAACATATATAGTTTTAAGTTACTACATTCTGTTTTGTTAACTCGCTATTATGTCCAAAACTTAAAAAACCAAAATTAAAAGTTTGTATTTGTATGTTATATCAGAGAGATAATATACAATATTAAGGAACTAAACCACTGTATTGATTAATATTGTTTTCTAAAACAGGATATGGAAAAAATAAAATGAAACTGAAAACTTTACCTACTGGCGAATAAAAATTTGAGACAAAATTGTTCCTTTATTATCATACTATAATAAATAACTTTTCCTAGAGTTGTTTTATAAAGTTAACTTTATAAAACATCTTTTTCCTAAATTCTACTGTGTTCTGCACACAGAATGTAAGTGTTCTAACCTCAACCATTGTTTCTAGGCGTTACCAACGTTTATAACAACTGCACTGAACAATTTAAAATGGAAGTTAGGCCTACAGTAGTTACGAAAACATGATAATGTAAAAATATTGTGTAAAATACAATGTTGTAGCAACATACTATTTTTATATATAACTTGTTTTGATTTTCCACCTTTACAATCTGCAATTGTAGGAAAAACTTTGTGTGTAATTTGTGCGAAAAATGCCATTTCCAATCTTGAGAATATACCATACTCCGCTATCCATCATCATGAGACAATGCTTTTCTCTCATTTTTAAAATGGTCACTTTGCACGCTTATTACACAAGTAACTGTAAAAGATTCAATATGACATGTGGCTTGTAAACAAAATAAAAATGCATTTTATACCACTAATTAAATTAAAAACTATAGACACATCTATAGAGTAATAATTGCATCTATATAAACAAATATTACAAAAATAAAGGATTATTTTCAATGACTAGTCTGGTATAATCAACCTGTATTGTCAGCATGACATTAATTCTTCTTGTTCTGGAGGTGATCTAATCAGTTTCCATTGATAAATGTTGCCAACCTGTGGATATCAAATACATAACCAGTAACTGACAATTGTTACAAGTCAAAATCTCTCAATAAAGCTTATCAGAAATTCTGTAATAGTGTAATTACACTAATTATATATTAATTTAGATAGGGAGAAAGAAATATGTCAATTTTAGAGATATTTGTTTTTACATTCTTTAAGGGTAAAGTAATTGAGTTGAGATTGATGAACCAATTGCCCAGTGGACATGAACAGGATACATCCTTCTCATGGATCCCTTGTCTTCATGTGGTATTTCTTGTGAACTGCACTACTTCCCAAGCAGGAGTATCTTTCTTCATCCATTCTGTCAACCCTTTTCACCTTAACTCTCCCTTAGTATAAAGCGATTCATGTTGATGTCGCGAATTACATCAGGCAAAAGATGAAAGTTTGTTGATACTTCGTGAACTCTCAAAGTATTTCGCCGTATCCGATCAAGCGGAGCTCTGTATGGGTGACAATCCTTTTCCTAGCCGCTCTTGGAGCTTCTATAGATTGGAGTTCGCTATATTAAAAGAAGTAAGGGTCCACTATAGATCTCTTAGAGGTGGCGATGTATTTCATCTCCACATAGTATAGCCTATTACTGCGACTAAAGTAAAGTCAATGTTAGGAAAGTTAGGTTAAATCATACAACATTATTAGAAAAAACTGTTCATTTGAAAACTTATTAGATGAAATTCTCTAACAAAAAATATAAGCAATTAATGATAGTGGTATTATAAAAACTGTATTTGTTCATTTTAATTAGCAATCTGGATGTTTTAAAGAAATTATCTGATCTACCTCAACCTTGGGTTACCTGCTTTTGATTTTTTAAATTCATTATTAGTAGTTCAAAGTTCTATGATAAGAATTAAAAGTTAGTCTTATTTGGTAGTTTAATTATTGTTTTAAATAATTTTAGAGTAACTGAATTATCTCTTTCGTTGAATTATATTTAATCCTGGAATTAGATATATTTATATGAAGATATTGTTGAATTTATAACAATTTGAATAATCTAAATTCAAATAAAAACCTATTTGAAAAATAACATTAAACACTTTCAAATACAGAACCAATAAAACAGTATTATAAATTTACCAATTATTTAATGTTTTCTTAATTTTAAGTTCGAAAACAGTGTGAAGGGAATTTAATGACGTTATTAAAGCTAGATTATTTGCACATTTTATCATGAAATAAATTTTTTAAATTTGAAATAAGTTTTAGTATAAGAATCATTATTTAACTGAAAAATTAATTTTGAATCCATGAAATAATTCAAAAAGATTGTATGTGGAAGAAAGACACTTTAAACTTAAATTTATAAATGATAAAAAGTTAAATTTATGTTTACCTTTAGTATAGTTACCATTTAAACATAAAGCCAATGTCTGCAACGAAATCTACTGCAATCTTTTGTACGGGTTAGAGTTTCATGTTCTTCTGTAGGTGTTATGTTGTAAGCAATCCTCTAACAAAATAAAATCTACATTTCAGATTAATATATAGACAGGTGTTTTTGTACTAACATTAGTTGGAGTTTAGAATCAAATACAATTTTAAAAATAATAAAAATCAACATTAGTCTGGTTACCTCTGTTAGTCTTATTGTTAGTCTCAGTTAAATTGTAACAATATGATTATACAATAAAATACACAAATTGCACAACAATCACAGAAACAAATTTTATCTATAATTGTCAGTAAAAGAAGTCTACTTAAAAAATATATACAATATTCACATCTCTTTTACTTGCTGTTGAGTAGACTTAAGAGCACTAAGGGAGATTGAGAGGGTTGTTACATAAAAAAAAAAAAAACTGTATCTACTATGAAAGGTACAATAAAAGCAAAGTGTATTGATATTGAAATATAAATACAGCAAACATAATATTGGCAAGTTATACGAGGTGATAACTTATAGAATAATGGAGAGTTAAGTTATCGAACATGTATTGACATCTTGTGACAACTTTGAAACAGATCTGCTGTTCAACATTATCAGTACGCTAAAAACAAAACGATGATAAAACTCATATATGTCTTCACATGTCCAGCATTGTTGGTTTGGATTTCAGATTTGAACTTTGTGGTTTATAAATATTGCCAAATAAGAAGGACTCATCCACTAAACTTTGTCCTGTGGCCCAGCCAAGGAGCCCACCAAACCAAAATCATAATAATTATAAATTAGGATGTAAAGGAATTCTAAATAATAAAATATGAATTGGCACTTGCGATTTTGATGAGCAGTGCAATATGACGTAGAAGAAGGGGGGGAGAGATGAGGAGTGGAAGGCTTGAACTAGCGAGCCGACCGAGAGTCTGTTCCGAGAGCCGCGAGAAGGAAGACCGCTACGGGACGAGGTCAGTTCAGTCCATTTTTGGCCATGTGCTAGCTAAATTAAACGGTATGCTTTTCGGCCACTATTAAGGCTTTATCTTGCCGTTATGTCTTTTTAATAAATTATAATTATTTCTGTTCTTTCATTCGGCACTAAAATAAAATATAACATTTAATTTCACTTGCGTTGCGTGCGTTCATTAGAGTCCTAACCCGACTCCTTGGCCCATCCTGATAAGATTCGGCTAAAGTGTACACGGTCTCCAGCCAGCCGGAGCTTCCAGCTGGTCAAAAGAAGTGGAGACAGTCACAGTCCTTTAAATATTAATATTTGCCAAGAAGCATATTTTTTTTACCACAGCAGAGTATTTATAATTTACAGAGGACAGATGGCAGAAACTAGTTCAGGGGACAAGTAGCTGAGGTTTAGGTTAGGTTAAACGGCAAAGAAAATGAAAGAATAAAGATGGTATATTGGAAGTGGAAGGACAGAGACAAAGCCAAAGGTTAGGTTAGGTTAGGTTAGGTTAGGTTAGGTTAAACGGCAAAGAAAACGAAAGAATAAAGATGGTATATTGGAAGTGGAAAGACAGAGGCAAAGCCAAAAGTTAGGTTAGGTTAAACGGCAAAGAAAACAAAAGAATAAAGATGGTATATTGGAAGTGGAAGGACAGAGACAAAGCCAAAGGAAGAAGGTGTTCTAGCAGGAGATAAAGTTGAGGATAAGTTAATGTAATCCATATAGTAGGCTGAAACGAATATAAAAAAAGAACATTTAATTGAACAATAATCAAAACCTAAATTCATTTCTTAATATAATTATATTGTATTTAGTAAATATATCTAAGTATAGTAATGGTTGATAGTTAGTAGCACTTACATCACTAAGAGAACCTGGCGTTGTGCAAATTTTGTAGATAGCAACAAGAGGAATCATTAAAATGGATGATATAGCTAGACTCCAACCAAACCATACTGCCCATCGAGGATAGAGATAATCATGATACTTCAGAGGATCTTGGTCAACCAAGGCAAATACTACAACACTCTGAAAAATTAGAAATTACATGATTGGTTTATAATTAGAATATAAATAGAAAGTTATAGTTGAAATCTTAACTTACAATGATTTATACAACATAAATGTAAAACTTTCCACAATAACTACTATCCAATCAACCAAATCTCATAGAAGAAGTTGGCTTGTACAGGAATCCCACAGCAGATGTTGGTTTGTATAATAATCCCACAGTAGATGTTGGCTTATTTAAGGAACAATACTGAAATATACTGACCATACTAAACAATACTGACTACTTTTTCTTTTTTATAGAAAAACAGCTTTTAATTCATTTGTAATGCAAATATATAAATTTACTTACAATAATAAATATAGGACTAATGAACTTCCAACAAATCCTCCAATAGCAGCCCGGACGGATACCTATCATAGAATCCACATCTTGTGAAAACTTTTCTAGACCTGCAATATAAAAATGAGATAGTAGTTTGTTTTAAATAGTTTTTGTATAGTTACATGTAAAACTATATTTTTAACTTTCTATAATACAGTTTACAATATTTAGTCAATAAAAAATTATAAAATAAAAAAAGAAAGTACATCTATTTTGAGTGTTACATCATCATTCTACTCCAAAACTTTGGGATTCTTCTAGACACTTCCTTCTCATATTGTTTTGAACCAAGTTACCCTCAAGATATTCTCATTGAAGCTATCTCAACAAGAACAGTTCAACTGCATGTTGTGGTTGGTCTAGTTCTTTAGCGGGCTACCTATGGGTTCCATTTTAGTCCACTACAGACAATATAATTATTGAGTCTTCGAAGGATATGACCCAATCATATCTATTTGTATTATTTAATTTCTATTACAATGTTTTCTTTCCTCATTTTTATTTACAAAATTTTATTGATATTTTGGTTTGGCCAAAAGATACACAAAAATTTATATAAACAACTGTTTCACATCTTTTATCCATGGTACAGGATTGATTTGACATTGGTATTAGTCATGCATAAGTTTTAATAGAATATACCTTAGGCAGCTCATTTTTCTGTGCATTCCAAATGCTTTTCCTGTTTTCTGAACTCTCTGATGCTAATGTTAATAACATACAATCCATCATTTTTGTCTCTTATGCTGCCCAGTTAAATTCCAAATAACTTCAGTGGACTTGACATCAATAAATACAGGTTAGCCTATGGGTACTATGACAGTTAGTTTATTTGTTTATATCATGTTTATTTTTTGTCCCACCTGCTTTTTACAAAAATACAATTGTTTGTATGGCTTACAATTAAACAAATAAAAATCTACAATATCAATTATTAAAAATAGTTGAAAATGTCAGTCAATCAGTATTGCAAATAATCAGCCAATAACATTGCCGCAAAGGAACTGTAAACATAACAACGCTAACATGACTTCAAGAAACTCCTCAACCTAATAAATATTGTTGATTCTACGTAGCTTTATAATTTGCTTTTCAAGATACTGACTTTCATTAAACTTCTTAGGGAGTTAACATGAAGATGACTCCACCTTTTTTTACTTAAAATACATTTTTCTATTTCTCCTTAAAATCACATTCAATTTGCTGTTATGCACATCAATATTGAAAAGCATTAGGCTCTTAAATTTGTAACATACTGTTTATTACTTCTAGAATCTACAAACATGAATATGTCAGGATGCCTAAGTTTTCAAATGCATCTCTAGAAGAATCCCAATGGGCCAAACAAGCTATGATTCTAATTGCTTGCTTCTCCAAATAAAAGTTTGCCCGTAAAGGAATTATTTATTGATCAGCATATTTGTTTTGTAGTATAAGATTTTCGTAGTGTGTTTTGTGGTAAAACATTTCACTTTTACTTTTATTAATAATGGTTTAAACTTACCATAGAACCAAGAAACTGCAATTGTTTCAAACAAAGCTGAACACAGTAATGATATTCCAGCAGCATAGGTGTCAAAGAGGTGAAACATGTAGATCCCACCCTACAAAAATAAAAAAACAATCTAGACATCACACACTTTGTGATTTAATATATATATATTTTAAATAGACATTTAATTATTGTTAGTTTAACAATATTTTAAACAGTTTTTACTTACTGGTGTTACATTGATCACAGCGACACAGAAGGAAACAAATGTAGCACACAATGTAAATATTTCTCTCGCATACTTTTTGCCTCTGAAGAAAAAACTGAACTCATCCATTAAACCAGTTATCACACATTCCATTCCACCCATCTGAAAAATTGGAAAATTAATTTCTCATTCTAATGCTAACTACTTTTATATGTTCAATAAATATTTATTATTTAATAAATAAATATACTTTTATAGAAACTGGAATTTAATTCATATGGTTTAAAGTAGATATTTGATTAATTTACTTAATGTTTCTTGACGTGTTCTGAAATTTATTAAGATAAACCTTTTTAGCTTTAAACAGACACATTGCATATATTGAATATATTACAAATTGATAATCTATTTAGAACTTACAAGATTGTATTATTTTGTTCTTCGTTTAAATGTGAAAGGTGTTTTTTAACCCTCTGTTGGTCGCGGTGGGTCAAATCGATACAAGCACTACACTTATTAATGTTGTTATATTTTATACCTTAGTCTGGTGATTCCCTAATTCCAATATGCTTCTGTCGCCCTTTCCTCCAAAGTTCAGGAGGAATTCATTTAACTGAGAAATCACATTACGTGGTATAGGCTCTATACAATGCGACCTCTTAAGAAACTAATTCAAAATTAAATGAGGAAACACATTACGTGATATAGGCTCTATACAATGCGACCTCTTAAGAAACTAATTAAAAATTAAATGAGGAAACACATTATGTGGTATAGGCTCTATACACCGCGACCTCTTAAGAAACTAATTAAAAATTAAATGAGGAAACACATTACGTGATATAGGCACTATACAATGCGACCTCTTAAGAAACTAATTAAAAATTAAATGAGGAACCCCATTACGTGATATAGGCACTATACAACGCGACCTCAAAATTATCAAACTTATAAAGTTCGACCATTATTGTTTTTGTTTGTACCAAAATTAACACATATAATTTAATACCACTTTTAACTTGATACAACTGGTCTTTTCCGATCACAAATTTTTTAACTAAAATTGTCAATTTTTACATAAAAAAAACCCAAAAATTATTGTTTTGATTTGAAACTTTACAAATGTAATATTTTTGTTGGCGGTAAACTTGTATAAAACAGATTCATTTATTGAAACATTCAAAGATCAGAATTAACTATAGAGTCATAGGAAGTGTTTAAACGCAAAAATATCATTTCAATAGACTGAGACCAACCATATGTTACTATTGTGTGTTCCTAAATTCAGAGAATGTGATAATTAATAAACCTGTCACATTTTGAGATTTATTGCAAAATATCTTTAGATGTCTATTTAGAGATCATTACTTCTTAAAAAAGATATAATTAATTAAAATCAATAAAGTCATAGATAATTTGTACACTATTTCAAAGTTTAAGGGAAAAGTGACACTAATACTTACAGCACTGTCAAGTCCTAACATAATGAGCATAAAGAAGAATAAGATGGACCAGATGTAAGATCCTGGCAGTGTGGCTACAGCTTCAGGGTAGACTTGGAATACCAGACCTGGGCCTTTCACAGGAAAACATTGACTTTACAATTAATATAAAATATTATGACAATATATAAAACAATAATTAACTGGCTAATAAATTCCAATTTGGCAGAACAGAATTTAAACTCAATCTCCAGATTTGTAAATTTGTGTATAACAAAATTAGAATACCGTGTTAACTATCAGTTCAAACATGATGAGACATGACGGTTTTAAACAGAAAACACATATTGTCATTTAGAGGCTTTTTTAAAAATGTTTATAGCTCAGCAACTAATAATCCGAATGATTTCAATATTGTTGTTCATAAAGAGGAAATTCCAAATTTTCATTGGACTTTTCAAATTGTAAATATCTTCCATAGATTCAGAGAAATTAATTGCTAAAACTTAAATCCTAAGTTTTTAGAGAATTGTGTACAAAATTTAAACTTGATTATGCATGATATGTACATAATAACCTGGAGAATCGGAAGGAGAATGATCCCTGAAAAATCTTTTTGATATCTCACACGGTTTGCGAGACGTTGGAGTTTAAAGTTTTTTTTCCAAAAGTCATAATTTTTTTAAACCAATAATATGGGTATCAAAAGATATATATTTGAAAAGAGAATATACCCTGAAAAAGTAGGGTGAAATCTCAAACGGTTTACAAGAAATAATTGCAGTTATTATGTGGAAAAAATTACCTGATTGTAACATTTCACTTTTCGTCATTGGCGATCAACTTTTAAAAGGCCTATAGCGCACTGATTACTCATCCGAATTATATGAGGTTTTGCACGAAGAAAGAAGAAAATCCACATTTTCTTGTTTGTTTTTTTCGAATTGAAAATATCTCTTACATTTTCCGAGAAATTATGTAGAGAAAACATCCAAATTTCAACTTTTGCAAAATCACACTTTGACGTTTTTTAAAGCTGAAATATGAGTATTTGAATTTTGTATGTTTATTACCCTTAACACTAGCAGAATTAAATTTACAATCGATTTGTGCTGGGAATGTGAAAATTTCTTTCAATTTCTACATTTTGAAATCAATTGTATCTACTGTACACAAACATTCAATGTCTTCTGTTACTGAACACGGGACAATTTAAATAAACCTAAGTGTTATAGAGTACCTACAACATAAATGGGGACAGTGGTTAAAGCCGACATGATGATGTCGTTCAATAAACTCCACTTGTAAAACCACATTATGGTATGGAAGTTATTCTATTTTTCATGTTCTGATATTGTATTAAATTCATATCATATGTTCAATCTACACTCTGGTCAAAAAAAGTCATTCACGAAATATTGTCTCAATTTTATATAACAGAATCGAAACACACTTCATTTCGAAAGAGAAACAGGTAGTAACTTCTCAAAATGCAGTCACTTCGACCTCTAGATGTCATTTCATCTGACAGTTTCCCACAAATGATGGTACAAAACTAATATGTTATGGGTGTTACAATACTGAAACTAATGGGGGAGGGGGATGAAAGGACACTTCTTATGAATTGTACTCTGTGAATATTCATGTTCTGAGAACTATCACACACAAAAAAACTGAGTATTAAAATCTTTGATAAATTTATGTGTCCATTTAAATTAAAGAACTATCACACAAAAAAACCGAGTATTACAATCTTTGATAAATTTATGTGTCCATTTAAATTTTTTACTCCTTTGGTTATTTTTGAGGTCAGTAATGTCACTCATTCTGGATCCAGTAATGTGGAAGTCATAATACGACGTCTGTCTTCATCAAATGATTCAATTTTAACACTGTTAGATGATAAAAACTACCAAACATTGATTGTTAAATAACATTAAATGGTATAAATAATAATATTTATTTTACCATCAGTAGCAACCATGCTAATAGGTAGACCATGTTTATGTGACATGAATCCCAAATATGTGAATATTACAAATCCTGAGAAGAAACTCGTGAAGCAGTTTACAGCTGTGGTTATTATACAGTCTCTATACAAACAAAATAAAATCATGTTTTAGTATAAACAAATATTTATAAGAATATGTTAATTTGATAACATAATATTATGACTTATCTTGATCAATTCTTGGATTCAAATAAACAAGATTTTGTGTCGGAATACTACTAAGTCAGATATTTAGATGCAACTAATATTTTACAACTTAAAACGAAATAATATTAACAAAATTAAATATTTATATAAAATATTAAACAATAAATGAAGCAAGTAGAAACAGTCATGATAAATTGTGCCGTTAGAAAATATCTAACACACAGTTATCAGTCCAGCGGCTAGATTTAAACTAACAAAACTCGTGGTTATTTATATTCCCAACAAACCACATCTATGTGTTCATCTCAGTGACATTGAAATACAACTAAAACTTTAGGTTCATCCCTCTCATGGATATTATATTAGGGTTATTTTTATAGAAATTGTTTGCTTTTTAAGTGCTGTTCTTACCTGAAGCAATTATTATGAAAGTTATTGTAACTGGCATAGGACAGATGAACACCAAATCCAGCTCCTACAGAATAGAAAATCTGAACAGCAGCGTCCACCCATACCTAAAATTATATAATGTTTAAATATTGTAACAAAAACTTTTATCGGCAACATAACATATAACGAGACAATACTAAAACAAAACTTTATTAATTGATTTAAGTAGTAGAAATTTTAAATACATATTTCATGATGAATGCTATTTTTACTCTACCCTGACGGTTTTCGACTATTCGAGGTTTAGGTGTCTCTAATAATTATTAGTCCTTCTTTTTTGATTCCATGATTACCACGAAGATTTTCACAGTGAAATAATTATTACCTTTTTTACTTGAATTCTCCTGAAATTTTCGATAGTGTTCATTATTGTCCTTGAGATTAAATATATTTTATAATTATTTTATCATTTGTTACCATTAATTGTGTAAATACTGTATCTCCGTCAAAAACATAACTCTAAGTTATAATAGTTTTCAGTCATATTTATTGATAATAAAAAAATAATACATCCATTATCCATCAAATTCATATTTGTGGTTTTTATAAAATGCAATACATTAAAAATAAATTTTGTTAACTAGAGTAAAACATTCATACTATTGTACCCAAATTTTCTCACTGTAAATGCAACTTTGAAGGTTAATTAATTTTAAAATAAAACAAATATCCAATAAATTAAATTACATTTTGTGGAATAAGTGAATGTGGACAATCTTTGATTCATATTGTTCACTGATGGCAGGCACTTAATCAAAATAATTAAAAGCAAAACAAACATATTTTTAATGTTGCATATATTTTTAGAACACTTATCAAACACTATGTTTAGTCTGTTAATATAAAACAAACAAGATATAATTGTGTGATCCTGCTACTACAGCTTTAATGCTTTAAGAAGGGATTAAGTTCATGCCATGCTAGGAAATACCACATTTATTTTACAGTATCAAACAACCAATCTTATTATGATTTTTTTTACGAGATCTCAGATTGATTTTATTTAAAGATCTTTATGTTTTTTTATGGTTCATGTTTTATTTATGGTTTTGAAGGAGCGCTGTATTTTAATGTATATTTGTTGTTTTATTATTATTAACTGTTTTTAATTTGAAAGTATTTATAAATTTAATGTTTTATTTCTTAAGTTAGTTTAATGTGTTTGATATAATATTATTATCTTTTTTTCTTCTTTTTTTTATTTATTTTTTATAAAATGTATTTTCCCTTGTTGTTTAAATTTACTATTCACTAATCTGACATGTACTAACATATTGTAGAAATAGTAAAAAATAAAGTAAATCCAATGTTATTTCCTAATGGAAAATAACTACAAATCTGTACAACTGTAGATATAAGTTGAACAATATATTGCAGTCCAATCTGTACAAAATTATTTACAAATATCACAATTAATAAAAAAATAGAAAGATGGTTCTTGTATCTTTAGCTGAACCAGGTTCATACCATTTTTTTTTTGTATTTTTTACAACTAAATCAATGAATGACACTAAGTAACCAAACAACTTGGAAATCAGTGTCACATTGTAGATCTGTGAAACTATGATGAAAATTTGTTTACCGTTTATTTAATATGCAGTATTGTGATTTGTTTGGTATAGTATAATTTGTTTAGTTATTCCTCAAATGCCATTGTGTTCACCCATTATGTGTACTCTATAGCCATATAGCAAGGGATTTATGGTTTATATTGATATAATAACTTTTCATGAACAAAATATTTGGTGATCGAAGACAGTTTCAGAAATGTGTAAAAACAAAACAGTCACAAGATGGATGTAAATAATGGAAATAAATCATAGTACATAATAAAATAAACTCAGAATGTTAAATTAATAAATATAGAAAAAAATATTACTTAAAACATGTCATACCTGGGTTTCTAGGAGTTTTGAAAGCTGCGGGTGTAAGTAATACTGGATTCCAGACAGTGCTCCAGGCAACATGAGCCCTCTTACTAGTAAGATGGATAATACAACATACGGTAATGTTGCCGTGGCCCACACTACCTTACCTGAAAATTTAAAAGAAAAATAAACTTGTTGAAAAGATATAAGATACAAGTTCATGAATGCCATCTTGGTATTTTCTCAACCCCATCACACAATGTATACAAGTTTGTCACTCGGGTCATGTGGGAAATGTTAAATTGTATTGATAGATGAACAAATCTATCAGTGTACATAGTATAGGGTAAGTTTGTTTAAAACAGTTGCTAGACAGCTTTACTAAACCTTGTAATTGTGTATAACATTACTTTTTGATGTTGGCTCTATACTTATTATACAGTCTGGATGTATAGTACAGCAGTCTTTACTCACTGTTAGTGTCTGGGCCCTGGCAAGCCTTGAAGCTGTACATACACTCGCTAGGCTCGTGTCATTCACTTGGCCCTGCCTGGATCTTGTAACTTTACAAATATTATATTTTCTCAGGAGTTTTTGTTCGAAATTAAATATTTGACAATAACTTTGCTATTTATCTTTGTAGAAAAGTGGAGTTGGTATCAATGCATGTAGAAATTATTAATTGTGCAATTTTGTATGTAATTTAGTGTGTCTAAGTTGAATAACGAATGAGATGTGAGCAAAAAAAAAAAAAAACGGTCTGCGTCGGACCAGATGGTGGAAGTTATACTTCTTTGGCCATTCACTTGTTATTTTATGCAACCGTTACTATATTATAATCTTATAGTGTAATATTAATTTACGACAATGTCAGTAGGCCATAAATCAGGCGGACAGTAAAAATCTTAATCAACTTTGTCTAGCCTAGGTCTGTTTTGAATAAACTAAACTAGTATCAGTCTATAGCATTTTATAATAACACAAAAATGTATAATTGTGCGGTTATAATATTCAAGATTTTTCAAGATTTTTCTTACAATCAATAACAATATACTAAAACACATGGTTAGAAAGTATCATTTACTCGGTTTTGCCTCGGCTGATATGAACACCTGTCTCTTTGTAGCAGATGAGGATCGCCCGAGCGTTCACGACTGCCGCCGAGTCTACCCAAATGCTCGATTTTTCTCAGTTTTAGCGTGACACGGTTTCTCGACCAACACCCCATCCCAACGAACGCAAAGAAGTATAACTACAAAAATGTTTAAAATGGCTGGAATTTTGAGATTTTCACTTGATTAAAAAAATATTATTTTGGATTTGTATTACAAGGAGACTGCAGTCCGTTATACCAAATTTCATGTTCCTGTCATATTTTTAAGCAATTATCATAGAGGCCATGAAATGTTAAAATCAGTCAAAAATGCAGGTAGAAATTTTCCAAAGACGAAGCTCACACTATACTTTGTTTACTTACAAAGTGTTTGCAGCACATACTTGAATATTTCCTGTTTATTATAATTTATCACAATTTGAATAATTACTGTAAGCATATCACAAGTAATAATCATGGCTGTTATTTTTTCTTGAGCTACAATTTGTGAAGTATACTTTGAATGGAAATTATCAAACCGAGATCTACAAATGATTAGTATTGTGTATGGGCAATGGCTTTCGTTTTATTCAGGCTACCTGGTGAAAAACCTTAATTTGTTTTCATTAGATCATTCACATTTAACTATTAATGAACAAGTGTTATGGAGATGATTGGTATGTCAACCTTACTCTTCTAAGTTAAAATGTGGCCAAATAATAATGGAAATATGTAATAAATCTTAATGGTTTCAAATCTTGGATCTAACGTATAATTGAACTAAATTATCATGCACTGTAAATACAGCTATGTGAACGGTCTACAAGTGACAATTTTAATGTATTGTAAAGTAACAAAACTTACACAAATAAAAAAAATCTACAAAACAATTTGAATAAAATCATTACCGGTATATATCTTTATTTTTACAATACTTATTAAAGATGTGATTCTTTTGGTCTAAAATTATACATTAAATCATGTGGTATAAATTGTTTGAATTTGTTTTTCCAACGGAAATGTTAACATAATATACACATAAAATTGAGAAACTCATACCTGATGACTTGACACCTTTAAAGAGAGATAAGTAGAGCATACAGTATACACAGAAGACACAAAGAGTGAGCTGCCATTTTGGATAACCAATATCATGTAGGCCTTGACTGTGTTGCATCTCTAAAACTGCCCGACTGAAAAAAACATAACATAAAAAAATTAAATAAAAAACTATTAAAATATTTACTTTAATAAATAGAAATTAAGAAATGAAACTAACAATCAGTTGTATTTCATGACTCTCAAGGATTAATTTGATGCTAATCATTATTATTTTTCACTTGTGTGTGTGTGTGTGTGTGTGTGTGTGTGTGTGTGTGTGTGTGTGTGTGTGTGTGTGTTTGTGTGTGTGTGTGTGTGTTTGTGTGTTATAACATACTGTGACTGAAAATGAAGACAGTATGTTTTGAAATGCTTAACAAATTTCAAAATACTTGTACTTAATGTGTGTGTATGTGTATGTGTGTATTTTATTATAGTACAAGGTGACTCATTGTAAGTATTTATTGGAGATTCAAAACCAAAGTGAAGGTGGAAACGGTTGTATTCTAGCCATTATGTTTTTCGTTTAATGTAAAAGAAACTAAAAAAATCCTTTTATTTAGATTGTTTGTAATAACAAGCAAAGAATCATAATAATTAAGTGAACAAATTTCCACCTGAACACTACCCCTCAGGTTAATGTTAGTGTACTAACCCTTACATGTAGTTAGTAAGGGTGTGACAATCCCAAGGTACCATAACTTAACTTGATCTACTGCTTTCTTCATCACCCTTATAAATCCCTGTATTTTATCTTTACTATCAGGTTTATTTTGAGCAACTTTGTTCTTTTCTCACTTTGTTATTATTATTGGTATTATTATTATTTTTTTAACACCCAATTTTTCAGAAAATACACAAATCATAACAAAAATTGATCTTAACAGGATTACATTTAAATTACAAAAGTTGGTGTCAAGCTTATTGAAAATTTGCAGTTAAGACTCATGTATTATGTTATTTATTTAATGAAAAACTTAATATCTTTAATCTTAGTATTTTTACAACATATTTTTTATACACAACATTGTATTTCAACAATTTCAGTACATGCTTAATATTCATGAATATGGAATGCAAGCTTTAATTAGATGTATTTATTTTCATAAGTTCAAAACTCATTTAAATTGGAATCATTAAAACAGAGTATGTGGAAGGCTAAAACATTCATTTTATCAATAAATCTTCTCAATACTCACTGAAAATATTCGGATGCAGGAGAATGATGCATCAAAGTACTCTTGTTCCCAGCTGATTCTGCACAATCATGACTGTTCCATGTATGATTGCAATTCATCCATGGAAGCTCTGGTGTAATGCTGGCCACAAGAAAATACAGCGCCCAACCAATGATTACATTGTAGTAGAAGGACACGTAAAATGCACATAATACTGCGCAGAATCCAACACCTGCATGAAATTAAAAATTAATCCAGTAACCTGCATGAAATTTGAAATTAATCCAGTAAATATTTTCAGAGTATAATTGAAAGTTATGGAATGTTACTAAACCCATATTAACAAAGTTTTTGTGAAGAAAATAAATGAAGGTAGAATATTGTGTAATTGGGGGACATGTATGTAGAAGAAACATGGGAAGAAATGTAGAAAATACATGGGGAATAGAAAAACGACAAAAAAAGTCCCAATAGAAGTGATTATAGGTGTGAAAATTCCAAAATCTTCTTTCTTCATCTAGTCTATGGTTAGAACCATTTCTTTCATCTTTCCTATTAGATTGTTTAGACCAAATCTTCTTCTCTTGTTGTTTAACTATATATATTAATTAGAAAAAGTTGTTTGCGTAAAAAAAAACTGCACTTAAAAGTGCTACATCTATTTCAAAATAAGTGTGTTATAATTTCTTATCTGTTTTGATTTTTCTTGTTTGTTAGTGAATGTCACAAACAAGAAAAAGAGTGTAATTTACAAATTCTTAGATTTTTGTAAATGATAATACAATAGAGATTTTAATTTTCAGTTACAAAAACATATTTACAAAATGCCTAATAACACATGTTTACTGATTATTAATTAAACAATTGTTGATTATAATGCCGTTTCAGAATAGTTTCATATTTATTACTTTAATAATCACTATGAGGTAGTGAAACATATGAATTATTATTTTTTAAACCAAATGGGTTCTGTATTTAAATATTTGTATAAAAAAATTAATTTGAAAAAACAACTTTATATTCCTATGTATTAAAACCATTATTATAAGTAAAAAAGGATGAATAAATATTATTAAAATTGGTTGAACAATTCAGTTTGATGTTACATGTAATCATTCTTTTATATGTACCAATCATTACCATTATATATTTATTGTGTTTTATCTAATATTCAGGGTGCCTTAAAATTTTTTTTGTAATAATAATTGTTGAGGTAATTACACACTTGTCCTAAATTCATTTAGTTTGAGTCATGAGGTAATTGTTTCATCATAATCATAATCAGGAGATGAATTTATTTCTAAGTCGAAATACATTTCTTGTTACAAACGCTCAACTGACGTATTGTGTTAACCACAAATAGGCTGTAAGTTAACTGAAGCCAGTGTGTGTAGACAATAGCCAACAGTTGTTAATATGCTAGCATTGTTATCTTAGTGTCAATAGATTGAACGATGTAAGTATACAATGTAATGAATTGTTTTCAGTATGACGAGGAAATATCTATTACTATACGGATGTAACTTGTGTTGTCAATTGTTATACATTGGTGTAAGAGGAAGTTTGTATTAAATTAGAGTTTTAGGCTTAATTGCCTTATAAGAAAAGGAAGAAAAGAACATAAAGTAAAGACTCCTAGCCCTTGATTACTCTAATAGTGTCAGGATGGGAAAAGATAAAAGAGATGAATCTAACTCATGAGTACATAAAAGTGTATAGATCCAACTGGGCTCCTTCATGATTGCCAAGCCTGGACAATTTAATAATTCAAAAAATATCTTGATTTTACAGGGTGATTCACAGAGACATGGACAAATGTTCAGAACATATTCTACTGGCAAAAATAACTAAAAAGTTCATACAAACTAATTCCAAAACGGTTAGTTCCCCAACTATCCACCACTAAATGAAAATATATATAGTTTTAGGAATAAATAAGGCATTGAGTTTAGATTTGGTACACATAATTTTTTGTGTTACGTTTTACAAGTGTACTAAAAGCAAAGACTATAATTTGGTATATTTTTAAAATGATGGTTGTATGCATTCAAACATTTCACGTTGAATATCTCAAAAAACCGTTACTTTACATAAATAATTACCTTTAAAAAGTGGACATATCTTCCAAACACTGATAGGACCTTGGCGGTTGTATTGACCAAGAATAAGCTCCATGTAAAATAAGGGCACCGCTCCAAATACAAGCATTAACGTGTATGGAATCAGAAATGCTCCTGAAATCAACATTCTAGTTTAAATGTACAATGTGAGAGTAGACTAAATACAGTAATTATGCTCAAGATACATATCAATGACAGGTAAGTGAGTAAAACTTGGAAAACATTGAACAAACATTCTCACCCCTCACCCAAAATTAATGGTCACCATGTGTCATTTAAAAAGTGGAAATGATCCATGTCTTTGAACAAATATTTCTATATTTAAATAGGGCCTAAAACTGCTTTCCTTGTTCCATAAACGAGTCGTAAGTGTAAATTGTATTTGATTTAAAGCAAGCTTTTTAACCAAGGTTCATTTTTGTATGTCAATTATTCCACAACCGCAATAGTTTTTTACTTACGGTTTCCCCCACTGGTTTGGAATCATTAATCTCTACATTTCATTAACATTTAAATGAAATGAAAAAATCCTGGTTTCTATGAAAAACAAATATATATATAGTCATCTTTCCATTGGCCCATTTCAATGTAATAGAACAAATTTATGAAAAATTGATTCTTCTATGATAATTGTCTACCTTCCACTGACTTACAGTAATTTTAATACAGTATAAGATTGTCACATTATTGTTATATTATTACTAAAAAAAGAACAAACAATATAACTTATCTATTCAATTAATTAATTTACTTCAAGTTATTCGTTGAAGGTTGCTTACCACCACCATTTCTGTAACAGAGATATGGAAACCGCCATACATTGGCCAAATCTACAGCAAATCCTATGATAGACAGTAAGAAATCCGCATTACTACTCCATGTCTCTCTACCATCATTAGCTTTAGAGCCGCAAACTACTGCTTCATAACCTCCACTTTCTTCCACTAGTCTTACTTCAACTCCTTCTGGAACAAATGATGTCAATTATAAACTGCGATGGACATTATATTGCTGTACAAATATCTTTGTGTCATTACATTCTATCATAGAACAGTGCAAATTTATGTTAGGTAATATACACAGTTAAACTTTTTTTTTTTAAAATATATTTTGACTTACATATTTCATGGAATTTCAATATTATTAATAATATTTATTCCTTAAATATTTTATTTTTACCCCCTTGCAGTTTTTTTAGGCGAAAAAGTGAGTTTTTGATTATTGATTGTTTTTATAGCTTAATAGAAGCGGAATTAAATTTGGAGTCAAGTGGTGCTATTGGAAATTCAAAATTTAATATTTTTTCCATTTTTATCTACTTTTTTGTAAAAATTTCAACATTTAACAATACCAATGATATGCACATCAATAGATGCAGAATTGAAAGGAGAGTAAACCCTGAAAAAATGACTATGAAATCTCAAAGGGTTTACGAGTAATTACAGTTTAAAGTTTTTTCAAAAAATATCAAAATTTTTTTAAATCAATGATATGGGTATCACAAGATGCAGAATTGAAAGGAGAATAAACCCTGTAAAATCACTTTGACATCTCAAACGGTTTAAGAGTTATTGCAATTTAAATGTCAATAAAAATAGCAGATTTTAACATTTCACGTTTCGCCACTTGCAATACCATTTTAAATCCTGTAGCTCCATAACTATACATCGTAATGATATGAACTTATACATAATGAAAGAAGAAAGTTTAAATTTTACTGTGGTTTTTTCAAATCGAAAATATCTCCCATAGTTTCTGCGTAATTAATTCGTGAAAACAGCCAATTTTCAAATTTTGACCATTCCTCCAGTCCACCAATGTTAAACCTTTCAAACATAGTTCATGAGCCAAGTGTACAGTAATATAATTCCAAAGTTTTATGTTGTTTACGTATATATGAAACATTGCCTTATATAGTTTGTTGTAAATTACTTAACTGTTACAATATATTATTTTGTTGTTTATATATAGTTATTCTTTTTAATAAAGTATACATTTTCTAAAAATAAATAAAATACTTATTCTTGCTAATGAATAATATAATCAATATACATATTAAGTGATTGTACAAGCCAAAATGAATGACATTACAGATTAGATATTGGGGAGTGTTGGAAAGGAATGCCACAAATGTATTTCAGATCAAAGTACATTCCTCTCTGCCATTAGAACATAATTTAATTTTATATTGTACTCTTTTCTTTGTTCTTGAGGGATGTAAGGAAGACTCATAAAAATCAGCCGAACCTAATAAGCAATTTTAACAATACAATTGTATAAAATGTAGTAATTAAGCATAATTTTGAAATCATTATGAGGTGTGCCCAGAAAGTAAGTATTGTATTCGTATAAAATAAAATATTTATTAAAATTGTTTTTAATTTACTTATTTTTATAAGAAAGGGCGTACATTAAACTATTTTTCTACAGACATTCCACCATTATTAAGACATTTATCATATCGGGTTACCTACTTTAACATACCCTCTTCATAGAATAATGCCACTTGTGAAGATAACAACTGTCACACAGTATTTTTGACAGCTCCCACCGTTCACTTTGCACGCCAGGGCTCCTGCATGATCTGTCGTGAGGTTTTACTTGACTGGACTCTGTGTCCCAGCCAGTTATAGTGGTCATCGTAAGAAATTTGGCAAAAATTATTTTGGGGGCGAACGAAAGAAAACTTTACCTAAACGAAACTAAACGGTCCAGCGTTTACACAAGCGGACCAATCACACAAGCGGTCCGTGATACTATTCTGGGTCACTTGTATAGTCAGAAGCGTTATCTCGGTTCCACTGCACACGAGAGTGGGGGAAGACTAACTACATCTACAAGGATGATCGTACGCGCCTGCAATCAAGTACTCGACAATCCGCAGAGCACAAATGCCGGAAGGGCAGGATCAGCTGGAAAAGCAGGGGTAGGTGAAATGCCAATTAACCAACCAATCGCAGCATATGTGACCGTGCAGCAAACCGGTCATTACTTTCTGAACACGTCTTAATGCATCTAGTTTAATACATAATATGAATTCAAATACCAACAAATGTAAATGATTTTTTACCTTTACAGTTTGCAACTAACGTGATTATTTGTTTATAAAGTACCTGTTTTAATAAAATCCTTTCAATATGCATAATATTATGCAGTTTTGTTTCTAGAACAGACAAAAATTGCACTTGGCTTGCTATAATTTAGAAACTAAATTAGATTGAAGTAAACAAATAGCAAGGTTTTATTTTAAAACTAAAATATTCTTTGGATTAATGATCATGTTATCACTAACAATATTAGTTAGTTTTCAATTGCTTACATATTTACAGATAATGAGTAATTTTGTAAGTAATTATCGAATTTATTCATAAAGCTGTAGAGATAAAGTTTTAAAAATTTAATTAATTTATATTAAATTGTTTTAGTTTATATTATATTTTATATAAAAACCTTCAAATATTTAATAAGTTAATTTAATGGAACTAGATTTTCCTACATGTTTTTAAATTTGTACCTGAACTACAAATAATTTAATTATTTATTTTGTTAATCTTGAAACATTAAAATATAATCACTATTGTATAAATGAAAGACTATAAAATCTTACTTTTAGGAGTAGTGTCACTGTCAGATGCTTCGGAGAGTTCTAAGAGGGAAGCATGAGGGTCTTGACTTTGTGATACATCCCTCGTGGACACCAGAGTGGACTTCTGGTAAGACCTAGTACCAGGGCCACAGTATGGTATAAAACCTATAACCAAGTACAAATAGTTTGTGAATTTATTCCATTAATGTGTTATGAACATTATATTACAATTTAGTTTAAACAATTACTTTATATATTTTATAAATATAAATTAAATATATTTAAATTTGATTGACCGTTAAGCTGTATATAAAAGAAGCTAAGGATCTACAGATAAGAAGAAATAATGAAAAAAAGAATTATTTTATTTTCTGGTCTTTGTATTCTAGTAAGGAACAAATAATAGTGACATGACTGTGAAATGCTCTGCCACTTCTAGATATCTATTGATCCCCTCTACTCCTTTCAGTCTCTAGAAGCCCTTCAGCCTCAACTCCTTAAGGAAGTACAGCATATGAAGGCCGTCAAGGATAGGTATCTCTTCTACATTAATCCGGTACCATTCCAAATTTGTAGCTCTGTTCTGCATTACTGACAGCATTCAACTAATGGTGTGGGGGTATCTTCACCCTCTTGGTCCCATCCAACCCTAAGGTGTTCCCCTAGTCTCTAATGCCCCAATAGAAACTAGGTGTTTTCAGTTTAATTCTATTCTGATTTCGACCTTCCTCTTTTATAATTCCCCAGGAGTTCTCTTATTTGGTATTCTTTCTATTACAGTTCATTCTACCTCTATGTTTTACCTTCTAATTGACTTGTTTGAACTTTCTTTAGTATGTTTATTATCACCATCTTATTGAGAAAAACTTGACAAAGTGGAGAACTCCACATGTTGGTAGTCATCACAGATTGCATGATCAATTCAGTAACAAACATAATCAGCAAATATCTAAAATAAGCCTCTGTAAAATTTGTATATTCAACTAAATTTGCGGTTATTAGAAGCATTATTATTCTTTTGTTTAAAAGTTATAAGTAATTTGGTAAAAATAAATTACTTTAGCAATCTATTACTTTTAACAGTAGAGAAAAAAGATATAATTGGATGCACATTTTACAACTGAACAGACTAGCGGGTTTTAAAGGTGAGATACTATTATAAAAAAACATTATTTTAAACTTACAACATTTAAAAATTTGCCATCTTATTGTTTTGGCTAATGAATTTGTTTATTGTAAGAAGTACATGCCAAAATTGACAAAATAAACAATAAAGTTTGTTGATTAAGCCAAACAGAAGTTCACCACGTGCAAACGTGTGAATACAGGCATGTGTAATTTTGTATGAACATTCAAAACCGTTTGTGACGAAGGGTGTGCGTCAAAGCCGATGCTCATTTTAATGGTCTCGTGTCAAAGAAGGTGTGATTTCCAAAGAAAATTTCCTAATTTTAAAGGGAGTGTACTATCAGATTGCCGTAAAGTACTATTTGCTGTAAAGTACTCTGTAAAGAAAGAATATTATTAAGTTTATTTCATTGTATTTTATCTTCTATAATTAATTAATTGTGAATTTATTTTATATTTTGTATGGAATACATGTCAAAATAAAGTACTTTTTCTATTCTATTTTATATTCTATTCTATTAGATACATATTATACTGATTCTTATTTAAGACATATTAAAACATAATAATTACTTTGAATATTACACTGTACTAATAAAGAAATTAATTAAAAATATAAAACAACTAAATACAGCTAATCAAGTTCTATAATACAATAATTATTATAGATTGGTGATCATTTGATAATAACTGCCATCCTCTTAGTAGAAAGTTATTGACTATAAATATAATATAATGTGTGGGTATCATAAATGTGATTGCGAAGGAGAATAGAGCGTAATATGTTTCTTGATTTCTATTTACGACTTCTAGATTGTTTTTTGCAACGGAACGTCTGCCTTCTTATATAAGCATTTAAGACGAACTCTGGCTTCAACAATATTCACTAAGGTGATATTATGAACATGTATTAAGTTTAATAGAAGTTGTCAATGAAGGATTTTAAAGCTTGAGTATGTTGAAGTTTCAAAAGAGGTGTCACGTTAGAAAGTCAGAAATTGAAAGAGAAAAATACAATTCAAATTATGCTCATGATTTAAGACTATTAATAGAAAACAACATAGTAATAATATTCCTCATAATGGTAGCAAAATATTTTTTCACTCAATGAATTGAAATTAGTTTGCAATCACAGTGGTAATGAATTTATTAATTTTGTATGTTTAAATTGAAATAGAGAAAAATAGGTGGAATAAATACAAGTTATTATGAATATATATATATATATATATATATATATATATATATATATATATATATATATTAAAAGACCAAGAGTTGTTACAGTTTAAAATTGTCAGCACTATATAACTGTTGAGCTACTTAATTGAATAATAAAAAATAACAAAGTTTGGATGACAAAAAATATTATTAACGACATTACTACATGTAGCACAGGTGTTTGATAAAGTTCGACATGCATGTAGGTCTTTATTATAAAATTAAACAGTACCTACCGTTATATTTCTACTTATTACTAAGATCATTTCTCGAAGCTAAGTATTTCTTAATAAAATAACAACCAATTTATTATACTCAATATAAAATGGCGTTCCGAAAGAACAGGTTCTTTGTCCAAAATCTTTTATTTACCAAAGATCTATCATCACGAATCATTATTTACACCTCAAACATCATGAAGATGATATAACTGATCCGCTTTCCAATCTTGACTCTTAAACCGATTCTAGTTTATAACAGCAAAACTTAGACAAATGACAAACTGGCTAAATAAATGAATTAAAACTGTGAGTGCACATACAACGAGAAAAGCAAGTGTCTACCAGTGACCTTTCATAATCAGTTAATACCACAACAAAATGAATTAAAGAACCTAGACATAGTTCTAGATCGATACCTGACCTGGCAAAAACAATTTGGGCTTAAGCTGGTAGAAACAACTTGGGATGCCAAGAACATAAAATATACATTTTTCGTAGAAAATATATTACTATTTGTGACATGTAATTTGGGTTAAAATAAATAATCATGTTTTTGTATAAATTAAGTTTCTTTATCATAAAAGCAAACTTGACTTGAAATAATCACACGGCACGCAATACCATAGTGGCGGTAGAGAAACAAATCAGATAATTTGCTGAGGGCCTGACGGCTAATTTGGTTTAAATTTCATTTCTTGTATAAAATAAGGTAATTGGTTCTTTTATCGCTACAATTTTTGTTAACTTTTGTACGTAACCTATTACTAATATTTAAAAATAATGTAATCAGTATTCTACGGACCACAATTTAAATGTTATGAATGAACGAAGGTGCAGAGTGGTTAGGGTCACAAGAGGACACATATTTTCCTTACGATGAACAGCTGCTAAAAGTTAATTCAGAATTTCATTGTCATGTACAAGTATACACTTGTAAATTGAAGTGGATAACAAAACTTACAAGTGGCAGTTTTGGATTTGAAAAGATCAAATCACAACTGAACAGGTCCAATATGATTACCCTTATGAATACTTTGTAGGGTAGTCTTGATGTATAAAGGCGTGGGAAATGTCTACTTGTTAAATTTGAGGGAAACTGTAAGTATGATTGAGTTGATAGCAACAAAACTCAGAACATTTTGTGGCATATTTATCAGAGTTATAGTTTTGTTATTGCAGCTCATGTATCACTGAGGATGGCGAATTTGTCGTTGAAACGCGTTTGATTGTTTGATTAAATAAACGTAGTTTTTGTGTTCGAGTTTGTGTTTTACACATATTTACCAATTAAATGTTGTTTGATGATGGTAGGATAATATGATCAACTAAAGTAACATCTGGATTGTTTCACATAGTCGTAATATTGTGAATGAGGATAAAATCCATATTGAGGTGTTTACAGAGTAAGCTGGTTTCAGGGTGCTTCGAGCACAAAAAGTTAAATTTAACTTGATACTAGATTATTATGCAGTGTAGTAATAACAATATAAAACATAATTTTTAGCTGATTGATCTTCATGTTTCATGACATGTAATTTAAAAAAAAGAAAAGATTTTGAAGTTGCTGTACATCTTTCACAGTGATCATCTATAGTTGCAGTTGTCATTAGGTGTATAAATAATTGGGGGTTCGTACCAATTTCGAGTCTTCTATTTTGTTATGTAAGATTATTGTGTGTCAATGATAAAACTTATGCTTGCGTCTTACTTATTAAATCTTGAAACACTTATAGTGGGCCGAATTGTGAGAACCGTGTGAAACCGAAATTTGAATAATTAATTTAACGCTTTTATTTAGCCAATATACAAAGTATAGGGTGAGTTTATTAATCGTAAAAAAAATGTTGACCTTTGTTTTTTTACTGACCTTCAAATTTCATGACCTTGGGAAACTAAAAAAAGTAATTTTTAACATTCTATCTATCAGTTGTCATTGTTGTTGTCTGTAGGCAGGCATGGTAGCGGTCACAAAAAATAAGACAGGAACATGAAATTTGGTATAAGGCACTTATAGAGTAGTTATATAAAACCCTGTTGACAGTTAGAAAAATGAAATTGAACACATTTTCCAAGCTAATGACCATGATAGGGTTAACAAAAGACCATATTTCAGTCTCTCCTGATTCTTTAAGTAACGTAAACCATAGAGAGTGAATATCAGATAATTTGCTGATAATTTGGTTTACATTTCATTTTTTGTATAAAATAAGGTAATTGGTTCTTTTATTGCTACAATTTTTGTTAACTTTTGTACGTAACCTATTACTAATATTTAAAATTAATGTAATCAGTATTCTACGGACCACAATTTATATGATATGAATGAACAGTTGGTAACAGTGAAAGGTTATGATCCACAGACCTCCGAGTTATAGGTCCAGAGCGCTTCCATTTAAATATCTGTAGAATAAAAAAATATTTTTCAGTTTTTTTTTATACCTTGATTTAATTAATTAATTATTTTTTCTCAAATTGATCTTATTGTATTTAAAATTTCTGACAAATAGTTGAATGTACATTTTGTATAATTAAAAATTCCTACATAGAAAACAAAATTAGTTGAAAATTCGTCTATTTTACACTAGTCATTTGGTAGTCTAATTATTAAAGGAAATAATTTTATAGAAACCATATGGAGTAAAATAAATATTAGATAGGGCGTTGGTTACAATTTATATATTCACGTGAGTCACATTTTGTTAATACAGTCGGTCCCGTCCGGTATTCTCACATGGTCGTGATTTTCCGCTTCAATGCTTCAATAGACGCACCTCGACATAAAAGCTTTCCTAACCTACAATCTAATCAGATTCCGACCCCAAACTGCTGAATAAAACAAATTTTCCCTTCTCTGAACAATAATTGCTTGATTAAATCAGTTCACATAATCTTATTTCATAAATGGTTATGGATTTTTAGTTCGATACTGGGTCGCTTATATAAAATTGTAAAAATTAATCGAATTATAACTTTATTGTTGTGTTTATTTCAGCTGGAAATTGATTATCAAAATGTTGTTATAACATTAATTTATTCTGAAAGGTTTTCTTTTTCCATTCTTTGTACCTATAATTAAAAACATAAACAATACAGATTCCCTGCAATATCTTAATTAGATTTTTCTAACGACTTTAAATTGTTTCGTGGTAGGTCAACTTCGTAAAATCAAAACAAGTTTTAGACACCATCATGTTACTTAACCAACCCTATTATACAATGTAATACGAGCAGAACTTCTAAACGTAATTCCAAAAAGTTGTATGCGACCTTGTAGAAAATGTTAAATGGGTACTGGTAGATCAAAGAGTGGTACCCAGGAGGGTAAGTTTGTTTAAAACAGCTGTTACACAGGTTTTCTGAATCTCGTAATTGTGTGTATTACTACTTTCCTAGCGTGTATATTAAAAAGTCCCCACTCGCTTCACTCGTTTCAGTGTCTTGGCTTTATTAACATAATTTTAAATCGTATAAAAATCAGGAAATGTTCCCCCATTTGAAGTTTTTTTATATATTACTTATTAGAGATTCTATGGTGGCCATCTTGAATTGATCATTCTGTATATTAGAACAAAATATCTCAGTTTAGGTTCGGTAGACAAGAGGTTAGGTTAGGTTAGGTTAGGTTAGGTTAGGTTAGGTTAGGTTAGGTTAGGTTAGGTTAGGTTAGGTTAGGTTAGGTTAGGTTAGGTTAGGTTAGGTTAGGTTAGGTTAGGTTAGGTTAGGTTAGGTTAGGTTAGGTTAGTTTAGGTTAGGTTAGGTTAGGTTAGGTTAGGTTAGGTTAGGTTAGGTTAGGTTAGGTTAGGTTAGGTTCGGTAGACAAGAGAGGGAGCGAAAACACGTTACTGATTAAAGTGTTATAATAATAAATATCATAATATACAGTATAACAAACACACAGAACAAAATTCTCATAAAAAAATACGCCTAAGTATCAGACGCGTTTCAACGTAAACAGGTCCTCTTCAGTGATACACCAGCTACACCGACCAAACCACAACTTGGTATTACACACAGAAGTGTGTTTGTTATACTGTATAATTTTTCTCATAAGTCAAGCTCAACATTTAATATCATAATATAGCTCATTTGATACAGAGTGATACAGGTAAATTTTGAAATTTTTGTTGGTAGCCATGGAAGATTGTTGACGCTGACTAACTTAAGCTCACTTGATCCTTCTATTTAGTAATGGAGTGGTGTTACCTGATTCGACGACTATATTGTGCTCGAATATTTGAAAATATAATCGAGGAGAATGAATTTTTTTAACAATTTGACGTTGAACGAAGCCGATGCCCATCTTAAATATTGTAAATAATCAAAACAAATCGTTATTATGTACGAGAAAACACTACTAGAGTCTACTACTATTGGTTGTTTTGCAACATAGTTATCACGTGATGTCATCGTATGGCTGGAGACTTTTTTGCACAAAGATTGTAGACATTTCCATAAATTATTGACAACGCCTGGTTTCAACAAGACGGATCATCACATTAAAAGCAAAGTGTATCGCACTAGACCTGCTACAATCAAAAGATAAAATCCAAAAAACCAATTACCAAAATTTCTATTTAAATATTACTTCGAACACCGCACAATTTTAGTAAAATACGCATCAATTATACGCTGAAATGGAACTCACCTATGCAAGATGCAATTTTCAAGAAATAAATTTACTATATGTATTTTAAATTGCAAGTTATTTATTATTAAATCGGATATTTTTTTAAATTTCATAAAAATAATAACCTTTTCATTTCTTCTTATTTTATTAATTCCCTAAACTTCAGAAACTAACTGTAACGACAAGTGGTACAACATCATATAATAAATAAACTATAACAATGAGAGTACCATACCTGCAGCTGGACAAGTAAGACATATAATGTGGCCACAAACAATTTTATTATTTATGTACGACGAGTCATACTCCGATTTTATATGTGTTAATGTTTTGTGTTACGTGTCTATGTGTTAGTGCGGGCCTGATGAAGCCGACAGTGTTCGGCGAAACAGCGCTGTAGCTATAACCAATATACGGACTGAGGACAACCTCTAAGGTAATTAACTATATTATATAACAATGACATTAAATCCCCCAATTGTTACAAATAAAAAACTAAGTAAATTTAAAGATAATAAAACACAATTTTTTATTTTGTACTATCCAATTTTTATTAGTCTAGCCGACCAATGGTTTTGCCTGCTAAGGCATTGACGAGGCTGTAATAAAAAATTGTGTTTTATTATCTTTAAACATGGAATTCCACCAAGAACCATCGGTCTCAACAGTAATGAAAATTAAGTAAATTTATTTTAATCGGATTAACCTCCAAATTTTTTTCTTCCTAAAATCCCAATCGTAATGTTACGTTTGACAAATCTATTTATATTTGTCTGAAATCAATCCTGATTTCTAAACTAATCTTGTTTATTCATTAAGGATGACGAGAAGCCAGATATATACATGACTTCACGCACAATTCCGACTCTACCTCAACTGTATTTCCAACTATAATTTTTGTAGGCTACAAAGTTCAAGGTTGATACAACCAAAAGATGTTTCCAATGTTTTAGTCAATTTATTTACTCAGTATAGGCTATGAAGAACAGGTCAAGTTTGTTCTAAATTCCGACTTCTGTTTTTTGATTGAATATCACGTTTTATTGCCTCTGGTAATCGAAAAAGTAGATTTCGACAGCGTCCGTCCAACGTTGTCCTAGCCAGTACGTAAGTATGATATCGGCCACATCTGTGAGGCTTAGGTCCTCGATGACGTTAAAACGTAGTGAAATATACAATTATGAGGTACATAGAACAACAATTTTAAACAAACTTGTCCTACTGTATAAGGCTTTTTGATGTTTTATACAATTTAATATTTCTTATAATAAACCAACTTTTGGATATTACATTCAGATGATTTGCTTGTATACATTTTACGATAGGGTTGGGTAGGTATAATGATGGCGTCAAAACTTTATTATTTTTTAAAAATATTTTCCAGTTCTAGATTCTCTACTAAATAACAATACTTTTATTTATAAAATCAGTGTTTTTTATGACCAATAGAATAAAAACAGAAAAGTAATATACTGTATTCAAAGTAATTAGAAGAACATTAAAAAAAAAAGTATATCAAAGGAGATAATTATTTCTGAAGCTAAGGTAAGGAACAATCGCTTTTATGGTGATGTTGCAGTACAGATTCACACTTGATATTGTACACTTGTAATGCAACACTGGCTCATCGCTAATTCTGATTCAAGTGCTCTTAACAGTGAGTAACTGTTACCTAAAATGTTTGCATAGCTAAAGAGGAAGCTGCAAAATAGATCAAATTTTCAAATTGAATATTCTTACATCACTTCTTTGGCTCCTGAAGTCTGATTTGTTTATGAATATCAAAAACCAAATAAGTTAATAAAAGAATCACTTGTGCGGCTAAATCCAATAGAATTAAAAACAAAATAATGGTCCACATCATGGTATTTACCCTTCCCACATAATTTAATACAATTCAATCCTTTATATATATATATAATATTTAGTAACTTAAGAGCTATTATCTCATTTTTCCCCGTCTTGTGACTCCTTTTGTCTTAGTATTAGCTCGACCGAGGTCGTTAAAACATTAATACAATTACACTAATAGACCACAAAATTATACACTCGTTATTTGTTTATTTTATTAAAATTAAAATTAAGATAAAAAGAAATCACAAGACGGGATCAAATAAGGTAAAACACTGTCCTCGTAGATGTTTATATTTTAAAAAGTCTCCACTCACTTTGCTCGTGTCAGTGTCTCGATTAGAAGTTATAGATATGTACACTTCCTTTTTTGTATAAGGCGATAATGACCAAGAGGTTTTTCAAATAACAATAAACGAAAAGAAAAGAAAAAGCTTACATAGGATTTTAATATTTTATTACTGAAGGGTTCGAACAAAAATATATTTACTAAAGACAGGGGAGGGGATAGTTTGATGACAAAAATTACATACTTTGAAATACATTTAAATATCTTCAAGGTAATTTTAAGAGTAGTTAACAAAAGCCGTAGAATTCTGAGAAACTACGTTAGAAAATCAGTGGATCATTGAACAAACAAAATTTATCTACACAATTACGGAATTACGTTTGTATAATGTTATCTTAGTTTAATATTCGTATCATTACTTGTCAAATAATTCCCTTTTACTAAAACAGATTTGCAGTTACGTAGTCAAGTTTCCTTTTAAAGAGGTTAGCTTTCTCTTACAGTTGTGACCTTGTATCATTGTTAATATTTATTACAAGGAAGATGTTCTACTGAATCACAGAGTATAGACAATTTGTAACGTTTTCAAGTTTTGGAAGGTCAAATGATAATTCGTTCAGTGTGAAAATACCACAGTTCCGTGTAATTGCCTTCAATCTGTTGCAATGAAACCCTCCATACACATTGATGTTGTGCGTGTTGCATAGTCAAATTGAAGGAGTAATGCTTTAAGTATGATAGTACTGAGATTAAGAAAAACTGTTTCTACATGAACTTCAGTGACTTATTGCAGGTCATAGATGGAACGAAGATAGAATTCCAGATGTTTGTATGTGCCGTCTCTATAACAAAATTATTTCTTTTTTATTGTAGAGAGGTCCAATTTTATAGCTTATCGTCCACAAGAATAAGAGTCATCCAACTTTTAGTTCCGGATAATACATTGAGATCTGGATACTTCACAAAAACCAAGCGATTGTAAGCCGTAATGGCTGAATATCATACGCAGTTTTAATGTGACAGTGAGTGACAAATGTTTTTGACTCAGAGTAGTAGATTGTTACGCATGCGCTATGGGGTGGGTGTACACTGTGCAGCACTATAGTACGGTCAGTTTATTATAACAGCTGCCAAATTTCAATAAGAAAAAAAATATATATAAAAAGATAGGTTTTAAATATCTTCGTTTCTGTCTGTCGGTAATTTTGTGTTTTTGAACATTACATCCCTGAAAGCAGATATCTAGTGAAGATTTGGTATATAGAATATTTATGTAATTTTTTACCAGTATACCAGAAACCAAGATTTCATTTTGTATATTTTAAAAAAGCCGGAAGTTTAAAATGATTAATTTAGATTACTCATAAATCAATAACGTTGCAAAATATGTACAAAAAAAGAAGATTTTTCCGTTTAACCGAAAAATCAAATGCTTTACAAAAAATTTCAGTAGATTAAAGGTAATCCAGTTGACGACAAAAACCAATAAAATAAAACTATCAGTCACAATTTTGACTGTTAAAGTAAACTTTTGAATTATTTTGGCAATGGATTATAATATTATTATAATAAATAAAACATTAAATTTTGATTTAAGCTACTCTTGGTTGTTGTAAACAATTAAAAAGAAATTACGCCTAATTTTTTTTTGAAAAGAAGTTATCTTTTGACCTACAGAACAAATGAAAAAGTTTAGTTTTAAGTTAAAATATTAGTTTATGAAAATAATGTATATCGTTAATGGTTTTCAAGATATTCACCATTAAATATTATAATATTCACCATTTTTAAGTTATACAAATAAAATCTTGGTTTTTGGTAACTGGTAAAAAGTTAAATGTATAATGCTTATACCATCTCTTCACTCAACCTCTTATCTACTTCCAAAGTTATATAGTTTTGTGTAAAAATACAAAATAACCGACATAGGGAAAACGAAGAGTGACCTTAGCTATGTCTACATAAAATTTAATTATTTCTAAATCTTCAAACAGCTCCACAAATATCGCCGTGGAATTTTAAATCACTCTGTATATTGATTACTAACTTCCTTATTTTACAATATTTCCATCCATTTCATAGTCAGACAGATTGTAGAATTTCCTTTAGAACTCTCTCTTACAGAGCATTCAAATCTATCATTCATAACATTCTAATAGATACGATGCATATTTTAAAATTACATTAACGTCGCTGTTTACTGGATTCGTTAAAAACCATTTCCATTTTAATATTTCATAATAAATGTTCTGAGTAAAAAGAGGTTCAATATTCGTGTAGTTACAAAAACCAAAAGGGTCGCGATTTTCTAATAAATTTCTATTAGGCTCGTTAAGGCCAAATCGAAGTATATAAAGTATTGATAAATACAATTACTAGGACACAAAACCTGTGTAACAACTGTTTAAACAAATTTTCACTACTGGATAAGACACATTGCTCTACCAATACAATTTAACATTACCTACAAAGAGCAAGAAACCAATTTATGTAGATTACATTTAGACTATCTGATTGTATTACATTGTAAGTACCATGGTGTCGCCTGTTAACTTGTTTGATTCTGTTATTAAATATGAATGTAATACAATGTTTAAACTACTAGAAAAAACGTCATCTGTTTTTTAAATTTCGTTATAAAAAGTTAGAAACAAAGCTAGGAGAAAATAAAAAAAAAAGTTTCTACAATCACACAGGAGTAAATAATCAGTAAAGACCAGTTCGTCTAATTATTCAAATATGTTACAATTAAAAAATATATTGTTTTTCATTGCATTTTTTCAGTAACTGAAAGTTTATTTTATGGTAAATATTGTAGAAATTATAACTGAAGAATTCAGTTTGATAATCTGGACTTTCAACAACCAACAGTACAATGGATTGCCACAAAAACATATATCGATTTATTTCAATCACTTGTTACACTAGATTTAAGGCTGTCTGGTAAACCGAGTTGTTTCCATGATACAATATTCTAATTCAGAATGATGAATAACTCTAAAACTTGAAATTTACAGCTTCGTGCTTGTAACCTCACGTGTTCAAAGAATTTCTCATATCTGAACACACGCAAACTTTTAGACAACTTATACGTCATGCCGGATGTCGTTCCTTAGTGGAAACCATTCAAGTTAAATTGTGAAATAATTGGTGGAAAATAAGTCATTAATATTTATGTTTATAATTAAAGCTCTAACTAACCAAATATATAAACTAAAAATATTTTTTCGTAAAAAAAGGAAAATTGCTAAACCAATATGTCAATTTGTAAAAGAACTTGGGTCATATAACTTCAAGTTTCATTAAAATTTCAATAAAATAGGTTCAGCTGTTTTTGAGGAATCAAGTTATTTATAACAACCCCATGACTTTTTTACCTAATGACTGCGGTAAAAAACAACTAAATTACCGAAACCTAACGAACTGGCATTTTTGGAGACAACAAACAAGAAATTGTGTTTGGTTCTGTGGAGGAAAATTTAATCAAAATTGTTAGAGCCGTTTTAAAGAAAATTGTAATTTTGTGCTTTATCTTATAGGAACTACTTCCAAATTTTGAGTTATCAAATAAATTAATAGGGTCTAAATGTATCCATATTATAATTTTATTAAAATAGGTTCACGGGTTTTGTCTGTGTAGAAGCGACAATTTTTTGTTTTATTCTAAAGACTTGGAAACGAATGTATTCTCAAAAATTCAACATCTGTTTTTTGGTTAATCACGTAACTTTCTCTATGTATGTGTGAGTAAAATATTTCGGAAACTTGGAGAACAACGTAAATCATTTTCTCTTCACTACACTCAAGTTAACCTTTTAATTCACCCTTTTAACCTATTGCAACCAAAACTAAATTAGAGCTCCCATTTCAAAATTCCAAATGAAAAAATAAATTAATTATTGCTAAATCACCTCTCATTCCATATTAAAATAAAAATCTAGCTACTGCATTTATAGGCGATACACGTGTGGTTTCGTATAGTTAAGGTCGTCCTAAAACCACTAAAAAGTTATAGATATGCATATCATTAGAAATCCACTGTTCCTAAAATAAATTCTAATAGAATCGAATATTTTCTTTGGAATAAGGAAGCTTTTACGATTAGTTTGTAGTTGTGTTTTAATTAAAAATAAAACAACATTTAAAATAGTTGGTGAATACATTATGGTACTAATCCAACCCTGCAGACCCTCTATATCAATAAATCACTAGCTATTGGTTAGGCCCTAATGAGCTGCGTATACTCGCTTGGCTCGTATCAGTGCCTCAGCCCTTTACGGTTGAATATGTGAAGGAGCCATCACGTTTCTCGTAAAGTGTCACAATTTCTTGGAAAGTTAAGGTTCGAAATTACATTTTTGACAATAATTTCGCTATTTGTCATCGTAGAGAAGGGACGTTGATACCATTTAATTGGTGGTTTATACCCTCATTCTAAGTCTCATATACTAAATTTCATGTCCCTATATTAATAATTTTAATGCCCGCTATCATACTTACCTACGAACGTATGACGAAAAAAATTTTTGTTTCCTGAAGATCAGAAAAAAAAAAAAAAAATGGAGGTCGTATATTTTGTGTTTACCTTGCATATTAAACTGGTATGATAAGTAAAATAGGATTTCTTAGTACATAACTAGATTAGAATAGGAGGAGAATTTCTAATATTTCTTTAATTTTATTACTGACACTGAATTCTGTGGTTTATAACCGAGAGAACAAAAAGTATATTTCTGAAAAAATACACGGAAGAAGAAACAGTGCACTATGTAAGATAAAGTTATTGATTCTAAGAAAATACATTTTATGTTGCAACTAAGCGGCGAATTAATAATATCTAAGTAAGGAGCGCAGAAGTGGAGATAGGGAAACTAATTGCAACAAATTAAATACTTGAGATAGCGTCCTGTCTAATTAAAACAACGAGGAACAATTTCTGTTCAATGTTTATATTAAGGTTTCTAGTAAATCCCTGATATTAAAACCAGAAAACATTGCGGTCACAGTTAGTTTAAAAATAGTTAAGAAAAATATTTATAGTAATTTAAAATATGGTTAATTTTTTCTAGAGATAATTGTTAATGTGTTTCGCTTTGCTTAGACAGTAACTGAAGTTTGATAATCGCAAATAATTTCAATCTCAGTGTTTCGACTGAACTTCACTTTAGTGCCACCACGAAACCGAAATGCGAGTTTCAACATGTTGTCTGTCCTTCGTCGTTGTCGACTGTACGGTAGTGGCCACACGTACAAAATAGTCTTTATTATTTGCACATTTAAAAAAAAAAACACAAAAAATGTATGTGCCAAATCTGAGCTCAATATCTCATCTACTTCAAAAGCTATAATGATTTTTAAAAAATACAGAATTACTTATTGTCTAATAACGAATAGCTTTTGGACAGATGTTTCTAAGAACTTTTTGATTTATTTTGTGTAAGGAATCAGCTTAGGAAACTTATCAACGTATTTCAGAAACACCCTGTATATATAATACAAAAACAAAACAATTAAAAGTCTCTCAAAACTGATATATATATATATATATATATATATATATATATATATATATATATATATATATATGCGATTTGCTAGCTGACGAAATTGTTTGATATTTATGCGATTCAATTTTTCACCGAGATTAATTCACATTGGACAATTCATTCTAATGTAACTTAAATGTTATTGTTAGGAGTATATTAAAGCCAAATTACTTAAAATTAAATAAATCGTATTTTAAATTTCGGAGGACCTAAAACGTAATAACTAGGCCTTGCAGAAAAGTAGTTATTAAAATATTTACCATCAAAATCACAAAAGGAACTATTTTTTTTGTAATGTACGTTAAGGATTAGGCTTATCTTTAAGGGTGAGGGGAATGCAATATGCAAATAAACATAAATTGTACTATCGTCCATACAACTATTTAATTTTTTTCGATCTAAAAACTTAATAACAAAATTAAAATTAAAACGAAGATTAGTAATGTATTTATAAACTAGAAAAGTGTGTTTCTATAACATGTATCTATAAAACATCTGTTTTGATTTACTCATCCTTTATAAAAATGTACACATCAGATTTAATAACTGGAAAACGTCAAGTGGTAAAATTGGATCTGTAAAGATGAAATCACAAAGCAACATTTCCAATAACGATTTCTCTGAGCACAAGTTACAGTTATGGAAGGAGTTGGGCTAATTTGTTTTACTGATGCAGATAGAAAGCTTGAAATAACTTTCTGGAACCAAGGTAGAAGATAGGTTGAGTGAAGAAGTGGTTTTTTCCTCGAAAACGAGAACACAAGTGTGATAATAGAAGTGGAAATTAAATATTTAAATCGGTATCCAGACAGAAAACTTTACACAATTAACTTACTCTTGATGTTCTTTAACCCATTCTATTTCTTATCTGTGGACGAAATTTTTGACGTTTAGCTGGAAAATAATAAATACTGCCATCATATAAACATATTTAAAAAAAAGTTATTACTAAAAAGTAACGTTATAGAGTGTTATTTTAATAACCAAACGTATTAAAACACAACCTTCCACAAAAAATCACTTCTAAAAAGACTCAATCTTCATCCTCAGTTGCTATATGCACACAAACCCTATTGACAGTGGACTGTGCCTGGCAAAGCCAAAGCTTCACTTTTATAACAAGAGAAAGCAGTTTGATCACACCCCCAAGTCCAATATCATCGTAAATTCTACGATAAAATTCCAAAGATTAATATAACTTAACATATGCAACGCAATAATCAGTTACAGATATATAAATGTATCACAATTGAAAACTATGAAATACAAAAATAAAACCGGTACCAACCCACTCTAAAACTAACATAGAAAGAAAAATATCTACATAAACACACAAACAAACAACATGTAAATATTATATATGAAAAAAACAAAACAAAAAACAAAACAAAGTAATAATATTATGATGAAGAACATAAACAGAATTAAACAAAATAAAATACAATAATATTTCAAGTGAAAAATATACGACCTATTTGGCTTTAGGTCCTGGGTTCGATTCCCAGTCTAGGTCGTATATATTTCACTTGAAATATTATTGTATTTTCAATACCTGCTAAGTAAAAAATCGTATAAGCGGAAAAATTAAAAAAAATTAAAAAATAAGTAATGAAGATGATAAACTGAAAAAATAGATTCATAAACTTATTAGAACTAACTTAAAGAAAATACATAAATATATGTACACAAATATTAAAAAGAAACATTATATAAATTATAAAAATGATAAAATACCAATCATAATAACAACAATAATAAACAATAGTGAAAATGACAAAAAAATCCATAAAAAAATTAAGTAAAGGTCAATGGAGCTCGGTCTGCTCTTTCTTCTTTTTTTGAATTTTTATTATTCTTTCTCTTTTACTGTTTAGTTCAACATTCCAAAAAGATTTTAAACTCGAGATAACTATTCTTCCTGTGAAATTCAATAAAAGTAAAGTGAAATTATATTTTAATTTAGAATATGTTTATTATTATTTATTAGTTTATTTAATCCAATTTTGTAATTAATCTGCTTATGTAGGAGAAATAAAACTAGTCCATTCATTAATGAAAATGAATTTCCTAATAAGTCTTATACAGGAAAATATTCTTTATGGAAATTTAAAGCACCCAGGAAATATGTGTACATCTCCAATTATAAACACTGTAATTAATTATTGGGATTTAAAAATAAAGTCATGAATATTCTCATAATTCTAATTACAATGTAAATAAACAAAAACACAAACTCTACTAAATTAACTTAATTTTTTATCTAGGGCGGGGGAAATATACAGAACACATTTCACAGTCTGATGGTCTTTTAATGTCCTTCCTGGTGTACATTTTATTGTTGTACATACTTGGTATTATCTCATATATATGACCAAAATATGCCGAGATATCAAATTTAATATAATCAGTCTTCTCGTTTGGTGTCATAATCACCATTTTGAATACAGAGGACCTAAAATCCGCAATAAACTCTACATGTATATCTGAGAAAGTGAAAATTAACATATAAACAGCAATTATTGTTTCTTAAAATGCAATTACTTCTATTCGAAAAATATTTTCAGAGTTATCCCCTAATTGTAGTATTGTATTTTAAATGTAATTTTTCGAGTAACGAAAGAACGTAAGCAACAACCATGACTCATTAAAGATTAATAACTAAATTACTTCTTTTCCTTATGTTCTGCTTTGTTGGGGAAGTGAAGAGTTCCCTGTGTTATCCAATCTGCTAGTCATTGCAGTGGCAATCATCTTGTCTTAATAGTTACTTCTAGTTTACATCAAGCCTGATATACAACTTATAGTTTCAAATCTATCTGACTCGTTTATAAGTTGTTTGTTGTTGTAATTGATAGCTTTATTACTGATTGTTTCTTTTCTTCAGATACAGTTAGTTCAAGTACAATTGCAACTATCTCTAATGTTTCAATAAAGTTATTTTTACAAGAATGTTTTTCTTATATAAATACACTAAATCATTTCCCGAAATTAAAATACATTATTGTGAAACACCCTGTTGTCTGAAAGTAAAAAAAAGGTAGTTAAACATACTATATATAATTATATTGAATACAACATTATGCCTTTCCTTGGTTTAATTTTTAAATTTCATCACTGTTTTTTTTACAAATATAATGTCAGAAAGTGTAATCAATACAATTATAAAGCTGCACGCAGACTATTATAATAATGGTATATTATATTTCTGAACAATGTTGATATCCAAAAATCACATTTCTTACGAACAGTATTATTGTGACTAACTCTGGTGACTAATCAACTGTTCCAATCAGCCGACAATGGGGAATTCCCTAGAGTCACAACTCCAGCGTCTGGGGTGTTTTTAAACGAATTATTAATGGATTTATAGCTTTAAACCTAGTTTAAAAATTCGTCTGTCAGAGAGTTTATTTAGGAGAGAAATAGCTCTCGAAGTTTCGTAAATATATTGTTAAAGAGGAAATAAATACTGTTAATTAAAATTAGAAAACTAATGAATAAACATTTTATTTTTTGCGACCAAAGTATATTATGCGAAAAATATATATACGGCGCTAATAATATATATATATATATATCTATATATATTTTATTAAAAACTACCGAATTGATATTCTAGGTGACAATTAGTTTTTGTTTAAATTTAGGGATTTTTGTGTAATATTTTGCACAGTTTATTTAGTATAATTATAAACAATACAATATTCACAAAATATAATGCAATAAATAATGAAGGTGTTTTATAAGTAATACAACAATCTGTTTATTGCTCGTAGCTGTATACGTGTAGTGACTCTTGTGTTTTTAAAAACGGTATTAGTATATTATAAATGTGTATAAGTCGTACACGTTTATAATATATTAGGCATTAAAACGTTTTTTGTATATTGTAAATTTTTAACATATATATTAGTCGTGCTATCGAGCAAATACTATGGCTATTTTGCTTTTTTGAATGGTTAATTAGACTGCTAAATCGTTGAAAGTTTTGTTTGTAAATGGATAAATTTGAATTTATATTTCTACATGTATACATGAATATATTTATAATTGTATATAAAAATATTGCTGATATATTGAAAACTTTTGGCAACATTTCGTTTTAGAAATTTCGCCTACATTAAAACAACGATAATACAATCTGCGTGGACAACGCTGGTCACAACAAAATTGTGACTTTAATTTAAGAATCTTTTACCGAGATAAATTACTATTTCTGTCAATTACCACAGGCATGTAGGGTGATGATAAAATTAACTGTTGAAAAGGTTTAGTGAAAAAAAAAATATAGAATGATATACCTCAAAAATTTAAAATGAAAAATATTGGAAAATATTTTACCTCTTCTTGCTGAACATTAAAATTATTGCCGAACATTTTCCAATCGATCCGCTTATTATTGCTTAAAGTTATTTCCGTATTAAAAAATTCTACCAAGAATTTACAGGATACATGAAATATGATTTAGCATCACATATTCTATCTTTGTAGGTTATGCAATAACTGTCCAAATTAACAGTTTATGATATTTTATAGAATACTCGACCACTGTAAATAACAAATAAAAGTGCGATGACGTAACTGATGTAGAGAGGCTATTGTATAGTGTTTTGTATTTAGGTGGTCACATACAGTGAGTATTGGTAAAATATTCCCGAAGGATCCTAGTTCTACACCTTTTTTCATGTAGTCTTGGGGTTAGATTTCTCTCTGCTAGATGACATCTTTCCTGTCAGGTTTTTCTTTACCAACTTTTGTTCTTGTCCCTATTAGAATATTCAAGGGATAGGAGTATTTATTTTATGTCCATTTCTTCCTCTTTTTAATTAGGCATCATGACCATGAAGCTATTAAGGTATTCGAGTGTTAGTGGTCTAATAAGCCATCATGACCAAGTAGCTATTAGGGTATTCGAGGGTTAGTTGTCTATTAAGGCATCATGACCAAGAAGCTATTAGGGTATTCGAGGGTTAGTGGTCTAATAAGGCATCATGACCAAGAAGCTATTAGGGTATTCGAGGGTTAGTTGTCTATTAAGGCATCATGACCAAGAAGCTATTAGGGTATTCGAGGGTTAGTGGTCTAATAAGGCATCATGACCAAGAAGCTATTAGGGTATTCGAGGGTTAGTGGTCTAATAAGGCATCATGACCAAGAAGCTATTAGGGTATTCGAGGGTTAGTTGTCTATTAATGCATCATGACCAAGAAGCTATTAGGGTATTCGAGGGTTAGTGGTCTAATAAGGCATCATGACCAAGAAGCTATTAGGGTATTCGAGGGTTAGTGGTCTAATAAGGCATCATGACCAAGAAGATATTAGGGTATTCGAGGGTTAGTGGTCTAATAAAGCATCATGACCAAGAAGCTATTAGGGTATTCGAGGTTTAGTGGTCTGTAGTTTACGTCCATTTTTTCCTTTTTTTATAAGGCGATAATGACTGAGCAGTTTTCGCCATTGAATAACAATATACAGGGTGGTCTGTAATGTGCGGAGATAATTCAGGCGATGGTTGTATGGGTCAAAATAAAGAGAAAAAATCCTGTTAACACATGTCCGGACACGCTGTTTTTACCAGCTATTCTCCATGTCGTTTTTTACTAAATAACTTATATTTCTAGAACGGATCGGCCGATTTATTTGTCATTTTCCTCGGTACTTGCCAATATAAAAACCTAGTATGAAAAAAATAATCAAATTGTTCAATAATCTGTTTCAATATGATTACCATTTAAAATTTTGAAATAATAATAACTTCAAATGGGTGATTTGTATTTGATAAGTTTAAATAGCCGTCATTTTGAAACTTGAAAATTTGACCCATAAAACATCCCGCTGAATTTTCTCCTCTTTACATAGAACGCGAAAGCGAAAATATTAAGATAATTCTGTAACATCTTCGTATGTTATTTAGTAACACGAGTATATCGACGTAATATTTGTAATTAATAACATTGTAGTCTATTATTTGGTAGATACTACAACTCAAAGTCTGTTAAAAAAAATTCGCCTTTTCTCGAAGCACGTTCCGTTGAACTTGGACACGTGTTTAGTTATTTTTGTATTTTATGTAGCAGATTGAGGAAATAAATACATTTATTATTATTATTATTATTATATTTACTTTTGTGAAAAATGAAAATAACAATAGACGAAAACAAATTCTGTTTAGAAAGAGGAATATTAAAGAAATTTAAGAAAAATGTAAAAAAATATTGACTATGGTGATATTTAATCGTAAAGGCAGTAATAAGAATATCTTACCCCAAAGACATACATTTCCATAAGCTAGTAAAGTATATTGCTTACAAAATGTATACTTTAGAATAGAATGAATAAAAGTTTTACTTTTTTATTCGTGAATCTAAATTCTGCAACACTGGAATTTTAAATAAAATAAATTTAGGTAAATTATTGAAAAATAAAAATTCATAAAGTTTGCACAAAAATTTAAAGATATTTCATAAACTTTCTTATTGTCTCTCATCCTCAAAATGAAATAAAAACCATCCAAAACTATTCCTCATCATAAATGTCAATTTGGTTGTTGGCAGTAAACAATTGAAAATAAATAAAGGATTTCATTTTCGACAAACGTTTTATAGATTTAAATAGGCCCTCAAGTTGCTTCCATAATGTCATAAGTCCTTCCTCAGCATAGACTATTTCGATTAAAATTTAGCTTTTAGACAACAGTGAAGGTTTATTTTTATATTTTGCCAATTATTCCTGAACTGTTCATTTATTTACGTGACGTTTGCAGACTAGTTTGGGTTATTAATCTTCATATTCCATCATCAAAATTTGAACGAAATCGGTGAAGCCAATTTTGACAAATTACCAACAGAATTGAAAAAAAAAACTAATCGCCATATACTGGGAGTAGGCTATCAATGTATTTAAAGCTAAACAGCAGAAAAATTTGATGAAAATCATTAACGCCGAATTTGAGAAAATTGTATTTTTTAATTTTTGTTTTTTATCGCAGCTGCAGATATTTTAAGTTCGAAATATCCTCACATACAAAATTATTTACAAAATAGAGCTGTAGAGAGCTGCACAGTCGTCGTTATATAAACTCAGAGGAGTAAAAATGTATCCTCATAAAAAAACCTACATCATTATTTTGAGCCATTACGTATTGTATAAGAAAGTAGAAAGAAAGAACTTCTTTCTTCCAACTAGGAATTGAGAAACAATAAAATTAGACAAAACATTCTTGAGAATTTGAAGGTTTGTTTTACGTATCTCATATGAAACCAGTTCAGAGTTTTCAGTTTGTAAATAAGGAAGCAATTTCACGGATGAACCTGTAAGGGTAAAGCAATATATTCCTGTAGATGTCAAATCCTAACAAAGAATCAGCGATATTAATATCCTTATATAAGATGGTGAGCATACCTTGACCTCAATGTTATTAAATTACGCCTAGTCTTCCTTATTTAAAAGTGAGGTCAACAATGTCCTGATATTAGTATTGGGTTGATTCATGCGCTATGTCAATCTGCGTAATTTTAAATGGTTTTATTGTACGTTTACAATGTAAGTAGAAGTGAAATTGTATTTTTACAGAATCAGTAAAAGGATTTTAATGAAATGTTTTGTTATTTATTTTAAAAATAAAAAATTAAAAGTGTAACTATAAAAATTAAATTGTACATTAAATAATTGTACACTTTAAATTGTATACTTAAAGTAATTGTTGAGACAAATGTATAGATTTTTGAGGTTACTGTCTGCGTACCTGACATCTTTACATTTATCGTAATGACTTTTTGTCCGTTAGGTTGTATAACTGACTTTATTGAGGTTATATACAATCTGATGAGTACGTTTATTTTCGTTTGAGCCAAACCCGTTGACAGATTTTAATCAAATTTGGCATGTGGGCATATTTTGTCCATTTTGGGGTTTCCTTGTTGATTTAAAAAAAATTAAAATTTGGAGGTAGCTGATTTAAGAAAAAAAAAACACAAAATTACTATTTTCTCAAAGTCGGCTTTAACGGTTTTGATCAAATTTTTCTTAAATTTACCCTCTAATAACTTAAATAAATGAGGCGTTTTAGTTATCGGTAAAAAACCAAAAGACTGATGATTAGTTCTCATAATCAGCTCAAACGATTTCATTCAAATGTGAGAAATTAATATTTCCAAACGTAAATGCCTTTGGCATCTGTGACTAGAAATCAATCGCCTGTGGAGATTTTTATATGTAATTAATTAATTAAAATAATTGTAATTTAGTTTAATTTTTTAGAATTTTGAGCTAAAAAGGCAGAATATAGATCTTTTCGTGTTGTTTTAAATGTGAAAAACTTCTCGGTCATCATCGTCTTGTAAAAAAAAAAAAAAAAAAAAAAAAACATTATAAAATAAAGACCATTGTACTTGAATTCTCTAATATCATCAAGGGTGAAAAGAACAAAATTTCTTCAAGAGACAACAGAAATAGAAACGAACTTGAATTAATCGTCACAAAAAATGTCAGATAGCTGTCTGTAAAAAAATGAAATTGAACTATGGCCTCCACCATTGAAGAATATTTATACAGTGTAGTTTTAAAGTACCGTCCCACCTCAATTTTCGTATATTTTATATCTAATTGTTTTTTTAACTAATTCCACCCATTATAAATGTAAAAAAAAAACACCAAATTTTATTGTTTGGGAATTTTAGGGGATCACTTTAGGTCCAAGATGTAGAGGTCAACTTCAAAAATTTTATACAAAGGTGGTCATTCAATGTGTCGTTTAATACAGTCGGTTTTTTCTAAAAGCAGTGGTGGAATAAAAACTGAATAAGGTTTTACTGTTTTCGATATAAGTAGGTATAGGTTAGGTTATCTCAAATACTGTCAAACATTTTTGCAGTTTTGTTTCCACACTTGTCATTAGATAAAAATACTCGGTGTTATAAAATGATGTGTTGCATGACCGCCTTCTCATTACAACTTTCAAGTTGACTCCAAAGTTTAAACTTACTGTTTTCTTAAAAACCTTGAATTTTTTTCAGTTTTGTCTCCACCCTGATATTCGAAAAAAAACACGGTGTCCCACGACTGGTTTTTCATTATAACTTTCAAGTTGACTCCTAAATCTTAAACCTTCTGTTATTTCGAAAACGGTAAAATCTTATTTAGTTTTGATTCAACCTTTGGCTTTAGGAAAAAAATACGGTGTTAAACGTATGGTATGACCACCTTTGAACGAAGACTTTTGAAGTTGACTCCTACATCTTGGACCTAGCATGATCCTCTAAAATCCCCAAACACTGGAAACGTTAGTGTTTTTATATTTATAAATATTGGTAATTGTTAAAAACAATGTGATATAAAATGTACAAAAAAAAACAGAGGGGGAAGGGACTTTAAATCCACGGTTTATAATTTAGGGTCTAAAATTGCTTCATTTAAACCACAATTGTGTCCTTGTTGAAAGTATTTTAATAAATTCGAGCTTAAATAAAAGCGGTTAAGGTTTACTTGTAATTTTAGACACGAGTTTGGGTCACTAATCTAAAATTAAACATTTGACTAAAGTTTGAAAATTACAAAATATTTCTTCTCTTTGCAATATCAACATATCCACCCTACAAATAATTTGTTTCTTAAATAAAGAAAGATTATGTCGTGTTATATTAAGAGAGTGTTATGGGATATATAATTGTATAATTTATTCCTCAGTTTTTGGAAAATATTGTTTTAAATTACTTTATAAATAAGATGATGTAATTCAAGGGAAGGTTTAGTCCTGTAAGCTCAATAGAAAAATTTTAATTTACTAACGTTTGATGACAAATTTCTTTCTGTTTATTTATTTTGCAACATTTAATAAATCACATAATTGCATTTCATGCTAACAAAATTGAATTTGTCATGATTTGTTTTTACATAATAAAAGTAAACGAGAAATGAGAAGAATCCGCCCTTGAAATATGAAAGAACGCACAAAGTCGGTTTATCTCGAATACTTGTATTTCTACAATTAGTTATAAGAAACAAATCAGTGCCATCCTCATCTCTTCTTCTTGTCCTAACTTGATACTCAATCAAGACAACACTGATTTAATTCTTGAAAATTCAATATTACAGGTTGTGTTTTCTTATTTATTACATGCCTTTATATACAGAAAATAGATAACATCAAAAGTTCTACCTTGTATTCAATCAGTAACTTATATTAGATGTGCTGATAGTAACTCTATAAACCTATACAGTATGATTTATTTATCTACTTTCAAATACACTTTTCTATATTTTAATGTACCAGTAGTCTACAGTGACTAGATAAAATCAAATATATTAAATAAAATCTTGTACATGGCTAATTGTGTTTTCATAAATTTTATTTCATTCCACATATACGTAACGAGATTTCAAAAATCATCGTAGAGTTTGTCATGCAAATATAAATTTCGAGTTCCTTAAGCTCTAAAAATGATTTTGGGAATTCCATGTACCATGTTCCATGTCTTTATAATTCTATACATTTCAAACCTTATCGAGATATTTTTCCAGCACTTAAAATTTTTAAAAGTGGCTGCCATAAAAAGAAACGTAAAATTTATATTTTCTCAAATTCGGCTTTAACGATTTTTATAAAATTATGTACAAATTAGCTTCTAAAATCAAAGATAATTGATATTGGTTGTCATCTTTAAAAAAATTCTGATTCGGGAGTAATCAGTAAAAATACAAAAATACAAAAATCTGTTATAAAAGAACATTTTCATAATCGGGTTTAACCAATTTGATAACATTATTATGAAATGTGAAGATTAATATTCAAAACCAGTGTAGCAAATCGCAAGCTGAAACAAATTACAGTTAATAATAAATTGGCATTAATTAATTTCTTATTGGCATTAAGGTAATGGGCTTAAGAATTATTTAATAGTGCTTAAGTTTATGCCACAAATAAAACTGCTTTTAGCTACGTTTAAATATATAAATATTATAAAAAAACGAAAAGTTGATAATTAATCTCCTGTAAGAAATACAATGGGTAAACTATAATAATCATTTTTGTGATATTTAAAACAGACATTTCGGAAGAGATGGGGAAGAGTGTTATTTTTGGTTTTTTTGGTTGTGTGTGTGTGTGTGTGTGTGTTCGTGTCAAGTTGGTTAGATATATAATAATCTGAACTACTTGTTGATCAAATATTAGGGGAACTAAAACTGTCGGATATTATATAAGTCATTTCCTTCTTCCAGAAAACCCTCGGAAACAAAATCGTTTTAGGATTTCCTCGGAAATAACCCGTAACCATTTTTTTTATGTATCATTAATACTTAAATACATTAATACAAATTATGTAGGCTATTCTCTTAGGAAATATGTATCTATAATTTTGAGTACGGTTAGTGTATTTTAGTACAAGTAGTCAAGCATAAAAATGACAGTTAATTTGTGTTTCGCTTTTGTGATACAGATCAGTTTAGATCACATTTAATATCTTCTAAGAATATTTACTTTTCTTTTAAAAATAAAAAAAAACATTTATTCTTGAATTGAAAGACAATTTCATAAATTACCATAGTTAAAATAGGCTACCTACTCATAGCATTACACATTTTAATATCTACGTTAACATACAAAAAAGTATGTTCATAAAGTATGGAATGTAAAAAAAAATCTCTAAAACTGCTCAAAATAAAAAGTTAGTTTTCGTGTATATTTTATAAGACAACATTGTGTAGATAAAACAATAATTTTGTATCGTATGCGTTTTAGATTTTTTATATATTCCGTACTTTATGATATAATTATGTACAAGCAATACGTAATGCCATTTTCACCCGTTCACTACTACATATATTCAGATACAAAACACATACGAAATTACCGCCGTTCGAACACCCAAAATAATCTCTCACACTATGGCAAACCACTTTATATAGTTATCAAGTTTTACAGAACACAAAAAAGAAAGCATTTCACTTGTTAACAGGAGGTGGGAGAGACGAACATGTCTCGTGAAATTCTTTAAGCAGAAAGATTGAAGCAGCTTAATGGAAACAGCTTGTGCTTCTCAGCAAATCAATGTGTAGGCTTAGGCCTATTCTTAACATAGCCTATATATAACAGAAATTTAACTCACCAAAGTGTGCTGAATGAAAACACATTAGAATTACATCCTGAATGTTTGACAATATGAATCCAATATGAAAAAGGATATTTTAGAGCTTCCTCGAATAAAAATATATTTTACGATTAGAAATTAGAAAAAATAAAACAATGTTTTGTACTAAAGAAAACTAAAAAAATTAAGTTAACGGAGACTAGTCTTTATAAATAGATACTAAATTTTTATTTGTCCTACTAAAACATATAACAAATAATCCCCAAGGTCCTTGTGCTGGTGAAGTGAAATTTGTTTTGTATTATATATATAGCCATTTTTATCATATTATAATATCACATGACCTCCTTATCAAACAAATAAAAAATAGAACATAAAATACGAAACACCTACCCCTCGAATACTCTAATATAATCAAGGTGGGAAAAGAACAAGGGTTGGTCAAGGAAAAAAGTCCCGATAGTAAAAATGAAACAGGGTATTATAACCTAAGACTACATGAAAAAAGGTGTAAATCCAGCTAAGGAAATAAGTATTACTAAATGTTAACCAAGAAAAAAAAATTATATTTCTTTTATTATATATAATTATTTTCAAATATGAATAAAGATATATAAATAAATAAAGTAGTAAATATATTTACGAAAATATATAAAACAAATTACATAAACAAATTTATAAAACCGTTATGGTTGTAGCAGTAGAAAATTGTGCAGTAGAACAACAGTATATTTATGCATGGAATCTCTAGATTAAGGAAACTATGTTTGTCTGTTAATATATCAACTGTAATTTATACCAAGTGGTATCCATCCCGTATTTTAGAACACTGTTCAAACGAAAGAACTTTGGTAATATTGACATTTTATAAAGTAGGAATAATTATAAACAGGCGATGAAATATTAAAATTCTATACATTTGTCTGTAGATGGATGTGTGACTGTATATTTATAATAATTTTGTTATTTATACCGGGTGAATAAAAAGTCAAGACCCCCCCCTCTAATATTTTTCTAAGTAAATATACAGAGATATCCTTTTGGTGGTCGTGCAATCTTAGCAGGAAGTTTCATTTTATGATTTTGAAAATTTTGAGTGTCCCCCAAAAATGGGGGATTTTGAGGGCAACTCAAAAATTTTAAATGTAAACCCCCTTCAAGTGACACCTCATTTTGAAGTGTTTACAAAAACTTAAAGAATGGTGAAAACCAGAGTTCGCTATCTCTTCTCTATCAAAAATAGTAGCCCGTCAAAAGTTATTGAAGTCTACTCAAAATTTCATCCTTATAAAATTCAGCTTGTCCATGAGTTGAATGAAGATGATCCAGACTGTCGTCTTCAATTGAATAAACAATGGATGAGCTAAAATTAGAGCTTCTATTTCCTCACATAGTATATGGTATAGTTGTTTTGGGAAATAGTTTAACTATATTTATTAAATTTGGATGGTGAACCTCATTTAGAGGGTGATGATTAAATTAGTTATGGTTTTTCACTTCAAAATAGTTTCACTTAGAAAAAAGATCCCCTCTTTTTTACAGATTTTTAAGTAACGTGGATTTTACATAGATAGCAGTGAAACAAAAAGATTGAGAATAAAAGAAGAAAAAGAAAATCCTGAAGTAGATTTTTAATACGATTTACACTAATGACCGATGGTACTTGGTAGAACTCCATTTTAATGAAAAACAAACACAATATTTAGTAAATTCTACAATTTATTTGAGTCTTGCCGACCATGGTTTCGCCAACAACGGCATTTACAAGGCAGCTTAACAAAGACTAAGGAAAAATATAGAAACTAACATATTATTACTACAAAAGGAAGAACAGTTACTTAACTAGGGTAGGGGGGGGGGGTAAGAGCAAGGGAAACATGTGGTCATACGGAAGACAATGGTTTTAACAACGGTGAATTTGACAAAAATTCCACCTGATCATTAAGTACTAGTTTGGAGTCTTTACAAATTATTCTCTTAATCTCTAACATTTCTAATAAATTTAATTTCTTACTTTTAACATTAACATGGAGAATTTCAAACTTAACATTATTCAAAAAATCAGACACTACATGAGTTTTTAAATGATTAGAAAAACTAGATTCATTATGACCCAACCGCCAATTTCTTTCATAGAAATGTTAGAGATTAAGAGAATAATTTGTAAAGACTCCAAACTAGTACTTAATGATCAGGTGGAATTTTTGTCAAATTCACCGTTGTTAAAACCATTGTCTTCCGTATGACCACATGTTTCCCTTGCTCTTACCCCCCCCCCCTACCCTAGTTAAGTAACTGTTCTTCCTTTTGTAGTAATAATATGTTAGTTTCTATATTTTTCCTTAGTCTTTGTTAAGCTGCCTTGTAAATGCCGTTGTTGGCGAAACCATGGTCGGCAAGACTCAAATAAATTGTAGAATTTACTAAATATTGTGTTTGTTTTTCATTAGATTTTTAATATTTTTCTGTAATATTTTCTGTTGTATATGACGTTGGCATATATCAACAATAACAGTTTTTATGTTTAATTGTTAAATAGTGAATTTAACGTCTCTAAAAATTATTATTTTACATTATTATAGGATTTTACAAATATAAATGGAAATACATTTCTCAGTATTTCAGATAAATGGATTTTATGTTTAATATATATAGATTGGTAAAACCCAAAATGCTTCTATATTTCACATATTTGTATAAAAAATAATGTATATTCACATCTGTTCCAACTAAAATTTAAATAAATGTTGTGATACAATTAATCGAACGATTGCATACTATTGCTGCATGTTTATGTCTCCTGTGTTATTAAATTCATAATGCACTAAATTAGATACAGATTTGCTGAATTCAATCACGCATTTAATGTTACAAACCCACCTCCATACAATGAAAAATAGTGAAGTTATTGCAGAAAATATAATTTTAAACTTTGTCGCTAAGATTTCGGGCAAAGCCTAGTCACTGAGTCATAGCGAGTGGTAGATCCCTATATATGTACAGCTTGGAGGTCCGGCAGGGCTGAGACGCTGATACGAGCAAAACAAGTGGAAACATGGATAAATATCTACGAGGCCAGTCAAGAGAGTAGAGATTTGCACAATTACGAGGTTCAGAAAACCTGTGTAACAACTCTTTTATATAAACTTACACTACTGGTTAAACCCCTTAATCTACCAATACAATGTAACATATATCAGAAGGTCCAAGATACCAACTTTGGACATTATATTTAGAGGATAGGCTATGCTTGTATTATATTGTATGATGGGGCTGGGTAAGTACCATGATGGCGCCCATTAACTTGTTTTTCAGATGAACGATAATATATAGGTTAGGTTAGGATAGGTTAGGTTAGGATAGGTTAGGTTAGGTTAGGTTTTGTTAGGTTAGGTTAGGTTAGGTTAGGTTCGGTTCGGTTCGGTTAGGTTAGGTTAGGTTAGGTTAGGTTAGGTTAGGAAAGGTTAGGTTAGGTTAGGTTAGGTTAGGTTAGGATAGGTTAGGTTAGGTTAGGTTAGGTTAGGTTAGGTTAGGTTAAGTTATGTTAGGTTAGGATAGGTTAGGTTAGGACAGGTTAGGTTAGGTTAGGTTAGGTTAGGTTAGGTTAGGTTAGGTTAGATTAGGTTAGGTTAGGTTAGGTTAGGTTAGGTTAGGTTAGGTTAGGTTAGATTAGGTTAGGTTAGGTTAGGTTAGGTTAGGTTTTGTTAGGTTAGGTTAGGTAAGGTTAGGTTAGGTTAGGTTAGGTTAGGTTAGATTAGGATAGGTTAGGTTAGGTTAGGTTAGGTTAGGTCAGGTTAGGTTAGGTTAGGTTAGGTTAGGATAGGTTAGGTTAGATTAGGTTAGGATAGGTTAGGTTAGGTTAGGTTAGGTTAGGTTAGGTTAGGATAGGTTAGGTTAGATTAGATTAGGTTAGGATAGGTTAGGTTAGGTTAGGTTAGGTTAGGTTAGGTTAGGATAGGTTATGTGATAACAACACAATGGTGTGGTAAATATTCATAACTACTTCAAAGTGCAGGGTTTTAAAAATATTCATTAAAACGGAAATATTTTATCAATTGGGGATAATGACACTATTAAGTTGAGAATGCGAACTGATCATTATTGTGCTTCTTACGAAGAAACCAGCCCTTTAAATTCAAATAATGTAATTGCAACTATTTTAAAGATTTAATTTGAAGTAATTTAGGGATTTATTTATATTTTATAATAGTTGTTTATTGAAATCAAACAAGACAGAGAGGAGTTTAAAGTAAAATAGTTCTAAAACTGTTATCGAAGGGAAACCATATTTTCCTACACTAAGAAACTTACAATACAATAAAGATAAAAGCCAGCTTTGATAAATCCTTTCTAGGTTACAGAAGTATTCCTGAACTAAGCTTTGCGCATAACTGGAAGTAGTGAACATTTATTGTCTATGTGCTATTTGTTTATTGTGTTGTCTGGTACAAATATTCTAAATATGTACTTGATTTATAAAAAAGAGGTACTAATTTGAATGTCGTGGGTGAATTCAACCGTTAAAAATCAATCTTAATTTTCTTAATATATTAGTGGTTTAGACCCCTCTCTTTTATCTATCTTATAGATCTTTCTTCAAAACTTTACTTGTCTTTCGACCCTGACGCTATTAGACTATTCGAAGGCTAGGGTTCTCTATTCTATGCTCTTTTCTCCTCCCCCCTTTTTTTAAGACCAGATCACGAAGTTTTCGTTATAACTATTTTACTTTTTCATACTCCTCAAAGGGCTAAGCGTCTTTATTTCAGAATCACTGTAGTTAATTTGATAACTATAAATAGTTTGACGTCCGTACGTATTTTACATATTATGGGAAAAATTATTAAATAGCAAAGAAAGAAGAAGGGGAAAAAAAAACATTACACATATCGTATTCTAGATGGTTTCTGATATAACCTTGAAATCATTGTTTTTTATTGTCGTTGGATTATAAATCAACGAATTTCCTTAAATATACTTTATAAGATATTTGGTTTATAAAATGGCTATCATCATGGTTAAATTTTACTTTTTAACACATAAATCGTGAATCAGATATATTCTAATGATGGTTAAATTTATTGTTTGTTTCGGTTTTATTTAGTGTAATAACTGAAGTAGCAAGTGAATTGATAATTTTAAATTTATTAATCGATACAAAAACAGCAGATATTTCATCTTTACTTTGAAGGTTTGAGTTGAAAATAATGGCTTTATTTTAGTGCGTCCTACGTCTCAAGAATTTATTTTCCAGGAGCATTAAACATTTTTATTTGTATCTGTCTTTCTAAGGAAATGAGGTTAATGGAAACGAAAGACTATAGAAATGAAATCTCGGAAAATATTTTGTTTACCGAGATCTAAGTAAGGTAAGTCACTTCTACATACAAATTTAATCTAAATGTTTACAGACAGTGTGCAAGTACGTTGTCAAAGCAGAGCATCTTGAAAAATAAATATATTACAAGGTTTTTACTCTTAGTTCAGTAAATAATGTAGATATATATTATGTTATACATACAAACTATTTGCAAAAACCGTAATATGTTGCAATACTACAAATGATCTGCTATTTACATTATGTAATTGCTAAAAGTTAATAATATTAAAGTTATTACATTAGATAAATTAAACACAAATAAATATTTTCAGTGATATTACTAATTGATGAGTTGGTTGGAGATCTATTAATTCATTGGCTTCTATTTTTATTTTTGTAGGAAGATTTCGTTAATTCATTACATGTTAATTCACATGGAATTTGTTGGATGTTATGACGATTTCTTCGTATATGTATTGCCTCTCAAATAAAATTCAATTCATTCAACTTGTTTAAAGTTTAACCTATTGGATAAAGTGTTATAAAATAACTGAAGTTTCAATATCCCTCTGTTTTATTGTATTGGAGGAAGTGACATGTCACATGTAGATACTGTCAGCATATCCGTGATATCGTTTGGTTGTCCTAATTTTGGTGTGTTGCGTTCTTTAGGATTTACAAGGAAAAACGCGTTTCAGCTTTTTTTTTTATAAAAAAGAAGAAAACATTTAAATGTCTGTTATTTTAAGAATTTTTATATGTGTTTTAAAATCTCAGCAATCACATACAACATGCACAAAAAACAATAATGATTACGTAATAAGCTTAATTTTCATATTTTTGTTTAATATTGAGTGTTAATAAAATTAAGGATTTTATTTAGTAGAGCAACTTATTAGTAAAATTCTTTTTGAAAATAGATCAATTGCGTCGTTCTTATAGAACAGTTTCAAGTGCCACCATAAAATGAACCCAATATTGAATTATAAAACGTTTTGTTAGTTGGCTCAATTTTATAGATACAGAATTTGTATATAAGTGCCCCAGGTCAACACTTTAAAAACCTAACCTAACCTAACCTAGATTTTGTTAAACAAAAATTTAATATTTTAGATGGATTTTGTGGTGGTTTTGTGTTTCTAAGTTTAATAATTATATAATTAAAATTAGAATTACAGTATCATTGGACTGGAAAATACATTTTGATTATTGTGCAGCATTGTCTCACCACTGCATAAAACAATGACCTAGCCTTTTAACTCAGTTTACACAACAGAATAAGATAACATGGATTTAATACTTATTTATATAAAAAATTTTATATTTATAAGTGTTGTTTAGAATAATAATTATGAATAATCTATTGGTTGAAAACGTTCCTTAGGGAAAAAATCGGCTGTTAATTTTCAAAATGGTCTTTGTTTTGGAAATACAATTTCATCATTAGGTCGTATGATGTTTATTATATTTCATTGTGCAAAGCTTGAAGACCCGATTCCTAATAATTATTTCCTATTATAAAACAATTAAAAGAGTTATTCATTTTTAAAAAACGTAATTTTTAACTGTATAACCTAAACATTTCGAAAAAATTGAATTATAATAATCTTATCAACAACAATTTAATTGGATTTCTGACAAATTTGAAAACATAATATATTTTATTAAATTTTTTGCTATTAAAAAAAGAAAGTCTTTAATTTTTAAGGCGGATATTTTATTCTAATTGTAGATGACATAAAACGTTTTCATTACAGGACAGTTATATAAATAGATACCACAGAGTATTGTATTTAAATGTTTTAATCTGACAATTGCTCTCATTTGTATATGAAAACTAATACACCATGTTGTGGGAGTATAAATCAACCCCCATCATTAAATGGTAAAACTAGAGCTTAGAAAAACGTCAACATAGTGGGACCCGAGTGGTAATAATGACTAGATCACGCACTAAACTTTTGAAAGAGAGATTAAAATTTTGTTCACTCTGATAAACAGTTAGGACTCTTTCTCTTGACAATAATTAGTTTATTGTAGTTCTCTGTGTAGGGCGTCCTGTCAAAGGCGGTTATTTCTGATTATGTAATAATTTTGACTACTCACGTCCAGCCTAGCTTTAGGTTATTGTTTTAGTTGTCAACATGGCCCCAGGCTACTACGCAATGTTGTTGTTTTTCACTTTTGTTTTGGTTCTAGGTTATCACTTGATATTGGAGTTGATTTATATTCTCGAAACGTCATAGTTGTTATCAACACAATAGATGGCAAATCCATTATTATCAAATAGTTTTCAAAACAGAGTATATTTTTTATATACATCTTGTCGATATTAAAATAATCGTATACACTCACATGTAGTTGCAATCAAAAATATTTTTACAGATTTTTAAAAGACCTTGTAAAGAAGACCATTATTAAACAATTTTATGCACATGTAGGTGTAAATAATATTATGTTTTACTAAACGCGCTTTAACTACAATTTTTTGTTATACGTAAGGTAAAATAATCAAAGTAAAACCGGTTATTACTGGTCACAAAACTGGTTATTAATACTAGTTACAATTTTATTATAGTAGGTTATGGATCACTGAAGATGTTGACATTATCATTGAAACGCTTTGGATTAAAATAAAAACTCAATATTTATTTACGTGTAACCACATAACATTTTCTCAAATATTACCAAGAAATGTTTTGGTAATTAAAAATTGCTTTTTCATCTTGTTTTGTACAGGTGAAAATGTTGTTAGTTGTATAAAATAAAATATAAAAACGCTTTTAGATACTATAATACATACAATGATAAAACAGCCGACACTCTATTTTACATGTTAAAAAGAAGTAGATTTATTTAAAAAAGACATTTATTTGGATGATTACATCTCATATTGTACAGCTACACTTAATCAAATGGGCCGATTTCAGTGAGACAACCTTTTTTCGACATTTAAAATATTTTGAGGAAACAATTTTACATCTATACTTATTTGTCACAAATCTTATAAGTTGGTGCCATAGTCGTAAAAACTTAAGGCTTCCAACAAATACTTTATCCTCCTAACTTCGGCTATCTTTGAATATTTATCAAAGAGATACTTTGTGAGAATTTGCTACGATTTTGAAAAATATATTCATTTTTATGGACTTAAAATATTGGAATAAACTCTTTATTTTAGGTAACGATAAGAAGGGTTTTCGTAATACCAATATGCGACCAATATTATAATTTTATTCTTTATCATTTTCTAAACAAAATTACATAATTTAGTATCCGTGAAACGTCATGTACAGATTGTACAGCGTTGAAAACCACCATGAAATTCAACTGCCATAAATTGAGCGGATTTTTAACGGTACACTTTTCATTTAAACTGCAAATCATTATATATATCGTCAACTTTCCACAAATATTAATAGACTGGCTTCGTATCGAGTTCTATTATCTTAGTTGCAGGTGTTTTTTGTTTAATGTTTTACTGTAATTCTATCTAAGACCAACAAAAAGGTTTTTGTACTTAAAAGCGTACACAATGCAAACTTCCAAGATTCTTTGTTTAAGTTAAGGAGCAGCTTTATATTAGCTAAAAGTTTTAGACGTTATGTACTCAACATTCCAGTATTAAATAAAGCTATAACAATTCTTTTGCAAAATAGTTTCTGTTAAGTCGATCTTGGACTATAATTTTTATTAACAGAAAATAGTGATACCATTTATACTTGCTTTATTTTGAATTTCTAAATCTTTAGAGACATCTTTAATGAAAATCACCATAAAATGTCAAACAACCTAACTCAAGAATCATATTTAGCACCACTTTTTTATCAAACTGCTGCCGATATTCAAATTTTAAATACCGATTTACTAACATTTTCTTTGATAAAATTTTAAAATTTGTATTTAATGATGCTAAATAGTTTTTTCCATTACTAAGTTCAGAAAAATTTAAAAAAAAAATCTATTAAAACAATTTTAAAAATCTGCTGCAATATACTAATAGCCTCTGTTTTAGTTGGATTTTATTCAAATTTAGTAAATAACACTCACGTGTTTCCGAATAATTCTTCTATGAGTTGAACGATTTATTACGAGAAAAGTACGATTCCACATCTCAAGTCTGTCGTGAATAAAGCACAATAGCTGCGCCAAATTGGTGAAAAGGGTGAAAGTAACTGACATTATTTATTACTATTATAATAAACTCTTAAAAGTTATATGTGTAAATGTGTGTAATCTAATTATGTTTGAACTATAAATCTATTAAACTATTAGTCCGCTAGTTGGTTCTCTAACAGAGTAGTCCTTAGACTAAAGAAACACAATAATCAACTCTCCATTTCACAGACTAAAGTACATAACTATCAATTTATATTGCACAGTGATGAGCATATATCGTGAATGTAGTTGATTCACGTCAATAATAATTTGATGTGAAGTGAAATGATTTATCCGTTATTAGGTATCTAAATATGAAAAGAAAAACATGTAAAATTAGGTTTAATAATGAAATTTTTTACTGTTAGGCTAATGTTAATATCTTGTTATATTTAAAACCCTCATGTGTTTAAATTTTGTATCATAAATATTACTTACTAATGTATTCATTATATCGAATCCATCATTGTAAAAATCGACTGGTTAGAATTCCAGAAAGACTGGTGTTTTAAAATACTTATGTTTATTCATAAGCAGAGATAAATGTACATATAATCAGGATACAATCACAAACTGAACATTTCAAAGAACTGTGAATATTTTGTTGCCTGTCACACCTTAATGGCACTTCATGTATCATACGAGAGTGGAAAACTTCTCAATTTGGCAGGAACAGTTGAAGATAGGCTACGTTTTTCTTTGAAATGTCACTTAATAATATTTAATAAAGCGCGTGCAAATGAGAATCGTTCAACAATTTGACAAGATAAATAAGTATCTCTTAGTAACTTCTTCCTATAACTCAGTTCATTTCTCTTAAAGCAAAGATTTGTTAAATTTATTTTTTGATTCGTTACGTCTTAAAACATTTCCTTTACTTTGTTGATGTAAAAATGGAAATGTAAAAATATTTTGTCTACAGTTGTTGACAAAGTGGCATTTTGTTCATTTAAATTAGTTTGCAAAACAGCTGATTTCTCAACAGTTTCACTTTGCCCACTACTTTGCACACTACTTTGCTCACTCCGAATGGCAACCGAACAAAACGAAATTTAGGTTAAGTTTATTTGAATTGATTTATAATATACAGGAAATGTCCCGTATGTAGGTTAGATTAATTCTTAGATGTAAAATAACATAAATAAACAACAAAACAACGTTTTAAATTTGAAAAAGGAAGTAATTATTCATGAAGATGATTGACAGTGTATGTACACGTTTTCGTTTGCCGAGTTTTGAAGTTGGCAATCCCGTTTCCTCAACAATACACCTAAGTTATTATTTGTAATATTCATAAATAACCTCCGTTTTGACGTGAGAACTTGTACTCAGTGTTGATGTGTTGTTTAGCAATACTGCTATATTTGGAGACAAAGTATAATGTGCAATTCGTGAGCAAAGTTTCTTTTTTAAACTAGATAAAATTGACGCACTCGGCAAGCCTCGTGCGTCAACATTTTTCTCTCGTTTAAAAAAGTGCCACTTTGCTCACTAGTTGCACAAATAACTATTCAACAATTTTCTACTGTAGTCCACTGTTGTTAACTGTATTAAGTTTTAAGATATTATTTATTTAGGGAATGTATCTAATCCAAGAACCCTTCTGGCAAAGTTAGGATGGAAAATTATGAATTGAGCATTGATGATGTTATCCTTCCCTCCTCACAACACCTATTGTAAATGTTTTAGTTTTTACAATTATGTGAAGGATTCTGTATTTAACTTGATAAGAAAGAAAAAATATATTTAAGTTAACTATACTTATGTTCTTTTAAGTTAATTTCAGTTATTTCGCAACAATACTCTACTCTCTGTGTGCTGCGAATGAATTTATAATTTACTACTAACATAAATTACAATTGTAAATCTTAACAATAAACATAATTACACTAATGATAAAATCTAACAATAATATAATTAGCAATAATGATAATTCCCAATACCACAAACAAAATTCGATATCTATGTTTTTCCATCCTATATGCATCAAAGTATTTATTTATTACCTTAAACACTCTTGTAATCATTTTAAATCGGAGAATTATAATTCTGCATTCTAAAGTTCCGTCAAATAATACTCAACATGTCTCCTCTTGTACTACAATCTGAAGCGTACAACCTCTATTCCTATAAATTAGAGTTGATTTATTGTTTGCAAATCCCTCCAAACTTTGTAGAATTAAGTTTTGTACTTAAAGGAATTAGAAAGTTTCGTAGACTTGAGATGCATTACCAGTAGTGGCGCGAGGTTCTCGAAATGTCTCCCCCCGCATTTCAAATATGTGAGTTCCCTGCTTATACGATACTTGTAAAAGTATTGTATTGTTTGTACCTCAACAATATAAAATACACATTTAAATTACTTCTTATCTTAATAATAACTGCTTATCTTAAGAGTAGACATGTTTCACGCACTAACATTTAAAACGTGACAGTTTTGCTTGCGTGTTAAAAAATAATTTATATTCATATTTTATAACATACATAACTATTTAAAATGCGTATATAATCAAATATTTAATTTAAAAAGTCAGAGATGCAAAACAATTGCTTATAAAATAAATCTACTGTCAAGATTGAACATACAACTAGAATTTTATCGCATTTATTGTTAGATTTTTATTATAAATGGTTTCTAACCCATTCTCCTTTTTAACAAAGGACACACACAACGCCACATTATTAGTCCTACAGTCCTGTATGTTTTGCGGCCACTTGTTACACTCTTGAAATTAAACTAATGATTGAAGATTGGTCAGGTTAGGTTAGGCTAGGTTAGGTTAGGTTAGGCTAGGTTAGGTTAGGTTAGGTTAGGTTAGGTAAGGCTAGGTTAGGTTAGGTTGGGTTAGTTTAGGTTAGGTTTGGTTATGTTAGGTTAGGTTAAGTTAGGTTAGGCTAGATTAGGTTAGGTTAGGTTAGGCTAGGTTAGGTTAGGTTAGGTTAGGTTATCTCTTTGAACTTTGTCCTATAGGATGACAATAAATATAATTTAGACGTAGTTTGGTAATTAGTCTTCGAACTTTATTGTTAGATTAGGTTAGGTTAGGTTAGGTTATCTCTTTGAACTTTGTCCTATAGGATGCCATTAAATTTAATTTAGACGTAGTTTGGTAATTAGTCTTCGGACTTTATTGTTAAAACAACTTCCAATGTAGTGTAATCTAATTTAGTTTTTGTTCGTGTGTTAAGAAGGTTATTTTTAGCGGTATTAGATATTTTAATTATGAATGGTTGTGTGCCTTTCTCCTAAAATCAATCATCATTCTGAATTCAAGAGTGTAAGAAACACTGTAGGACTAATAGATGTTTGTGGTGTAACATGTATTTATGTTTTATGCAGATTATGATGGTGTAATTAAATACATTTCAACAATAATTGCATAGAAAGAAAAGAGGATAACTTTTAACTTTAATATGGTTAGATTTAGTTACGAATTTACATTTAAAGTTGCTATAGTTCTTATACACATTAAAATTTACTTGATTTTAAAACAGAAACACATATATCCAAGTGTTTCAGTGAATTTATTCTAAAGATCGTTTCTAGAGACTATAAAAATAATTGTCAACGGTGGTTGTTTTCTTCTATAAAGCCAAATTTGCGAATGAGAAATTATTATTGCAGCAGTTGTCACGCAAGAGACAATCCTACATTGCATAAAACAATCTACATGTATTACAGTTCTTAAACAATTCAAATTTTCATTTATACAGAATTAGTTTTCCCACTGCGTTGCGCTGATATACACATTCTCTCTCTCTCTCTCTCTCTCTCTCTCTCTCTCTCTCTCTCTCTCTCTCTCTCTCTCTCTCTCTCTCTCTCTCTCTCTCTCTCTCTCTCTCTCTCTCTCTCTCTCTCTCTCTCTCTCTCTCTCTCTCTCTCTCTCTCTCGCTGTAGTCAGTGTTTGACTACATAATAAACGAATTCGCGCTCACTCTTATTGTACAAGATTATTTCTTATATAAAACGTCATCATAATGTTAGTCCTTATTTATAAGTAGATGTTTCTCTTAATAGTGATAGTTTCAGATTTTTATATATTTAAGCTATATTTTCACTATTTTTCAAACCGGAGTGTCCACTTACTTGGTAAATAAATTGGATTACGACCCAAAAACCAGCTACAATGCTAATTATACCAGAGTACAGAACAGTTATGTATAGAAAATAGTTTATTGTAGTGGCTCGTCGTTTAAGAAACACGTTGCCAGATTTATTTAAATAGTCGTGCTCAATTTGCATGGATGTCGACTGATCTTTGTTTGGGTTGAGAAGACGATTAATGAAACATTGTATTTCATACCTATTTAAATTATTCATTTCGTTATTATTTTGTTTGAAAATTCTTTCCAATACAATATTTGTTTAATTTATCACTTTTAAAATTGTGATTTGTTTTATGTTTTTCATAAATCTTTATGTTAGTTTTGTTTCTCTTCTAAATCTTATGGTATCTTTTCATTATACTTTTAATTGTATTTTAAGTCATATTTCTTTTGAAGGGGTTAAGCAAAAGAAAGTACCTAAAGTACTAAAATAAAGTCAATTATTTGTTCTTTCTCTCTAATTCGTAAAATCTCTTAAGTTGAAAAACATGAATAGCATGGATGTTGACTTTGTTTTGGGTGTGCGAGGAAAGTAATTTATATATATGATATGCATGTGTGCGTAAATGAAAGTATTTATAAACAATTTTAACAATTAATTTCGGTATTATGTTATTTTTAAATGGTTTTAAAATTAATATTTGGTTCAATTTTTATTTTACATTTTAATTGTGTGTTTTTCTTCTTCATCTAAATTTTATGCTATATTTTGTGTTTGGGTTTATTTTAAAGGGATGACTTCATGGTCGTGACTTTGCTCCAAAATAAAATTAAACTTTGTTCAATCACCGCGAAAAAATAGTTCCGCTTTGTCTATAACTTCGACATGGAAGTTGGAAGTTATATATATATATATATATATATATATATATATATATATATATAATAACATTAAATGAAAAATAATAAACATAAAACACAACATAAAAACACGAAGTCTAGGATAGAACAGATTATAAAGAAACACATCTTAAAACCTACGCTGCAATAATAACGTCACAACAATAATTTTTCCGATCAATGAAAGTTGGCTTCGCAGAAGGATATTACCCAATAAAATGCTCAGTTATTAGCTTTTTAATAGATATTCCTCTATGTGTGAAATCCATTAATCTTTATTTAATTAAATAAAAATTTAATTGACTTTTTTAACGAAAATACAGCAATAGAATTTACCGATTTAAGGATTTTAAAATATTAGTTTTTAACTAATAACTTTTGATCGATAATGTTTTAGAAAATCATGGCTAATACGTCTATTTGTTTGTGTTTTATCAGAATTTGAATAAAATACTTAGAGGTTATTATCTGTTGAACGACAAATTTTTTTTTTAAATAGTTTAATCCGACATGATTTGTATATATAAAAACGACGTTTCGCGAGAGTATAAATCAACTGACGTTATCAAGTGATTAATCTAATTGATAAAATTGAAAAAAAAAAAAAAAACAAGACAGCCTTAGGAGCTCTACGTAAAATAAAACTAAATTACCTAAGAAAGGAACCCCAATAACGAACTTTTTTCACTTTTATCCTTGAGGTTTATTACTAACCGGAGTGTTGACGATTTCGAGTCCCCAAAACAATCAAACCGTAGACGATGTATCTTCCGAGAAAGACACAATAATTGACCGTATATTTGACATTCCAGGCCCGCAGCGCCAGTCTCGAAAACCAAATTTGTTCATCCTTATTGGATCGCCTTTAATATTCACATAACCACTATAATATAAAATATATTTAAAACATAAAAGTTTATTATATCTATACTAATAATGTCATAACATTTGTGTTTAGACATTTCTAATCCTAAAAGCTATACAATTATAAATGTATTTTTTCTCTAATTACTTTTAATATATTTTTCATAGTTTTTCAACTACCGTAGCTCATAAATATACAGTAACTTTGGTGTATTTTGAAATTGGAGTGATTGGCTTGGGAAGATTACACATGCCATACAACATTTTACCCACTTTTGTGTTAAATATAAATTTGAAAAATTTTAAAGAAAATATTAGAAAATCGAGGTAAATTAGATTTTAAACTGTCCAGAAAATATCAAAAAATATACATGTATTATTAATAATAGCTGAAGTGTTTGTATTTATCCGAACTACCTTTCCACTTAAATTAATTTTTTTGATAGGAAACTGTAAGGAACTTGAAAATATATCAAGATTTTGTTTTCTTTAATTTTTAGTTAAAGCTTTCAGTCATCCTTGCTTTATAAAAAAGGAAGAAAAAACATAAAACAAATATACTTAGCCCTCGAATACCATAATAGTGTGAGGGTTGGAAGATTTCGACAAGAGAGACCTGATAGAAAAGATGATAGAGAGTGATCTAACCCAAGTCTACATAGAAAAAATGTGTAGATTCAACTAGGGTCACTTGGGATGCCACCCCATATATTATTGGTGATCCCCTGAGGATAAAAATACCACAAAGTAATAAATTCAATTAAACTGAATTAAACATTAATGTAAAATGTAAGAATATTACTTTAAAACAAGTTATCTCTTAACTAGTAAATAAATACTCAACAATTCCCCCGCAATAGGTTCAGTACTGAAATCCATGTAAAATCTTTAGTCTCAGTTAAATCACGCATGATATAGACTTCACAAAGTCTGTTCCGCTCTATTTCTCCCGTTATTATCTTGCAACCAAAATACTCTGGAAGTAATCTTGAAGCTTCCTCTGTCACTCAGCAAGATTTTTTATTTATAGTGATGCCATCTCCGTGGCGATATTTATTGATTTATGATTTCAAGCTAATCTTAATACTAAAACAAAAACAATTTTAAAAATAATGCGATATGTTTTTGTATATATATATATTAAACTTTTATCTTTAAAACATGGTATACAATACTATGAGTGTCAAAAATTTGGTCGTTAAAGAAAATGAATAAAAACTCCTGTGATGTTTGAGTGTTTTCTTCTTACGATTTAAATTTCAATATTTATTGAGAGTGTAAACAATTAATTATTTTTAGATGATAATTTTGTTAGTAATTGTTATTAGAAATATGAAATATAAATTGCTGATTTTCTTGGGAACATTATAAACGTCATTTGTAAGCCTAAAATAAATAAATATTTTTTTAAACAATTCGTCAAAGATTAAGTATTGCGTGTTTATGTTTATAGCAAAACATAACAAGTTGTTACTGTCCATCATATTTTATAATGTAATGCATGCAATTCCTTTCAATGTAATAACCAAAAGTTGATCTTTCTAGCCTTGAAGAAAATATTAATTGTATTGGTAATGGAGTCTTCCTCAGTAGTACTTGATAGGGTAAGTTTATTAAAACAGTTATTATACAGGTATTCTGAACCTCATAATTGTGTATAATTTCGTGATGTTGGCTAGATGTGTAAACAGACTCCACTCGCTTCGTTCGCGTAAGTGCCATCACCCTCGAGGGTTTGTAGTTGTACATATTTGAAGTAACTTCTACATTTAAAAAATATATTTTTACAATAACTTCGCTATTGTCATCCTAGAGACGTGCGTCGGGTTGATACTATTGCATGCAGAATTGAAATTTACAAATTTGTTTTTAATTTAGTGTGTTATAAGTCGAATAACACACGGACGGTAAAACAAACAACTGTTTAAAATGGCTGATATTTTGATTTTCTGAATGTCAATAGAGTTTTATATGAACACACTAGTCTCTTAAACCGAATTTGATGGTTTTATATTCATTTTTGTAACTGCTATCATGTACGTACAGACAAAAATGATGTAGGACATGTCGAAAATTACGTTTTCGGTTTTGTGAAGTCGTGTGAATATTAGTCAAAAAGTAGATTTAAATTTGTCTTGACGATCATTAAACTTATACTATATTTCGTATACTGGGTAGGCCGAGTGGCTACAAGTGACAATGGGTATCCATCCTCAATTCTATGACGTCGAAATGTAAGATATATACTGAAATACGGTTTGTGAAAAACAATAAACTCTGTAGAACGAAACAAATAATACAGACTACAATGTTTTGAAACTATTGAATACTTAACACAAAATCAATGACAGTTCGTTTCAACAATGTGTATTATTAAAGCTGCCATTAAATTGACATGTCAATGATGAAAGTTCATGCCGGATTGCACAACCATCATGTAGAAGAATAATCCTTCAACGTACATCATGTATAGTATCGAGAGATTTATTCAGTCGATGAAATAACAAAAGATAGTCATGAGAAACATGTTTACATTTCGTTGCAGGTCTTTGTTTTATCGTATTGACGTTTCATTTGAAAGCAAACCTGTGCTTAGCTTCAGGCTCAAGTTAACCTATCTTTGATTGACAACTTATTTCTTGTTTGCTCAATCTTATAATATCTTTTATGTGTTTAAGCTTTGAATAAATACAAGGAGTGTTCAGAATTAATTTCCAATCAAACAGGTTGTCATAGCAACATAAATTGTTTGTTGTGTTAGTCAGTAATACACACCAATTTTCAATCCATTTGGTTCTTTGTTTTGGTGTTAGTGAACGAATTTAAATGGAGACTTCCATTTTAGCTACCTCCAGTTGAGAGGTTCATGCGATGATTCTATTTGTGAAGCAGAAGGACATTAGCTGTTATCTTCGTTGTCTGTGACAGTGCTGTGGGTATAGGAAATTCAGGATTGGGTGTAAAAATATGCATGACGAAAAAACGAAAGTTCGTCTTTAAAGTGTGACTGATGATTGAAAAAACTGTACGTAGAAAGCGCCGTTTCACAACTTCTCAGCTTTCTGGAACAGCTCTATATGGAATTGTTACTGTCAAATTGGATTTTCTTAAGTTCTGTACAAGATGTTTGCCTAAACTGATTAAAATAAAAACAAGGAATGGTTGTTCTTTTATCTGTTCTTGATCTTTGTGATGAAATCGGGGATGACTGTCTGGAGAGAATAGTTACTTTGAATGAAATGATGGAGATGAGTTAAGTTTCAAATTGAAAAAAGTCTTGGTTATCATCGTTGTAAGAAAAAGGAAGAAAATAACATAAAATTAAGACATAGACGCTCCAATGCTCTAAAACGTCAGGTCGGAAAAGAACAATATTTGTTCTAGAGAGACCTGATCAGAAAAAAGAGAGTGATGTAATCGATTACTATATAAAAGTTTGCCCCTGAGAGCGACATTGACAGCAAGAAACAATCCAGTATCCTTGGTCCTTAAACAAACTAGAAAATTCAAATACTGTCTAAATGGAAATGATGGCTACAGGTATTTGGGATCGCAAAAACGTTTTACTGAATAGATTTATGAAACCAGGCACTATATTTGTTGAAGCTTTCGAAGTCGGGATTTCTAGTACAGTTAGTTGCTCTGCATGGCAATGCTCGCCACAATACTGCAGCCCATGTGATTGCTTTAGGAAATGCATGCGAGTCTCATGCATACAGCAGTTTAAGTAGGGCATTTATAGCCAACCTTCATAGAACTCTGACTCTAATCAAGTGATTACCATTTCTTTATGAAGATAATGGTTTGTTTTGCTGTATACAACATGCAAACCAGATAAATGGATTGTTCATTTCTGGTTGATTTTTTAAGTGGGAGAGTTCTATGACGAGGGAATATGAAAGATTATGACAAGTGTCTTAATGTAGGAGGTAATTATGAAATAATTTAGATATGTATGTAACTTTTGTATATTTTTTGTTATATATTATATACAGTCATCAGCTGAAACGGGTGTTAAATTTTGATCAGCCCTCGTAATGCATCTTTTAGAGGAAACTGTTTTAACAAAATACAAAATTAATATTCCGATATTTAATTCGTGCTTCTGTGAACAGTAAACTTCGGTTCCTGGAGATTTTTATTCAACAAATCGTTCTTGTAAACACGTTGTGGCGACTGACTATCATGTACGCTACGTGACTCTCGACAGTATGCACAGATCTACAAGTAACAGTAACTAATACCACAGATACTTGTTTCCGGGGAAAATAATAAAAGTAAATACTTTATGCACGCTTTGCTCCTTGCAGTGTAATTGCCAATATATTCGTAGTACAGTGATAGTAACTTTTATACTGCACATATAAATGTATAAAAGTTCTAAAAATGTGAACTGCTTAGACTATAAAAACAAATATTTACCTGTACCATTAGGTGGGTCTCGTTGGCTGGTGATGGATTTGTGAGAATCGTAAATAATCCGACTATTGTTTATATTTTTCTCGAAGTGAGATTGATTTATGTATTCAAGTTACGTGAAAAATAATTAAAGGTTTAGAAGTAATCTTAAGGAACAAATCAATGAAGCTATTATGTGAATAATAGTTTATTTGATATACTAGTCTTACAAAAACTGTAAGGATTATATTAGTAGAAATAAAAACATAAAAAATTAGAATGTAGTGAGTAGAATTAATTTTTGGGCTAGATAAAAACTTCCTGTGGGAAAGTTAAAAAAATAAAATAAATAATCAGTTTTGAGTTTCCCTTTTCTTTCCTGCCTTTTTTTTTCGACTGTATGTCATGCTTCATTTATACTTGGTATCTGGTTTTAGAGTCCATTAGAGAACTTTGTTAAACAGACTTGTCAGTAAATGTTTTTTAATGAATAATACAAATCCGTTTACTTTCTTTAAAATGTTTTGTAATCTTATGCTTTTGTATGTATAATTTTTCTTAAGGAATCATTATGTTTGTTGGAGATGTATCATAAATTTTAATATGGGTAGTTATTTACTTGGATTTACCAAATTTTTAGGGATCGACTGTGAAAACAAAAATCTTCAAAAAAAGTCCTTGAATTACATTCGTAGAAATGATATCTGAATACAAAACTCCTAAAGAGGTTGGCATAACAATGTTTTGAATATGTAGCCTGGACAATGTCACCGATTACTGAAGTTGTCTATGTTTATTACCTCATAAGCATGTATTTAAGTGAAGTAAACAATGTATGAGGATTAAATTAAACTGTCTGATTTGAGTCCTACAAAAGCATTTAAGTAAAACATTGCAAAATGTCGTTCTGCAAAGTGTATTTAAGACAACGTCAATTTACACACTTGGTTAGTCTGATTTACGCACTATATGGTTGTAGTTGAAAGCAAAGTGTGAGTTAACCTTCATCAAATTAAAGTCACAGAAATTATCTGGAATGAACATTTGTAACAAAAAAATTATCAGCCCATTGTCTCGTTTCACCAGACTTCAGAGTTCAGGGAAGTGGTTCGTTTTTTCATATGGAACGTTTCCTCCACTTTCATGGGTACAGCATAAAAAAAGGGTGTAATTATTTTGAACTTAATTTAGTCAGGAAAATTGCGATGAGAAAGGACCATTAAAAAAAAATTATAATCACTTTTAATGCTTAGAAATCTTTCAAATAATAGTATACACAGTTGGTAAAATTCTATATTAAGGCAAAATAACTTAAATCAAATATCACATAAAATAAATTTTATTTGTGACAGCTGTTTCGCCATTAGGCATCTTCTGACAACTAAGAACAAAATTTAACAATCATATATGCTAAAAATAAGACTGAAAGGGAATGGAGTTGTTATTGTAAGAACAATGACCTGGTGAAAACCTGAGAGTAGGATGATAAAGCAGGATGTACAATGGATATTAGCTTTTATTAGAGGTGTAGAGGGAATTGGTGAATAATTTGTTCGTTAAGATTATAAGAGTGTTATTTTGAAAAGCACCATTCCAAAACTTTTAAATTATTAATTCTTCGTTTTTTTTTTTGTTCAACATCATTTTATTAACAATTTATTAGAATCTATTTTGATTCAATTGATATTCTAAAAGTTTTATACTCTATGTTCTTTTGTGCTCTAGGTTTATTACTTGACGATAGAAGTTGATTTATACCCTCGAAACCTTGTATAATATATATAAATTAGAGCAAATGTTTGATTCAACCATAATATTAAAAGAAAATTGTATTGTATACTACTGCATATTATCAATACTGTTATATTTGTTTACAGGATATTGTTTAAAGAATCGTTAAATAATAAATATAAAAACAATTCCTTACAGTGTGGTTTTTATGTTTAGCATAAAACCTCAAAATGATTTATTGATTTACTGTTCAACAAAATAAAAAATAATTACTAATTGTTTTTTAATATTTTGAAGAAGAGCATTAAATGAAGATAAAAACTAAACAAATAAGATTGAGCAAACAATAACAAACAAAAAATAACAACAAACGATGATAACGGCATTATGTCCTTCTGCTTCACAAATAGAATCATCACATGAACCTCTCAACTGAAGATAGCTAGAATGGAAGTCCCCCATTTAAATTCGTTCACTAACACCAAAACAAAGAACCAAATGGATTGAAACTTGGTGTGTATTACTGACTAACACAACAAACAATTTATGTTGCTATGACAACCTGTTTCATTGGAAATTAATTATTCTGAACAGTCCTTGAATTTAGTCAAAGATTAAACATAAAAGATATTAAATAAGATTGAGCAAACAAGAAATAAGTTGTCAATCAAAGATAGGTTAACTTAAGCCTGAAGCTAAGCAGAGGTTTGCTTTCAAATGAAACGTCAATACGATAAAACAAAGACCTGCAACGAAATGTAAACATGTTTCTCACGACTGTATCTTTTGTTATTTCATCGACTGAATAAATCTCTCGATTCTATACATGATGTACATTGAAGGATTATTCTTCTAGAAGATGGTTGTGCAATCTGGCATGAACTTTTATCATTGACATGTCAATTTAATGTCATATTAAATAAGAGAAATGAAACATTGATGTAAGGAACTGTGTTATCGTACTGTGTCAATAGTTTCAAAACATTCTAAGGTGCATATTTGTTTCGTCCTGTAAAGAGTTTATTATTTTTCAAATAACATATCTCTATGTTTTTCAAACGAACTATATATCTTACATTTGAATCTCATCGAATTGAGGTTTGATAACCTGGCACTTGATAACCTCACTCTACATACCCAGTGTAAAAAGTACAGCGTAAATTTAGTAAGCACTAAACGTATTTAGATTTCTTTGTCTTGGCTGATATTCACATTTCACGGCATCTATGTGACAAAGCTTCTGGAATATTCGTGCATCAATAAATACACTATGTCTACTCGAACAAATGAGATTTAAAATACTATAATTTTGTAAGTTTTCCTCACACATCGACTTGAACGACGTTTTGGAATAATTAAATGCATTGTGCGAATTGGTTAAACATATTGTTTGAGTTTTATGTAATAAAACAAATCAGGGTTAAGTTTTGATTTAGCACACTCTGACATAAGTTAATCATGTTATTGACAAGTATTGTTTTAGTGAATTAATTTGAGCAAGATCTTCAAGGAGGTTTGTTGTCTGAGTTTGGACAATCTTAACAATATTCTATATCTATGTTTTAGATTCAGCTTTGCCTATAATTTACAGAAATAATTTAGAGAAAAGAAAACCTATGTAAACAAATTATTGTAAATGAATAATAAAAACGAAAAAACATTTTTTTTTTACATATTTTCAAAACTGACGTAGTATTTGTGTGAGAGTTTTTCTGTTAAGGGGGTTTAATTTTTATGTTCATGTATAATAAACAAAAATAATACTATTACTATAACTACTCCATAATAGTTACTATTACGTATTGATTTCAAAAGAAAGAAAGTAAAATAAAAACACTAATTTGATAATAATGAATTTCTTTTTTGGGACATCGCCTGTGTAAGAAGACGATTTCCTCGTAGTCAGCAAAAAATATTTAAAACAATCGCTATCTGCATCTAACTTTTGCATATTGTCCTTTGTTTTTTGAATCGAAAACTCTTTCTGTCGTCATGATCTAAAATGTAAAGATGATAACATAGAGATCCTTAGATTATTTTTTATTATTACTTTAAATATCTTCAGAGTCGGAAGAGAACAAGAGTTTTCCAAAGGAAACCATACAGGAAAGATGATTAGGACAGATATAATCCGAGAATAGGTGTAGATCTAGCTAGGATCATTTGGGATTGTCAAATTCGTATTCATTAAAGCTAGCCTCTATCTTAAAAGAAAATAATAATCTAAATAATCCTAACCTAACCTAACCTAACCTAACCTAACCTAACATAACCTAACATAACCTAACCTAACCTAACCTAACCTAACCTAACCTAACCTAACCTAACCTAACCTAACCTAACCTAACCTAACCTAACCTAACCTAACCTAACCTAACCTAACCAAACCTAAACTAACCTAACCTAACCTAACCTAACCTAACATAACATAACATAACATAACCTAACCTAACCTAACCCAACCCAACCTAACCTAACCTAACCTAACCTAACCTAACCTAACCTAACCTAACCTAACCTAACCTAACCTAATCTTATCCTAAAGAGAAAAAAACTTCAATCTAAGTGACTATCTAACATGTAGGATTTGCCGTAGAGGAGGAAATTTAAGTGTACTGAAATGTACTGAAATGTTCTTCCATTAACCCAACTTGGCAAGCATTGATACATTGATTGGTAGGATATACTCAATAACCAGTATAACTGGACACTATCCTGGGCCACGTACCATGAACTGAAGTGCTATCGGGTTTACTTCACTCTAGAAAGTACCTCAAGAAGCAAGTAAAAAAGGACTTAATATGGTCTAAGTATTTGTATAATACAGTATTTTCAGAGCTAGATTACACATTCAAAATATTTTATAAATCACAAATCCACACCCAGACATACTCATTTCCCATATAATATCACAGAAAAACAATATTAAAAAAAAAAATTTAATAATAAAAATTTGATAATACAAAATGTATTTTTATGTTTATAATATACAGACACGATACCACCACAAATTCCTACATAAAAGGGGAAGAAATTGATTTGTTCCATTACTAAGTCATCACCCTGATCTCCTTTATGAGTCTAAACAACAGTATACTCGGATTTCTCCCCCATTGATGATGGAAGTCAAGGTATAGCTTACCTTTGTTTATGCTTCTCAATCTCAAACTGAAAACAATATGCTAAATGGAAATAGTAGCAAATATTTTTAGAACCTAATTAAGTTGTATCCACCCTGAAGCCTTATCGCTAATCATTTTTTACTTTCCAGTATTTAAACTGAAAGATCGTTTAATGTTTTCCTTGCCTTAAGGAAGAACCTCTAAATAATCAGAGCTTTAAAAAAATTTAAAAACTTCTAAGCACCCGACTTAGATGTTACAGATTGATCTAAGAGTTTCGGCTAAGCATTATGAAACTCTATATAATATTATGATTTTTTTTGTTTAAAGGTAATCATCGTCAAATAAAGTAAGGGAAGTAAAGAACATAAAGTTAAAACACCACGTCTCGAATAATCAAATAGAATCAGGGTCGGAAGAGAATAAGAGTTGGTCAAGAGAACGTGTTAGAAAAGATGACACAGAGAGTTCAAACCCAAGACTTCACGAAAAAGTTCTCAACGTACTATATAATACTCCAGAAGAAATTTTTGTTTTCATATTCACCTTGCCATACAAGAAATTCACAAAATTTTAATACTTGATGAAATGTATTGTACGCAATCGATTGTTATTTTATTCAATTTCTCGTTGTTTCCAATTCAAGTTACATATAAAACAATTCATTATAAGATTATGTTTTGCTATTGACTGATAAAACAGCTCAATTATAACAAAGCGAACTGTCTAGTTGAATAATAACAATGACCTGGTAAATTTATAATTAACATTTAATAAAAATAAATTATTTAGAACTTCTCGTTCTTCACCGTCTTGTAAAAAAAGGAAAAACAAAACATGAAATAAAGATTATTAGCCCTAACCTAACCTAACCTAACCTAACCTAACCTTTCCTAACCTAACCTAACGTAACCTAACCTAACCTAACCTAACCTAACTTAACCTAACCTAACCTAACCTAACCTAACCTAACCTAACCTAACCTAACCTAACCTAACCTAACCTAACCTAACCTAACCTAACTTAACCTAACCTAACCTAACCTAACTTAACCTAACCTAACCTAACATAACCTAACCTAACCTAACCTAACCTAACCTAACCTAACCTAACCTAACCTAACCTAACCTAACCTAACCTAACCTAACCTAACCTAACCTAACCTAACCTAACCTAACCTAACCTAACCTAACCTAATAGCGTCAGAGTCGGACAATAACAAAAGTTGGTCAAAACATACCTTACATGAAAGGTGAAAGAGACAACATAAAAAGGAGCAAGTAACCAGTTAGGTTCCTTGGGATTCTAACCATTTACTCACTCTAGTTACCCATTGAGGGTACCACAGTTAGAAAAGGATGTCATTCAGGTACACAGAAATATTTGTAACAATAGCGCGAACCTACAAAATGCCTATATGTACAAAGTTAATTTCCAGTGCTTTAACGAAAGGCTAGGAACTGTATGAAGCTAGTATCACTAGAACTCCTGCCAATACCGTATTGTAAAGCTAAGATGAGATAATGTTATTATAAGCAAACAGAACTGTATATTTTGTTCCTAATATGTAACCATTTCATATCATATATACTTTAAATACTGTAGGATTAAAACACAGTATATTTTATAAAGTATAGAAACATTTTAAAATAATGTAAACACCACATAAAACTGGGGACAAAATTACTTGAAATATTTGAATGTTGCGTGACTTGCTAGTATTAATATTAATGAAAAGCAGGTATTGTAAAATGAATTATATTTAAACACTGTGCAAGCAGAAAAAAGTAAAAGAACAACGTTTTAAGCAGCTTGAATTGTATTTAATGAAAATATAATGTATAATAAAAAAAAAAGAAGTTATTTAATACTTTATGCATGCAGTTTGTGTTGCGTAATTGGTGCTCGTGCCGACAATTTTCGTCTTGAGTTTAGAAATCCAAAAATGTGTTTTAATACTTTCTGAGGAAACAAATAAAGAAATGATTTTTGAAGATCAGTTTTTTTATCCAAACTTCGTACAACTTTCCAGGAATAGCTTTAAAATTAGTATAACATGATGTCAAACGTGTTTTCTATGATAGGAAAGTGAAGTTATTAGTTAAAAAATTGTTTAAAGTACAAAACTTTAGAGAAATAAAGAGTAAAAACAATAACAGCATTCATTTTAGTCATGTTGTGTAAGTTATGTTTTACTATTGGTTGAATATGACTATTACTCAAAATCAATGTTTGTATATTTTTGATTCCTAACATGTATATAATTTTGGTTTGGTATTTTGATAAAACTAGACCTACATTTCAAATCATATTATGCAGTGCTCGATTTTCAGAATTATTTAGTTAGATCGTTTTTTAATCAATATGAATTAAAATTGCATTGGGTTTTTATTGAATTTATTTACATAAATGTTCTCAGAAATTAAAACTCTACAACCTCTTTAATTGGCAATTAAAAGGTGTTATTGTAGATACTATCCAATGAGCTTTGTGGTTATTAACGATATGGAAGAAGTAATCACCAAACTATAAATAAATCACTAATACAATTAGCGTTTAAAAAATTAATGTTACAGGTAAATCGTTTTTTTAATCACTCAATTTGTATAAAACGTACTTCGTTTGACGTCTATAGTGGAACTGTTATTCATCTTTTATTGTAACAATATCAGGTTAAATCCCATCATCTGTTGTTTATCACAAGTTAAAAATTAATTAAAACACAACACATTTATTACAAAACAATAGTAAAAGATTTTATGTTATATGTAATCCCTAAATGTACAGATTCTGTTTAGTTGAATTAACATTCTTGACAAATTAGGCCTCATATAAGGTTAAAACATTTACTAATGTTTTGTGATTATATGTTTTAGTTAATTTTTAACTTGCGATAAGCAGCTGATGATGGGATTTACACTAAATCAGCTGTAGTGAAGCTATAAAAGAAGGTTAGCAGTTACACTATTGACGTCAAACGAAGTAATTTCTACAGCTATTAAATAAGTGGTTCATTACACAGATATTTCATAATGACTCATTTTATGTTTATCAGGGTATAATTATATTTTTAATAACTTAATGTTTATTATTTAAACGTTTTCATAACTTTCCGTTTGTCCTATTATTTAAACAATAGAGTTGTTGTATTGTTATATTTAATATTTACAAAATTTAGAAGTTTAACTTTTAAAGTTAGACGTCTCAAAGAACAATCTAAGGTTAAAGTTGAAAAAGTTTACTATATTATGTATACAATCGATTGCGTAGACAGTTTCGCAGGGATTTGAAACTGTTTAACTTATTGAATCACTTACAGAACGTATTGTGATCCACCTTTCAGAGGCAAAATGAATCCATAATGCTGCCTCTTATAGAGAACATTTATGTGTTTTGTATGATAAATGTCGTTCTATTATTGACTTTGATGTGTTTTATAAATTTGAGGAATATATTTCAACTATATTAGAGACAGTAAAACGCATAAAAAATTGATTTAATAAAGTTTACACGACTGAATGTGACTGTGGAATTTCCAGTAATTATATTTATTATTATTCCCATGTAATGTTAGATGACAAGTTAAAAGAGAACTTTAGACATTTATTTGATACAATTATAAAATAAAGCAAAAGCCTAAAGTTTCAAATATTTTAATAATATAAATGAGCTACAATTGTTTCGCCTTGCGGCATCATCGGGCAACTGATAATTTACAGGTATAGACAACTATTTAAACACAAGTAACAGGAAACTGAAATACAATAGAGAAATCGGGAAAGGTAGGGGGATGACCTAGCAGGTAGATAAAGGTTAATGAATTATGTTACGGATGGGTTTTAGAAGGGGTGACGAATTTAATACAATTTGGTCATTTAATCAGTTGCCTGATGATGCCGCAAGGCGAAACAATTGTAGCTCATTTATATTATTAAAATATTTGAAACTTTCAGCTGTTGCTTTATTTTATCCTTGAATATGGAGTTTCAACAAGAAATATCTGCTATTAGATTAAAATTTATTTGATAATTCAGTAATTTACTTCCATCGATCGTGTTATTTTGAGCCTAAAAATAAAAGTAAAACATTATCTGGTAGTCTAAGCCCATACTAGAAACTAAAACTATGAGCTAAGAAGGAATTTCTCGCCTAAAGCCTGAACAGTCAAAACTAAGACTAAATACAAACTGTTACAGATTACCCATCACGAATTTGCAAAAAATATTTTTGTAAAAATATATGTTTTGTACACATGGGATCGTTTCAGTAAGACCAGGCTACATGATAGATATTGGAACCTGTTATCGGGTATGAAAAGGACTCCTATATGGTTCAAAACTGCTTCTTTAAATTATAAAATTCTCGCCAATGTTGAAGTGAAATTTTTGAAATTATAATATTTGACTTTAAAACGTTTGTGTCAACTTGTATCATGAAATGTGTACCTTGAACTGAATCAAAATAGTAATTGTATTTCCATAAAATCGGTGGGTAGAATAACCGATCGAAATAGATTTGGTACATAATTCACTAACGGAAGTGACATTTATAATGATGTACTGCAATTTACGCCCTGCAATAACGCTTTCCAACTAGTAGCTTAGTATTCCCCTCTGACCGATAAACATTGTTAACAATACATTTCTCTAACATCCTTTGCAGGTTTTAGTTTTTAGAATAGCAATGAGGAAGCTGTCCTTTTACGGTCAAACTAGTTAGAACTAAAATGTTGTAGTTTTATAAATTTTGCAGTTTATACTAATTAATACTAATAAAGTACGCGCAAACTATTTCAAAATAAAAATTTAAGTGTTTTATGAAGAGTAGTTGGAGTTTTGAGTCTCCATTTCGTGCAAATTCTAAGTTTATAATATGAAAACATAACTCTTTAAGAAATTCAATCTTCGCAGATTTTTACTATGATTTACATATAAAACATAACTAATATTATAAGTATATAAAATATAACCAGTATCTGTAACTGTTAAAGTTTCCAAAGTTAATGGGATTTGGTAGTCGTAAATCCATAAACAATATTTTGTTTTGTTTTTCCTCATATGGATCTTTTGGACATTTTGATGTTTGATAATTTTGGATTTAGAAAAAAAAACTACCCTTAAAACTTGTATTATTTGTAGCTGAATGTATTCTACCGGGTTGATAAAAAATATTAAAACTTGCAGATAAAGTTAATTTTAAAAAGGGGTGGAATAGGCAATCTGACAACACCATTCAACTAATGTTTAAAAATATTGCCTACCTAATTATATACGTGTCTTAATTAATTGTTAAGGGGAATAATTCATAATATCAAGGGGGCATTAAGTATGTTTATAAAATATGTTTATGATGGTTATATCAAGAAGGTTAATGTTCTATTTGTTAATCCGCCATTTTGTTTTTATTGGCAATAAAAAGAAAAAGAAACTCTGAGGTACTTTTTTACATATCTACGTAACATAAAACTGTCAATAGGTGTCTTAGTTTTAGAATAAATTAAGTTTTTCGAAAATTTATCTTTTCATTCTTCTGCACCATTATTTTATAAACCACTTGAACGATTTTCATGAGATTTTATAAGCTAGATCTTAGCATAACAGCCACAAAAAATAATAATTAAAAATAATAAATATTTAACTATTGTTTATTAAATAATAAAATTACTTATTTATGTGTTTACAGTTTTTTTTTTTTTAATGTGTAATATAATTAATCATATGATGAAAACTTGGCAACCAAATGCTTGTATATAGAATGCCCCACTAAGATGTCATTATTTTTGAATTAATATGCATTGGACACGACAAACTTGACACTTTGGAGCTTGTTACATTGATATGTAAAAAAGTACTCCGAGTTTCATTTTTTTTATGTTCAATCAAAATTAAAAGGCAGAATAATAAAATAATATTACGTTTTCACTAAAATAATTTTATTTGTATAACAATTACAAATTGACGATTTGCAGATAACGTAAAGGAATGTAAAATTTATTAAAGAAAAATAACTGTATTAAATTATTAATTATCCAAAATTGACATTTATTCGAATCGATACCTATCAATAACTATAGACGAAACAAACAAGTTGTTTTTTGTGAAATTGTAGAGGTATCAACAGTAAATCCTTTTCAATCAGCCTACCATATGTTGCCATAGGGTGACAAAAAAGTTTTCTTCAAAAAGCCCCATAGGAAAGAATCGCAATTAGTCAAGTCTGGAGATCTTGAAGCCCAGTTCATGAAGTTGCTATCACGACCTATCTAACGTTTGGGAAGATCTAGATATAAATTTGCTTTGACCACATTACCATAATGAGGAGGAGCTCCATCCTGTTTGAAACAAACGTCCCTCATCTCCGGCTGAGTAATGTGTAACTTATCTTTCTCTAGTTATTAGCTGGTAGAATATCTTATACTATAAAACAGTTATACGAGTAGTTTTGATTTTTATCTTTCTTTCTTGATATTTGGATTTTGTGTTTTAAACAAAACAACAACTGATCGACATTCAGCAGTTGGTAATTCACATTTTAGTTGGATGGTTGTGGGAGGAAATGGTTCTATCCAGAAGATGAATGTTCTCTTTCTTATTCCGCCTTTTGTTTTGATTGATAAAACGAGACTGGATGGTACTTTTTTTAAAATATCTACGCAACATAAAACTGATAAGTGTCAAGTATGTAGAGTGTGCCATTTGTTCGGCATATTATTAAAAATTAGCGACGTCTTTGTGGCACACCTCGGTATTTTTATTTAAAAAAATCGTTGTTAAAATTGTATAAAGATATTTTTACATGTGTCTGAAAACAGTGTAAAAAACAAAACAAATTTATTATGGGCGAGATAGGGAGTAGCTGTTCTTCTTAATGATAAATTAAATAGATCAAAAGTTCATAAAAATGAATAAAAAATTAGATTTAAATAACAATCAATACATTATTAGCTATTTTAATTATACTTATGTATTTAGTAAGGTGATTTATTACATTGTTTCGAGTTATTTTTGAAAGTTAGATTATATAACTTACAATATTTAAAGTTATTTGTTCTCAACTTGAACATACAATTTACACGGAGTTGTTGTAAGTGAACACATTAAATAAAAAGAAATTTACAAGTATAATAAACGTTATTCCAGGTGTGGTATTCTTGAAATAATTAAAATTGTATATTTAAACTGAAACAATGAGCGGTTGGCATCGTAGTTCCAAGTCAGTAGTTGACACTCAAGTTTCCTTGCACACATCATCAAACATGACTATTTATTATATTTAATTCGACATCTCAAAATTAATGATCAAGCCCACAGGGAAAACCTCTTTGTCACGATTTTATAGTAGGCTTATTGTGTATATTCTATAGTGTTGGACGTAGGTCTAAAATATCATTTATAATGTTTTGTAATCAGTAAGTTTGTAAAGTTGAGTCAAAACTGAAAACTAGGAGGGGAACAGTTAGTGTTCCACTTGATTAGTTCATTAGGTAAGTTTTATGTTTTAACTAAAATATTTTAGAATATTTAAATATACTCCCTTTCTTGAAAACACTATTTAATTGGCAGGTTATATTACTTTATTTAAATACCTCTTTGAATATCTGTTTAACTTTTCACCTTCTCGTTTAGAGTCGAAGAAACCTCTCTGTCATCGTTTTATAATAAAAGGAAGAAGAGGGGATAAAATAAATAACCCTTGCCCTCGAATAACTTAATAGCATTATAGTCGGAAGATATTAAGAGAGACCTGATAACCAACACGAATAAGAGGAAGTGAAACCCAAGACTGATTAAAAAAGAGAGTAGGATCCCTTGGTATTTCCAAGCCAGTACTCACCATGAGGGAGCTTATAGAATATAATTAATATTATTTAACTTTAATGTAATAAAATAACCTTTTAGTTAAAAAATAAGAACTCAAATTGTGTCTAAAATATTTTGTTAAATAAAACAAATGTATGAACTAAAAGGAACCTTCAAAATATATTACAATTACATTACATATACATGTATGTATATGTATATACATATATATATATATATATATATATATATATATATATATATATATATATATACAATAACAAAAATTACCTGCCACACCGAGGCCACTATTGATAGTCCGGTTAGATTTGTACATAATAAAATTATCAGTATATATATATATATATATATATATATATATATATTTACATCCTGCTATCATTATGAGAACCGTACATTGCCATTTTTACATTTAAAGTGGCAGCCGAGTGTTTGTGGCAGCAGTATACGGCTGCCACTTTGAATTTCCAGTGTTTCTCATTACCAAAAGGATCTATAAAAGAAAAATGTTCATGAAATACTAAAGCAGACCTTAATATCACCCTGTCAGTAGTTATTTCAATAACTCATCATAAAATAACCAAATAAAATGATGTATTAAAAACCAGCTCTGCTGCCATAATGATGTTATAATGAAAAAAGTGTATATTGTAGAAGTTTCAGCTTTTTCCGCTTAGAGCGCTTCAATCGCCCTGTGTATATTTAGATACTGAATAATTTCACCTTTGGACAATCATTGTGGCAGCTGTAGATCTGGCAACATTGCCGTATTTCACATTGATAGCTTTTTTTAAAACTTCTGAGCCATTTTTAACAAATGGTTAATTAGATTTTTTTATGACAACATAAAGAGAAGCTTCAGAAACAAGTACACGTTTAAAGTTTTTTGCTTCTTAAGTATAGGGTTTATTTAGGTTTTTTTTAATGTTATTGTAAGGTGTAGTAAATTTCATGAAAAAATATTTTATTTCAATAACTCACAACTCTACTGCTTAGCATCCCTACATGTTTTAAAAAAATTGTTTTATATTTTTTTGTGGGAAGTTGGTTTTAAAAGAGTAACTGTGATAAATTTCACGTTTTAGAATCTATTTATCACTGTGAATTTAATAAAACTCAACTATGTTTGTAAATGAAACTTTAGAAGAATGGTACAACCATTCACCTATCCGTAATCACAACAATGCTCCCATAAAAATTCTTTAATACAATACTTAACAGAATAAGTAAACATTTTAGCTTTACTCAAGTGTAGTAAATTATAAATAGTTTCCGAAAGATCATTAGGCATTTTTAGAACTACATAGAAAATAGAATTTCCTACCCCTCAAATATCCTTGCAAAGAGTTTTTCTATTTAAGTTTCAAACAAAGGTTTTTTTTCTTCTTAAAAGTATTACATGGGATTTCGTTATAAAAATAATTAAAATAAATGTTGAAAAAGTACATAAACTACAAAAATGGTTCGTGTCTCAAAACGGTACCTGTAGTTACCAATTTTTATCATACTTTTTACCATTATCACAAAAATGTATTTTATGACTGACAAAAAAAATATAAAATTTTAATTCGCTGTTTCTAAGAAAATTCAATTAAGAATATTTATTATAAAAGCAATATTTTTTCCGCTTTACACAGGCAAAAAGAAGTAAATTTTTCTTAACATTTAATTTTGAATTATCTACAATTAATTGTAGTTAATTCATTTAAAATCTCACGACTTATCCTTTTTCAGGCGAAAAAAGGTAAATTTATCTGTATTTTATGTAATTATGTATTATAATTAATACTAAATAATGTTTATTTACTATTTGTTTCCTCCTTCACGTGATTTCCTTTTCTTAATTATTCACGACCGGTTTCGGAGATTTACTCCATCTTCAGACTAATTAATTACTTGTATATAAGTATACAATTCTTTCTCTATTTTCAACAGAATTAATGCAGCCAGCTTAAAATCGGTCCAATTTAAAATTTTGTTTTTATTAAGATAAAAAACCTCTAAGAATACCATCATAGAATTTGTTTTACTACTTTAAAAAAACATTACATTTTTTGTACATTCGTACAGAACAGTTCAAACAAGGACATTTCATATGGAGGAGATAATGAACTATAAACTTTTAGAGATCTCATAGGAAAATATAAATGTCCTCTTGATTTTTTTCTTTAGGATGTTTTTACAATACTTTTAAATTATTAATATTATATATTTAAAAAAACACATTGTGGAAAACAATAACAAAATCAATTTTATATAAAATGTTATTTTAATCAATTAAAATAAAAACAGTTTCAAAATTCTTTAAATTTGTTTTGTTATAACAAATGAAAGTAACCCTAAATATATAACTAAAATTTAGTTATGTATCATATAATTGTAAAGGTTTATAAACTCATCAAATAGACCGTAATATATATATATATATATTTTTTTTTTAACAGATCATTAAGCCAGTAAAATTAAGTTCAATTTAAGTTTGTTTTTCATTATGTTAACATCTCCTTCAATTGATTATTACGACTATTCAGTACAATTAATCCTTTAGTTAAAACTAATTTAAGTGTTAATTATCTTGCAAGAAGTTTTATTTGTATAAAAATTCTGAACTAGAACTTTTATTTTCAGCCAAGTTTTACTTTGAAATGTGTTTGGGTATTGAGACATCAACTGATCACATTCGTGTTTTTTGGGTGGTTTGCATTTTTTTATATGAGTTTTGAAAAAATTGAAAACAATATTTTTTTCTTCTTCAGTCCATTTAGAAAATATTCTTTTTTCCCCTTTCTTTTGGGTTGCAATATTCTTGTTCATCTAAAGGTGTGAACTAGATGATGGTTTATATTACTCAATTAGATCATTTAAAGGTAATAAATCTGTATTATATTCATTTGATGTTTGACTGTTTTTATCATCTTCATTTCCATCAACAGTTTGTAGTAAATCTTCGTCAAAATTCCTTCTATTTCATCAAGCGATTTACCCTTATGGCTAGCTCCTTCACCGCTTTCCATTGCTAACAACAACTTAGCAATTTTGGCTATTTGGAAAACATCGTCCGGTAGCCTATATTCGCTTCGATGGATTGAGGATGTATGGCCCATAAAAGTAGCTAGCTGCTCTATATCTTGGTCATTCAATTGAAATAACTGAGAGATTGTTGCTAAATGTTTTCTAAGTGTTCTTGAAGATATCGCTTCCGGATGTTTTAGCTTAGCCATTTTTGCGTGTTTCTGCAATACCTTGTAGCCGATTGGATTATTAGTATTTATATTAGCAAAAATAAATATGCTTTCGGATGGAACAAATCTTTTTCTTGATTTAATTAACAGATCTATATGTTGTTGCACGTCAAAGCTAAATAAAACAGGGGTCACCTTCCTTTTTCCCTGAATGACAACACGTTTGAATTTTTGTATAAGCATCATTTCAATTGGCCTTATTACGTCCTTGAATTCTTCATAAATTTGATTATCTGCAGTTTTCTCGTATAGATTTAGAGGAAGCCTTTGAAGTTCCCCTACTCGTTTTCTGCACAGTATGTAATCTCAACCAATTTTCGGAAAGCATGTGCATTACACTCATTACTGTTTAACAATAACGCTGCCTCACTGCCTTCTTTTATAAGGTATTCTCTAAATAATTTGATATTACTTGCTAGTGGAACAATTGTAATTTTATTCATCTTATTAAAATGAAGATTGTTCGCAGCTTGGTGTGATATTTCGAACTTCAAATTCGACTTTAATAAAAGAATAGTTGTACGAAGCTCGGCTTCAGCCTCAGATGCAGATTTACCTTCAAAGCTGTATTTCTTCTTTATTGCATAAGTAATTCCAATTTCACAACATTCTTTTAAAGAAGTGCTTATATTCATAGCGAAGGAGGGCGCATTATATTTATCTGTTTCAGCATCATAGCTAGCACATACTTTTACCTTTTCAACAAAAATATCGAAATATTCCGGTTTTAAAACCTGTAAAAGATTTGATATTTTCAGTATAGCTTGGCGGACTTTGTTGGGTCATCTTCGGCCAATTCAAATTTGGAATCTCCCGTGAACGTCAACGGGAAGTATCAAAATAGCTAGGCGGACTTTGTTGGGTCATCTTCAGCCTATTCAAATTTGGAATCTCCCGTGAACGTCAACGGGAAGATTCAGTATAGCTTGGCGGACTTTGTTGGGTCATCTTCGGCCAATTCTAATAAGGAATCTCCCGTGAACGTCAACGGGAAGTATCAAAATAGCTTGGCGGATTTTGTTGGGTCATCTTCGGCCAATTCAAATTTGGAATCTCCCATGAACGTCAACGGAAAATTTCAAAACAGCTTGGCGGACTTTGTTGGGTCATTTTCGGCCAATTCAGATTTGGAATCTCCCGTGAACGTCAACGTGAAGTTTCAAAATAGCTTGGCGGACTTTGTTGGGTCATCTTCGGCCAATTCAAATTTGGAATCTCCCGTGAACGTCAACGGGAAGTTTCAGTACAGCTTGGGGGACTTTGTTGGGTCATCTTCGGCCAATTAAAATTTGGAATCTCCCGTGAACGTCAACGGGAAGTTTCAAAATAGCTTGGCGGACTTTGTTGGGTCATCTTCGGCCTATTCAAATTTGGAATCTCCCGTGAATGTCAACGGGAAGTTTCAAAATAGCTTGGCGGACTTTGTTGGGTCATCTTCGGCCAATTTAAATTTGGATTCTCCCGTGAACGTCAACGGGAAGTATCAAAATAGCTTGGCGGACTTTGTTGGGTCATCTTCGGCTAATTCAAATTTGGTATCTCCCGTGAACGTCAACGGGAAGTATCAAAATAGCTTGGCGGACTTTGATGGGTCATCTTAGGCCAATTCAAATTTGGAATCTCCCGTGAACGTCAATGGGAAGTGTCAAAATTACTTGGCGGACTTTGTTGGGTCATCTTCGGCCAATTCAAATTTGGAATCTCCCGTGAACGTCAACGGGAAGTATCAAAATAGCTTGGCGGACTTTGATGGGTCATCTTCGGCCAATTCAAATTTGGAATCTCCCGTGAACGTCAACGGGAAGTTTCAGTATAGCTTGGCGGACTTTGTTGGGTCATCTTCGGCCAATTCAAATTTGGAATCTCCCGTGAACGTCAACGGGAAGTATCAAAATAGCTAGGCGGACTTTGTTCGGTCATCTTCGGCCTATTCAAATTTGGAATCTCCCGTGAACGTCAACGGGAAGTTTCAGTATAGCTTGGCGGACTTTGTTGGGTCATCTTCGGCCAATTCAAATTTGGAATCTCCTGTGAACGTCAACGGGAAGTTACAGTATAGCTTGGCGGACTTTGTTGGGTCATCTTCGGCCAATTCAAATTTGGAATCTCCCGTGAACGTCAACGGGAAGTATCAAAATAGCTTGGCGGACTTTGTTGGGTCATCTTCGGCCAATTCAAATTTGGAATCTCCCGTGAACGTCAACGGGAAGTTTCAGTACAGCTTGGCGGACTTTGTTGGGTCATCTTCGGCCAATTCAAATTTGGAATCTCCCGTGAACGACAACGGGAAGTATCAAAATAGCTAGGCGGACTTTGTTGGGTCATCTTCGGCGTATTCAAATTTGGAATCTCCCGTGAACGTCAACGGGAAGTTTCAGTATAGCTTGGCGGACTTTGTTGGGTCATCTTCGGCCAATTCAAATTTGGAATCTCCCGTGAACGTCAACGGGAAGTATCAAAATAGCTTGGCGGACTTTGATGGGTCATCTTCGGCCAATTCAAATTTGGAATCTCCCGTGACCGTCAACGGGAAGTTTCAGTACAGCTTGGCGGACTTTGTTGGGTCATCTTCGGCCAATTTTAATTTGGAATCTCCCGTGAACGTCAACGGGAAGTTTCAAAATAGCTTGGCGGACTTTGTTGGGTCATCTTCGGCCAATTCAAATTGGGAATCTCCCGTGAACGTCAACGGGAAGTTTCAGTACAGCTTGGCGGACTTTGTTGGGTCATCTTCGGCCAATTCAAATTTGGAATCTCCCGTGAACGTCAACGGGAAGTTTCAGTACAGTTTGGCGGACTTTGTTGGGTAATATTCGGCCAATTCAAATTTGGAATCTCCCGTGAACGTCAACGGGAAGTTTCAGTATAGCTTGGCGGACTTTGTTGGGTCATCTTCGGCCAATTCAAATTTGGAATCTCCCGTGAACGTCAACGGGAAGTTTCAGTATAGCTTGGCGGACTTTGTTGGGTCATCTTCGGCTAATTCAAATTTGGAATCTCCCGTGAACGTCAACGGGAAATATCAAAATAGCTTGGTGGACTTTGTTGGGTCATCTTCGGCCTATTCAAATTTGAAATCTCCCGTGAACGTCAACGGGTAGTTTCAGTATAGCTTGGCGGACTTTGTTGGGTCATCTTCGGCCAATTCAGATTTGGAATCTCCCGTGAACGTCAACGGAAAATTTCAAATAGCTTGGCGGACTTTGTTGGGTCATCTTCGGCCAATTCAAATTTGGAATCTCCCGTGAACGTCAACGGGAAGTATCAAAATAGCTTGGCGGACTTTGTTGGGTCATCTTCGGCCAATTCGAATTTGGAATCTCCCATGAACGTCAACGGAAAATTTCAAAATAGCTTGACGGACTTTGTTGGGTCATCTTCGGCCAATTCAAATTTGGAATCTCCCGTGAACGTCAATGGGAAGTGTCAAAATTACTTGGCGGACTTTGTTGGGTCATCTTCGGCCAATTCAAATTTGGAATCTCCCGTGAACGTCAACGGGAAGTATCAAAATAGCTTGGCGGACTTTGTTCGGTCATCTTCGGCCTATTCAAATTTGGAATCTCCCGTGAACGTTAACGGGAAGTTTCAGTATAGCTTGGCGGACTTTTTTGGGTCATCTTCGGGCAATTCAAATTTGGAATCTCCCGTGATTGTCAACGGGAAGTTACAGTATAGCTTGGCGGACTTTGTTGGGTCATCTTCGGCCAATTCAAATTTGGAATCTCCCGTGAACGTCAACGGGAAGTATCAAAATAGCTAGGCGGACTTTGTTCGGTCATCTTCGGCCTATTCAAATTTGGAATCTCCCGTGAACGTCAACGGGAAGTTTCAGTATAGCTTGGCGGACTTTGTTGGGTCATCTTCGGCCAATTCAAATTTGGAATCTCCCGTGTACGTCAACGGGAAGTTACAGTATAGCTTGGCGGACTTTGTTGAGTCATCTTCGGCCAATTCAAATTTGGAATCTCCCGTGAACGTCAACGGGAAGTATCAAAATAGCTTGGCGGACTTTGTTGGGTCATCTTCGGCCAATTCAAATTTGGAATCTCCCGTGAACGACAACGGGAAGTATCAAAATAGCTAGGCGGACTTTGTTGGGTCATCTTCGGCGTATTCAAATTTGGAATCTCCCGTGAACGTCAACGGGAAGTTTCAGTATAGCTTGGCGGACTTTGTTGGGTCATCTTCGGCCAATTCAAATTTGGAATCTCCCGTGAACGTCAACGGGAAGTATCAAAATAGCTTGGCGGACTTTGATGGGTCATCTTCGGCCAATTCAAATTTGGAATCTCCCGTGACCGTCAACGGGAAGTTTCAGTACAGCTTGGCGGACTTTGTTGGGTCATCTTCGGCCAATTTTAATTTGGAATCTCCCGTGAACGTCAACGGGAAGTTTCAAAATAGCTTGGCGGACTTTGTTGGGTCATCTTCGGCCAATTCAAATTGGGAATCTCCCGTGAACGTCAACGGGAAGTTTCAGTACAGCTTGGCGGACTTTGTTGGGTCATCTTCGGCCAATTCAAATTTGGAATCTCCCGTGAACGTCAACGGGAAGTTTCAGTACAGTTTGGCGGACTTTGTTGGGTAATATTCGGCCAATTCAAATTTGGAATCTCCCGTGAACGTCAACGGGAAGTTTCAGTATAGCTTGGCGGACTTTGTTGGGTCATCTTCGGCCAATTCAAATTTGGAATCTCCCGTGAACGTCAACGGGAAGTTTCAAAATAGCTTGGCGGACTTTGTTGGGTCATCTTCGGCCTATTCAAATTTGGAATCTCCCGTGAATGTCAACGGGAAGTTTCAAAATAGCTTGGCGGACTTTGTTGGGTCATCTTCGGCCAATTTAAATTTGGATTCTCCCGTGAACGTCAACGGGAAGTATCAAAATAGCTTGGCGGACTTTGTTGGGTCATCTTCGGCTAATTCAAATTTGGAATCTCCCGTGAACGTCAACGGGAAGTATCAAAATAGCTTGGCGGACTTTGATGGGTCATCTTAGGCCAATTCAAATTTGGAATCTCCCGTGAACGTCAATGGGAAGTGTCAAAATTACTTGGCGGACTTTGTTGGGTCATCTTCGGCCAATTCAAATTTGGAATCTCCCGTGAACGTCAACGGGAAGTATCAAAATAGCTTGGCGGACTTTGATGGGTCATCTTCGGCCAATTCAAATTTGGAATCTCCCGTGAACGTCAACGGGAAGTTTCAGTATAGCTTGGCGGACTTTGTTGGGTCATCTTCGGCCAATTCAAATTTGGAATCTCCCGTGAACGTCAACGGGAAGTATCAAAATAGCTAGGCGGACTTTGTTCGGTCATCTTCGGCCTATTCAAATTTGGAATCTCCCGTGAACGTCAACGGGAAGTTTCAGTATAGCTTGGCGGACTTTGTTGGGTCATCTTCGGCCAATTCAAATTTGGAATCTCCTGTGAACGTCAACGGGAAGTTACAGTATAGCTTGGCGGACTTTGTTGGGTCATCTTCGGCCAATTCAAATTTGGAATCTCCCGTGAACGTCAACGGGAAGTATCAAAATAGCTTGGCGGACTTTGTTGGGTCATCTTCGGCCAATTCAAATTTGGAATCTCCCGTGAACGTCAACGGGAAGTTTCAGTACAGCTTGGCGGACTTTGTTGGGTCATCTTCGGCCAATTCAAATTTGGAATCTCCCGTGAACGACAACGGGAAGTATCAAAATAGCTAGGCGGACTTTGTTGGGTCATCTTCGGCGTATTCAAATTTGGAATCTCCCGTGAACGTCAACGGGAAGTTTCAGTATAGCTTGGCGGACTTTGTTGGGTCATCTTCGGCCAATTCAAATTTGGAATCTCCCGTGAACGTCAACGGGAAGTATCAAAATAGCTTGGCGGACTTTGATGGGTCATCTTCGGCCAATTCAAATTTGGAATCTCCCGTGACCGTCAACGGGAAGTTTCAGTACAGCTTGGCGGACTTTGTTGGGTCATCTTCGGCCAATTTTAATTTGGAATCTCCCGTGAACGTCAACGGGAAGTTTCAAAATAGCTTGGCGGACTTTGTTGGGTCATCTTCGGCCAATTCAAATTGGGAATCTCCCGTGAACGTCAACGGGAAGTTTCAGTACAGCTTGGCGGACTTTGTTGGGTCATCTTCGGCCAATTCAAATTTGGAATCTCCCGTGAACGTCAACGGGAAGTTTCAGTACAGTTTGGCGGACTTTGTTGGGTAATATTCGGCCAATTCAAATTTGGAATCTCCCGTGAACGTCAACGGGAAGTTTCAGTATAGCTTGGCGGACTTTGTTGGGTCATCTTCGGCCAATTCAAATTTGGAATCTCCCGTGAACGTCAACGGGAAGTTTCAGTATAGCTTGGCGGACTTTGTTGGGTCATCTTCGGCTAATTCAAATTTGGAATCTCCCGTGAACGTCAACGGGAAATATCAAAATAGCTTGGTGGACTTTGTTGGGTCATCTTCGGCCTATTCAAATTTGAAATCTCCCGTGAACGTCAACGGGTAGTTTCAGTATAGCTTGGCGGACTTTGTTGGGTCATCTTCGGCCAATTCAGATTTGGAATCTCCCGTGAACGTCAACGGAAAATTTCAAATAGCTTGGCGGACTTTGTTGGGTCATCTTCGGCCAATTCAAATTTGGAATCTCCCGTGAACGTCAACGGGAAGTATCAAAATAGCTTGGCGGACTTTGTTGGGTCATCTTCGGCCAATTCGAATTTGGAATCTCCCATGAACGTCAACGGAAAATTTCAAAATAGCTTGACGGACTTTGTTGGGTCATCTTCGGCCAATTCAAATTTGGAATCTCCCGTGAACGTCAATGGGAAGTGTCAAAATTACTTGGCGGACTTTGTTGGGTCATCTTCGGCCAATTCAAATTTGGAATCTCCCGTGAACGTCAACGGGAAGTATCAAAATAGCTTGGCGGACTTTGTTCGGTCATCTTCGGCCTATTCAAATTTGGAATCTCCCGTGAACGTTAACGGGAAGTTTCAGTATAGCTTGGCGGACTTTTTTGGGTCATCTTCGGGCAATTCAAATTTGGAATCTCCCGTGATTGTCAACGGGAAGTTACAGTATAGCTTGGCGGACTTTGTTGGGTCATCTTCGGCCAATTCAAATTTGGAATCTCCCGTGAACGTCAACGGGAAGTATCAAAATAGCTAGGCGGACTTTGTTCGGTCATCTTCGGCCTATTCAAATTTGGAATCTCCCGTGAACGTCAACGGGAAGTTTCAGTATAGCTTGGCGGACTTTGTTGGGTCATCTTCGGCCAATTCAAATTTGGAATCTCCCGTGTACGTCAACGGGAAGTTACAGTATAGCTTGGCGGACTTTGTTGAGTCATCTTCGGCCAATTCAAATTTGGAATCTCCCGTGAACGTCAACGGGAAGTATCAAAATAGCTTGGCGGACTTTGTTGGGTCATCTTCGGCCAAATCAAATTTGGAATCTCCCGTGAACGTCAACGGGAAGTTTCAGTACAGCTTGGCGGACTTTGTTGGGTCATCTTCGGCCAATTCAAATTTGGAATCTCCCGTGAACGTCAACGGGAAGTTTCAAAATAGCTTGGCGGACTTTGTTGGGTCATCTTCGGCCAATTCAAATTGGGAATCTCCCGTGAACGTCAACGGGAAGTTTCAGTACAGCTTGGCGGACTTTGTTGGGTCATCTTCGGCCAATTCAAATTTGGAATCTCCCGTGAACGTCAACGGGAAGTTTCAGTATAGCTTGGCGGACTTTGTTGGGTCATCTTCGGCCAATTCAAATTTGGAATCTCCCGTGAACGTCAACGGGAAATATCAAAATAACTTGGCGGACTTTGTTGGGTCATCTTCGGCCTATTCAAATTTGAAATCTCCCGTGAACGTCAACGGGAAGTTTCAGTATAGCTTGGCGGACTTTGTTGGGTCATCTTCGGCCAATTCAAATTTGGAATCTCCCGTGAACGTCAACGGAAAGTTTCAAAATAGCTTGGCGGACTTAGTTGCGTCATCTTCGGCCAATTCAAATTTGGAATCTCCCGTGAACGTCAACGGGAAGTTTCAAAATAGCTTGGCGGACTTAGTTGGGTCATCTTCGGCCAATTCAAATTTGGAATCTCCCGTGAACGTCAACGGGAAGTTTCAGTATAGCTTGACGGACTTTGTTGGGTCATCTTCGGCCAATTCAAATTTGGAATCTCCCGTGAACGTCAACGGGAAGTATCAAAATAGCTAGGCGGACTTTGTTCGGTCATCTTCGGCCTATTCAAATTTGGAATCTCCCGTGAACATCAACGGGAAGTTTCAGTATAGCTAGGCGGACTTTGTTTGGTCATCTTCGGCCTATTCAAATTTGGAATCTCCCGTGAACATCAACGGGAAGTTTCAGTATAGCTTGGCGGACTTTGTTGGGTCATCTTCGGCCAATTCAAATTTGGAATCTCCCGTGAACGTCAACGGGAAGTATCAAAATAGCTAGGCGGACTTTGTTCGGTCATCTTCGGCCTATTCAAATTTGGAATCTCCCGTGAACGTCAACGGGAAGTTTCAGTATAGCTTGGCAGACTTTGTTGGGTCATCTTCGGCCAATTCAAATTTGGAATCTCCCGTGAACGTCAACGGGAAGTTACAGTATAGCTTGGCGGACTTTGTTGAGTCATCTTCGGCCAATTCAAATTTGGAATCTCCCGTGAACGTCAACGGGAAGTATCAAAATAGCTTGGCGGACCTTGTTGGGTCTTCTTCGGCCAAATCAAATTTGGAATCTCCCGTGAACGTCAACGGGAAGTTTCAGTACAGCTTGGCGGACTTTGTTGGGTCATCTTCGGCCAATTCAAATTTGGAATCTCCCGTGAACGACAACGGGAAGTATCAAAATAGCTAGGCGGACTTTGTTGGGTCATCTTCGGCCAATTCAAATTTGGAATCTCCCGTGACCGTCAACGGGAAGTTTCAGTACAGCTTGGCGGACTTTGTTGGGTCATCTTCGGCCAATTCAAATTTGGAATCTCCCGTGAACGTCAACGGGAAGTTTCAAAATAGCTTGGCGGACTTTGTTGGGTCATCTTCGGCCAATTCAAATTGGGAATCTCCCGTGAACGTCAACGAGAAGTTTCAGTACAGCTTGGCGGACTTTGTTGGGTCATCTTCGGCCAATTCAAATTTAGAATCTCCCGTGAACGTCAACGGGAAGTTTCAGTACAGCTTGGCGGACTTTGTTGGGTAATATTCGGCCAATTCAAATTTGGAATCTCCCGTGAACGTCAACGGGAAGTTTCAGTATAGCTTGGCAGACTTTGTTGGGTCATCTTCGGCCAATTCAAAATTGGAATCTCCCGTGAACGTCAACGGGAAATATCAAAATAACTTGGCGGACTTTGTTGGGTCATCTTCGGCCTATTCAAATTTGATATCTCCCGTGAACGTCAACGGGAAGTTTCAGTATAGCTTGGCGGACTTTGTTGGGTCATCTTCGGCCAATTCAATTTTGGAATCTCCCGTGAACGTCAACGGGAAGTTTCAGTATAGCTTGGCGGACTTTGTTGGGTCATCTTCGGCCAATTCAAATTTGGAATATGCCGTGAACGTCAACGGGAAGTATCAAAATAGCTAGGCGGACTTTGTTCGGTCATCTTCGGCCTATTCAAATTTGGAATCTCCCGTGAACATCAACGGGAAGTTTCAGTATAGCTTGGCGGACTTTGTTGGGTCATCTTCGGCCAATTCAAATGTGGAATCTCCCGTGAACGTCAACGGGAAGTTTCAAAATAGCTTGGCGGACTTAGTTGGGTCATCTTCGGCGAATTCAAATTTGGAATCTCCCGTGAACGTCAACGGGAAGTTTCAGTATAGCTTGGCGGACTTTGTTGGGTCATCTTCGGCCATTTCAAATTTGGAATCTCCCGTGAACGTCAACGGGAAGTATCAAAATAGCTAGGCGGACTTTGTTCGGTCATCTTCGGCCTATTCAAATTTGGAATCTCCCGTGAACGTCAACGGGAAGTTTCAGTATAGCTTGGCGGACTTTGTTGGGTCATCTTCGGCCAATTCAAATTTGGAATCTCCCGTGAACGTCAACGGGAAGTTACAGTATAGCTTGGCGGACTTTGTTGAGTCATCTTCGGCCAATTCAAATTTGGAATCTCCCGTGAACGTCAACGGGAAGTATCAAAATAGCTTGGCGGACTTTGTTGGGTCATCTTCGGCCAAATCAAATTTGGAATCTCCCGTGAACGTCAACGGGAAGTTTCAGTACCACTTGGCGGACTTTGTTGGGTCATCTTCGGCCAATTCAAATTTGGAATCTCCCGTGAACGACAACGGGAAGTATCAAAATAGCTAGGCGGACTTTGTTGGGTCATTTTCGGCCAATTCAAATTTGGAATCTCCTGTGACCGTCAACGGGAAGTTTCAGTACAGTTTGGCGGACTTTGTTGGGTCATCTTCGGCCAATTCAAATTTGGAATCTCCCGTGAACGTCAACGGGAAGTATCAAAATAGCTTGGCGGACTTTGTTGGGTCTTCTTCGGCCAAATCAAATTTGGAATCTCCCGTGAACGTCAACGGGAAGTCTCAGTACAGCTTGGCGGACTTTGTTGGGTCATCTTCGGCCAATTCAAATTTGGAATCTCCTGTGAACGTCAACGGGAAGTTTCAAAATAGCTTGGCGGACTTTGTTGGGTCATCTTCGGCCAATTCAAATTGGGAATCTCCCGTGAACGTCAACGGGAAGTTTCAGTACAGCTTGGCGGACTTTGTTGGGTCATCTTCGGCCAATTCAAATTTAGAATCTCCCGTAAACGTCAACGGGAAGTTTCAGTACAGCTTGGCGGACTTTGTTGGGTAATATTCGGCCAATTCAAATTTGGAATCTCCCGTGAACGTCAACGGGAAGTTTCAGTATAGCTTGGCGGACTTTGTTGGGTCATCTTCGGCCAATTCAAAATTGGAATCTCCCGTGAACATCAACGGGAAATATCAAAATAACTTGGCGGACTTTGTTGGGTCATCTTCGGCCTATTCAAATTTGAAATCTCCCGTGAACGTCAACGGGAAGTTTCAGTATAGCTTGGCGGACTTTGTTGGGTCATCTTCGGCCAATTCAAATTTGGAATCTCCCGTGAACGTCAACGGGAAGTTTCAAAATAGCTTAGCGGACTTAGTTGTGTCATCTTCGGCCAATTCAAATTTGGAATCTCCCGTGAACGTCAACGGGAAGTTTCAGTATAGCTTGGCGGACTTTGTTGGGTCATCTTCGGCCTATTCAAATTTGAAATCTGCCGTGAACGTCAACGGGAAGTTTCAGTATAGCTTGGCGGACTTTGTTGGGTCATCTTCGGCCAATTCAAATTTGGAATCTCCCGTGAACGTCAACGGGAAGTTTCAAAATAGCTTGGCGGACTTAGTTGGGTCATCTTCGGCCAATTCAAATTTGGAATCTCCCGTGAACGTCAACGGGAAGTTTCAGTATAGCTTGGCGGACTTTGTTGGGTCATCTTCGGCCAATTCAAATTTGGAATCTCCCGTGAACGTCAACGGGAAGTATCAAAATTACTTGGCGGACTTTGTTGGGTCATCTTCGGCCAATTCAAATTTGGAATCTCCCGTGAACGTCAACGGGAAGTATCAAAATAGCTTGGCGGACTTTGTTCGGTCATCTTCGGCCTATTCAAATTTGGAATCTCCCGTGAACGTTAACGGGAAGTTTCAGTATAGCTTGGCGGACTTTTTTGGGTCATCTTCGGGCAATTCAAATTTGGAATCTCCCGTGATTGTCAACGGGAAGTTACAGTATAGCTTGGCGGACTTTGTTGGGTCATCTTCGGCCAATTCAAATTTGGAATCTCCCGTGAACGTCAACGGGAAGTATCAAAATAGCTAGGCGGACTTTGTTCGGTCATCTTCGGCCTATTCAAATTTGGAATCTCCCGTGAACGTCAACGGGAAGTTTCAGTATAGCTTGGCGGACTTTGTTGGGTCATCTTCGGCCAATTCAAATTTGGAATCTCCCGTGTACGTCAACGGGAAGTTACAGTATAGCTTGGCGGACTTTGTTGAGTCATCTTCGGCCAATTCAAATTTGGAATCTCCCGTGAACGTCAACGGGAAGTATCAAAATAGCTTGGCGGACTTTGTTGGGTCATCTTCGGCCAAATCAAATTTGGAATCTCCCGTGAACGTCAACGGGAAGTTTCAGTACAGCTTGGCGGACTTTGTTGGGTCATCTTCGGCCAATTCAAATTTGGAATCTCCCGTGAACGTCAACGGGAAGTTTCAAAATAGCTTGGCGGACTTTGTTGGGTCATCTTCGGCCAATTCAAATTGGGAATCTCCCGTGAACGTCAACGGGAAGTTTCAGTACAGCTTGGCGGACTTTGTTGGGTCATCTTCGGCCAATTCAAATTTGGAATCTCCCGTGAACGTCAACGGGAAGTTTCAGTATAGCTTGGCGGACTTTGTTGGGTCATCTTCGGCCAATTCAAATTTGGAATCTCCCGTGAACGTCAACGGGAAATATCAAAATAACTTGGCGGACTTTGTTGGGTCATCTTCGGCCTATTCAAATTTGAAATCTCCCGTGAACGTCAACGGGAAGTTTCAGTATAGCTTGGCGGACTTTGTTGGGTCATCTTCGGCCAATTCAAATTTGGAATCTCCCGTGAACGTCAACGGAAAGTTTCAAAATAGCTTGGCGGACTTAGTTGCGTCATCTTCGGCCAATTCAAATTTGGAATCTCCCGTGAACGTCAACGGGAAGTTTCAAAATAGCTTGGCGGACTTAGTTGGGTCATCTTCGGCCAATTCAAATTTGGAATCTCCCGTGAACGTCAACGGGAAGTTTCAGTATAGCTTGACGGACTTTGTTGGGTCATCTTCGGCCAATTCAAATTTGGAATCTCCCGTGAACGTCAACGGGAAGTATCAAAATAGCTAGGCGGACTTTGTTCGGTCATCTTCGGCCTATTCAAATTTGGAATCTCCCGTGAACATCAACGGGAAGTTTCAGTATAGCTAGGCGGACTTTGTTCGGTCATCTTCGGCCTATTCAAATTTGGAATCTCCCGTGAACATCAACGGGAAGTTTCAGTATAGCTTGGCGGACTTTGTTGGGTCATCTTCGGCCAATTCAAATTTGGAATCTCCCGTGAACGTCAACGGGAAGTATCAAAATAGCTAGGCGGACTTTGTTCGGTCATCTTCGGCCTATTCAAATTTGGAATCTCCCGTGAACGTCAACGGGAAGTTTCAGTATAGCTTGGCAGACTTTGTTGGGTCATCTTCGGCCAATTCAAATTTGGAATCTCCCGTGAACGTCAACGGGAAGTTACAGTATAGCTTGGCGGACTTTGTTGAGTCATCTTCGGCCAATTCAAATTTGGAATCTCCCGTGAACGTCAACGGGAAGTATCAAAATAGCTTGGCGGACCTTGTTGGGTCTTCTTCGGCCAAATCAAATTTGGAATCTCCCGTGAACGTCAACGGGAAGTTTCAGTACAGCTTGGCGGACTTTGTTGGGTCATCTTCGGCCAATTCAAATTTGGAATCTCCCGTGAACGACAACGGGAAGTATCAAAATAGCTAGGCGGACTTTGTTGGGTCATCTTCGGCCAATTCAAATTTGGAATCTCCCGTGACCGTCAACGGGAAGTTTCAGTACAGCTTGGCGGACTTTGTTGGGTCATCTTCGGCCAATTCAAATTTGGAATCTCCCGTGAACGTCAACGGGAAGTTTCAAAATAGCTTGGCGGACTTTGTTGGGTCATCTTCGGCCAATTCAAATTGGGAATCTCCCGTGAACGTCAACGAGAAGTTTCAGTACAGCTTGGCGGACTTTGTTGGGTCATCTTCGGCCAATTCAAATTTAGAATCTCCCGTGAACGTCAACGGGAAGTTTCAGTACAGCTTGGCGGACTTTGTTGGGTAATATTCGGCCAATTCAAATTTGGAATCTCCCGTGAACGTCAACGGGAAGTTTCAGTATAGCTTGGCAGACTTTGTTGGGTCATCTTCGGCCAATTCAAAATTGGAATCTCCCGTGAACGTCAACGGGAAATATCAAAATAACTTGGCGGACTTTGTTGGGTCATCTTCGGCCTATTCAAATTTGATATCTCCCGTGAACGTCAACGGGAAGTTTCAGTATAGCTTGGCGGACTTTGTTGGGTCATCTTCGGCCAATTCAATTTTGGAATCTCCCGTGAACGTCAACGGGAAGTTTCAGTATAGCTTGGCGGACTTTGTTGGGTCATCTTCGGCCAATTCAAATTTGGAATATGCCGTGAACGTCAACGGGAAGTATCAAAATAGCTAGGCGGACTTTGTTCGGTCATCTTCGGCCTATTCAAATTTGGAATCTCCCGTGAACATCAACGGGAAGTTTCAGTATAGCTTGGCGGACTTTGTTGGGTCATCTTCGGCCAATTCAAATGTGGAATCTCCCGTGAACGTCAACGGGAAGTTTCAAAATAGCTTGGCGGACTTAGTTGGGTCATCTTCGGCGAATTCAAATTTGGAATCTCCCGTGAACGTCAACGGGAAGTTTCAGTATAGCTTGGCGGACTTTGTTGGGTCATCTTCGGCCATTTCAAATTTGGAATCTCCCGTGAACGTCAACGGGAAGTATCAAAATAGCTAGGCGGACTTTGTTCGGTCATCTTCGGCCTATTCAAATTTGGAATCTCCCGTGAACGTCAACGGGAAGTTTCAGTATAGCTTGGCGGACTTTGTTGGGTCATCTTCGGCCAATTCAAATTTGGAATCTCCCGTGAACGTCAACGGGAAGTTACAGTATAGCTTGGCGGACTTTGTTGAGTCATCTTCGGCCAATTCAAATTTGGAATCTCCCGTGAACGTCAACGGGAAGTATCAAAATAGCTTGGCGGACTTTGTTGGGTCATCTTCGGCCAAATCAAATTTGGAATCTCCCGTGAACGTCAACGGGAAGTTTCAGTACCACTTGGCGGACTTTGTTGGGTCATCTTCGGCCAATTCAAATTTGGAATCTCCCGTGAACGACAACGGGAAGTATCAAAATAGCTAGGCGGACTTTGTTGGGTCATTTTCGGCCAATTCAAATTTGGAATCTCCTGTGACCGTCAACGGGAAGTTTCAGTACAGTTTGGCGGACTTTGTTGGGTCATCTTCGGCCAATTCAAATTTGGAATCTCCCGTGAACGTCAACGGGAAGTATCAAAATAGCTTGGCGGACTTTGTTGGGTCTTCTTCGGCCAAATCAAATTTGGAATCTCCCGTGAACGTCAACGGGAAGTTTCAGTACAGCTTGGCGGACTTTGTTGGGTCATCTTCGGCCAATTCAAATTTGGAATCTCCTGTGAACGTCAACGGGAAGTTTCAAAATAGCTTGGCGGACTTTGTTGGGTCATCTTCGGCCAATTCAAATTGGGAATCTCCCGTGAACGTCAACGGGAAGTTTCAGTACAGCTTGGCGGACTTTGTTGGGTCATCTTCGGCCAATTCAAATTTAGAATCTCCCGTAAACGTCAACGGGAAGTTTCAGTACAGCTTGGCGGACTTTGTTGGGTAATATTCGGCCAATTCAAATTTGGAATCTCCCGTGAACGTCAACGGGAAGTTTCAGTATAGCTTGGCGGACTTTGTTGGGTCATCTTCGGCCAATTCAAAATTGGAATCTCCCGTGAACATCAACGGGAAATATCAAAATAACTTGGCGGACTTTGTTGGGTCATCTTCGGCCTATTCAAATTTGAAATCTCCCGTGAACGTCAACGGGAAGTTTCAGTATAGCTTGGCGGACTTTGTTGGGTCATCTTCGGCCAATTCAAATTTGGAATCTCCCGTGAACGTCAACGGGAAGTTTCAAAATAGCTTAGCGGACTTAGTTGTGTCATCTTCGGCCAATTCAAATTTGGAATCTCCCGTGAACGTCAACGGGAAGTTTCAGTATAGCTTGGCGGACTTTGTTGGGTCATCTTCGGCCTATTCAAATTTGAAATCTGCCGTGAACGTCAACGGGAAGTTTCAGTATAGCTTGGCGGACTTTGTTGGGTCATCTTCGGCCAATTCAAATTTGGAATCTCCCGTGAACGTCAACGGGAAGTTTCAAAATAGCTTGGCGGACTTAGTTGGGTCATCTTCGGCCAATTCAAATTTGGAATCTCCCGTGAACGTCAACGGGAAGTTTCAGTATAGCTTGGCGGACTTTGTTGGGTCATCTTCGGCCAATTCAAATTTGGAATCTCCCGTGAACGTCAACGGGAAGTATCAAAATAGCTAGGCGGACTTTGTTCGGTCATCTTCGGCCTATTCAAATTTGGAATCTCCCGTGAACATCAACGGGAAGTTTCAATATAGCTTGGCGGACTTTGTTGGGTCATCTTCGGCCAATTCAAATGTGGAATCTCCCGTGAACGTCAACGGGAAGTTTCAAAATAGCTTGGCGGACTTAGTTGGGTCATCTTCGGCCAATTCAAATTTGGAATCTCCCGTGAACGTCAACGGGAAGTTTCAGTATAGCTTGGCGGACTTTGTTGGGTCATCTTCGGCCAATTCAAATTTGGAATCTCCCGTGAACGTCAACGGGAAGTATCAAAATAGCTAGGCGGACTTTGTTCGGTCATCTTCGGCCTATTCAAATTTGGAATCTCCCGTGAACGTCAACGGGAAGTTTCAGTATAGCTTGGCGGACTTTGTTGGGTCATCTTCGGCCAATTCAAATTTGGAATCTCCCGTGAACGTCAACGGGAAGTTACAGTATAGCTTGGCGGACTTTGTTGAGTCATCTTCGGCCAATTCAAATTTGGAATCTCCCGTGAACGTCAACGGGAAGTATCAAAATAGCTTGGCGGACTTTGTTGGGTCTTCTTCGGCCAAATCAAATTTGGAATCTCCCGTGAACGTCAACGGGAAGTTTCAGTACAGCTTGGCGGACTTTGTTGGGTCATCTTCGGCCAATTCAAATTTGGAATCTCCCGTGAACGTCAACGGGAAGTTTCAAAATAGCTTGGCGGACTTTGTTGGGTCATCTTCGGCCAATTCAAATTGGGAATCTCCCGTGAACGTCAACGGGAAGTTTCAGTACAGCTTGGCGGACTTTGTTGGGTCATCTTCGGCCAATTCAAATTTGGAATCTCCCGTGAACGTCAACGGGAAGTTTCAGTACAGTTTGGCGGACTTTGTTGGGTAATATTCGGCCAATTCAAATTTGGAATCTCCCGTGAACGTCAACGGGAAGTTTCAGTATAGCTTGGCGGACTTTGTTGGGTCATCTTCGGCCAATTCAAATTTGGAATCTCCCGTGAACGTCAACGGGAAGTTTCAGTATAGCTTGGCGGACTTTGTTGGGTCATCTTCGGCTAATTCAAATTTGGAATCTCCCGTGAACGTCAACGGGAAATATCAAAATAGCTTGGTGGACTTTGTTGGGTCATCTTCGGCCTATTCAAATTTGAAATCTCCCGTGAACGTCAACGGGTAGTTTCAGTATAGCTTGGCGGACTTTGTTGGGTCATCTTCGGCCAATTCAGATTTGGAATCTCCCGTGAACGTCAACGGAAAATTTCAAATAGCTTGGCGGACTTTGTTGGGTCATCTTCGGCCAATTCAAATTTGGAATCTCCCGTGAACGTCAACGGGAAGTATCAAAATAGCTTGGCGGACTTTGTTGGGTCATCTTCGGCCAATTCAAATTTGGAATCTCCCATGAACGTCAACGGAAAATTTCAAAATAGCTTGACGGACTTTGTTGGGTCATATTCGGCCAATTCAAATTTGGAATCTCCCGTGAACGTCAATGGGAAGTGTCAAAATTACTTGGCGGACTTTGTTGGGTCATCTTCGGCCAATTCAAATTTGGAATCTCCCGTGAACGTCAACGGGAAGTATCAAAATAGCTAGGCGGACTTTGTTCGGTCATCTTCGGCCTATTCAAATTTGGAATCTCCCGTGAACGTCAACGGGAAGTTTCAGTATAGCTTGGCGGACTTTGTTGGGTCATCTTCGGCCAATTCAAATTTGGAATCTCCCGTGTACGTCAACGGGAAGTTACAGTATAGCTTGGCGGACTTTGTTGAGTCATCTTCGGCCAATTCAAATTTGGAATCTCCCGTGAACGTCAACGGGAAGTATCAAAATAGCTTGGCGGACTTTGTTGGGTCATCTTCGGCCAAATCAAATTTGGAATCTCCCGTGAACGTCAACGGGAAGTTTCAGTACAGCTTGGCGGACTTTGTTGGGTCATCTTCGGCCAATTCAAATTTGGAATCTCCCGTGAACGACAACGGGAAGTATCAAAATAGCTAGGCGGACTTTGTTGGGTCATCTTCGGCCAATTCAAATTTGGAATCTCCCGTGACCGTCAACGGGAAGTTTCAGTACAGCTTGGCGGACTTTGTTGGGTCATCTTCGGCCAATTCAAATTTGGAATCTCCCGTGAACGTCAACGGGAAGTTTCAAAATAGCTTGGCGGACTTTGTTGGGTCATCTTCGGCCAATTCAAATTGGGAATCTCCCGTGAACGTCAACGGGAAGTTTCAGTACAGCTTGGCGGACTTTGTTGGGTCATCTTCGGCCAATTCAAATTTGGAATCTCCCGTGAACGTCAACGGGAAGTTTCAGTATAGCTTGGCGGACTTTGTTGGGTCATCTTCGGCCAATTCAAATTTGGAATCTCCCGTGAACGTCAACGGGAAATATCAAAATAACTTGGCGGACTTTGTTGGGTCATCTTCGGCCTATTCAAATTTGAAATCTCCCGTGAACGTCAACGGGAAGTTTCAGTATAGCTTGGCGGACTTTGTTGGGTCATCTTCGGCCAATTCAAATTTGGAATCTCCCGTGAACGTCAACGGGAAGTTTCAAAATAGCTTGGCGGACTTAGTTGGGTCATCTTCGGCCAATTCAAATTTGGAATCTCCCGTGAACGTCAACGGGAAGTTTCAGTATAGCTTGGCGGACTTTGTTGGGTCATCTTCGGCCAATTCAAATTTGGAATCTCCCGTGAACGTCAACGGGAAGTATCAAAATAGCTAGGCGGACTTTGTTCGGTCATCTTCGGCCTATTCAAATTTGGAATCTCCCGTGAACATCAACGGGAAGTTTCAGTATAGCTAGGCGGACTTTGTTCGGTCATCTTCGGCCTATTCAAATTTGGAATCTCCCGTGAACATCAACGGGAAGTTTCAGTATAGCTTGGCGGACTTTGTTGGGTCATCTTCGGCCAATTCAAATTTGGAATCTCCCGTGAACGTCAACGGGAAGTATCAAAATAGCTAGGCGGACTTTGTTCGGTCATCTTCGGCCTATTCAAATTTGGAATCTCCCGTGAACGTCAACGGGAAGTTTCAGTATAGTTTGGCAGACTTTGTTGGGTCATCTTCGGCCAATTCAAATTTGGAATCTCCCGTGAACGTCAACGGGAAGTTACAGTATAGCTTGGCGGACTTTGTTGAGTCATCTTCGGCCAATTCAAATTTGGAATCTCCCGTGAACGTCAACGGGAAGTATCAAAATAGCTTGGCGGACCTTGTTGGGTCTTCTTCGGCCAAATCAAATTTGGAATCTCCCGTGAACGTCAACGGGAAGTTTCAGTACAGCTTGGCGGACTTTGTTGGGTCATCTTCGGCCAATTCAAATTTGGAATCTCCCGTGAACGACAACGGGAAGTATCAAAATAGCTAGGCGGACTTTGTTGGGTCATCTTCGGCCAATTCAAATTTGGAATCTCCCGTGACCGTCAACGGGAAGTTTCAGTACAGCTTGGCGGACTTTGTTGGGTCATCTTCGGCCAATTCAAATTTGGAATCTCCCGTGAACGTCAACGGGAAGTTTCAAAATAGCTTGGCGGACTTTGTTGGGTCATCTTCGGCCAATTCAAATTGGGAATCTCCCGTGAACGTCAACGGGAAGTTTCAGTACAGCTTGGCGGACTTTGTTGGGTCATCTTCGGCCAATTCAAATTTAGAATCTCCCGTGAACGTCAACGGGAAGTTTCAGTACAGCTTGGCGGACTTTGTTGGGTAATATTCGGCCAATTCAAATTTGGAATCTCCCGTGAACGTCAACGGGAAGTTTCAGTATAGCTTGGCAGACTTTGTTGGGTCATCTTCGGCCAATTCAAAATTGGAATCTCCCGTGAACGTCAACGGGAAATATCAAAATAACTTGGCGGACTTTGTTGGGTCATCTTCGGCCAATTCAAATTTGGAATCTCCCGTGAACGACAACGGGAAGTATCAAAATAGCTAGGCGGACTTTGTTGGGTCATCTTCGGCCAATTCAAATTTGGAATCTCCTGTGACCGTCAACGGGAAGTTTCAGTACAGCTTGGCGGACTTTGTTGGGTCATCTTCGGCCAATTCAAATTTGGAATCTCCCGTGAACGTCAACGGGAAGTATCAAAATAGCTTGGCGGACTTTGTTGGGTCTTCTTCGGCCAAATCAAATTTGGAATCTCCCGTGAACGTCAACGGGAAGTTTCAGTACAGCTTGGCGGACTTTGTTGGGTCATCTTCGGCCAATTCAAATTTGGAATCTCCTGTGAACGTCAACGGGAAGTTTCAAAATAGCTTGGCGGACTTTGTTGGGTCATCTTCGGCCAATTCAAATTGGGAATCTCCCGTGAACGTCAACGGGAAGTTTCAGTACAGCTTGGCGGACTTTGTTGGGTCATCTTCGGCCAATTCAAATTTAGAATCTCCCGTAAACGTCAACGGGAAGTTTCAGTACAGCTTGGCGGACTTTGTTGGGTCATCTTCGGCCTATTCAAATTTGAAATCTCCCGTGAACGTCAACGGGAAGTTTCAGTATAGCTTGGCGGACTTTGTTGGGTCATCTTCGGCCAATTCAAATTTGGAATCTCCCGTGAACGTCAACGGGAAGTTTCAAAATAGCTTGGCGGACTTAGTTGTGTCATCTTCGGCCAATTCAAATTTGGAATCTCCCGTGAACGTCAACGGGAAGTTTCAGTATAGCTTGGCGGACTTTGTTGGGTCATCTTCGGCCAATTCAAATTTGGAATCTCCCGTGAACGTCAACGGGAAATATCAAAATAACTTGGCGGACTTTGTTGGGTCATCTTCGGCCTATTCAAATTTGAAATCTGCCGTGAACGTCAACGGGAAGTTTCAGTATAGCTTGGCGGACTTTGTTGGGTCATCTTCGGCCAATTCAAATTTGGAATCTCCCGTGAACGTCAACGGGAAGTTTCAAAATAGCTTGGCGGACTTAGTTGGGTCATCTTCGGCCAATTCAAATTTGGAATCTCCCGTGAACGTCAACGGGAAGTTTCAGTATAGCTTGGCGGACTTTGTTGGGTCATCTTCGGCCAATTCAAATTTGGAATCTCCCGTGAACGTCAACGGGAAGTATCAAAATAGCTAGGCGGACTTTGTTCGGTCATCTTCGGCCTATTCAAATTTGGAATCTCCCGTGAACATCAACGGGAAGTTTCAATATAGCTTGGCGGACTTTGTTGGGTCATCTTCGGCCAATTCAAATGTGGAATCTCCCGTGAACGTCAACGGGAAGTTTCAAAATAGCTTGGCGGACTTAGTTGGGTCATCTTCGGCCAATTCAAATTTGGAATCTCCCGTGAACGTCAACGGGAAGTTTCAGTATAGCTTGGCGGACTTTGTTGGGTCATCTTCGGCCAATTCAAATTTGGAATCTCCCGTGAACGTCAACGGGAAGTATCAAAATAGCTAGGCGGACTTTGTTCGGTCATCTTCGGCCTATTCAAATTTGGAATCTCCCGTGAACGTCAACAAGAAGTTTCAGTATAGCTTGGCGGACTTTGTTGGGTCATCTTCGGCCAATTCAAATTTGGAATCTCCCGTGAACGTCAACGGGAAGTTACAGTATAGCTTGGCGGACTTTGTTGAGTCATCTTCGGCCAATTCAAATTTGTAATCTCCCGTGAACGTCAACGGGAAGTATCAAAATAGCTTGGCGGACTTTGTTGGGTCTTCTTCAGCCAAATCAAATTTGGAATCTCCCGTGAACGTCAACGGGAAGTTTCAGTATAGCTTGGCGGACTTTGTTGGGTCATCTTCGGCCAATTCAAATTTGGAATCTCCCGTGAACGTCAACGGGAAGTTTCAAAATAGCTTGGCGGACTTTGTTGGGTCATCTTCGGCCAATTCAAATTGGGAATCTCCCGTGAACGTCAACGGGAAGTTTCAGTACAGCTTGGCGGACTTTGTTGGGTCATCTTCGGCCAATTCAAATTAAGAATCTCCCGTAAACGTCAACGGGAAGTTTCAGTACAGCTTGGCGGACTTTGTTGGGTAATATTCGGCCAATTCAAATTTGGAATCTCCCGTGAACGTCAACGGGAAGTTTCAGTATAGCTTGGCGGACTTTGTTGGGTCATCTTCGGCCAATTCAAAATTGGAATCTCCCGTGAACGTCAACGGGAAATATCAAAATAACTTGGCGGACTTTGTTGGGTCATCTTCGGCCTATTCAAATTTGAAATCTCCCGTAAACGTCAACGGGAAGTTTCAGTATAGCTTGGCGGACTTTGTTGGGTCATCTTCGGCCAATTCAAATTTGGAATCTCCCGTGAACGTCAACGGGAAGTTTCAAAATAGCTTGGCGGACTTAGTTGGGTCATCTTCGGCCAATTCAAATTTGGAATCTCCCGTGAACGTCAACGGGAAGTTTCAGTATAGCTTGGCGGACTTTGTTGGGTCATCTTCGGCCAATTCAAATTTGGAATCTCCCGTGAACGTCAACGGGAAGTATCAAAATAGCTAGGCGGACTTTGTTCGGTCATCTTCGGCCTATTCAAATTTGGAATCTCCCGTGAACGTCAACGGGAAGTTTCAGTATAGCTTGGCGGACTTTGTTGGGTCATCTTCGGCCAATTCAAATTTGGAATCTCCCGTGAACGTCAACGGGAAGTATCAAAATAGCTAGGCGGACTTTGTTCGGTCATCTTCGGCCTATTCAAATTTGGAATCTCCCGTGAACGTCAACGGGAAGTTTCAGTATAGCTTGGCGGACTTTGTTGGGTCATCTTCGGCCCATTCAAATTTGGAATCTCCCGTGAACGTCAACGGGAAGTATCAAAATAGCTAGGCGGACTTTGTTCGGTCATCTTCGGCCTATTCAAATTTGGAATCTCCCGTGAACATCAACGGGAAGTTTCAGTATAGCTTGGCGGACTTTGTTGGGTTATCTTCGGCCTATTCAAATTTGGAATCTCCCGTGAACGTCAACGGGAAGTTTCAAAATAGCTTGGCGGACTTTGTTGGGTCATCTTCGGCCAAATCAGATTTGGAATCTCCCGTGTACGTCAACGGAAAATTTCAAATAGCTTGGCGGACTTTGTTGGGTCATCTTCGGCCAATTCAGATATGGAATCTCCCGTGAACGTCAACGGAAAATTTCAAATAGCTTGGCGGACTTTGTTGGGTCATCTTCGGCCAATTCAAATTTGGAATCTCCCGTGAACGTCAACGGGAAGTATCAACATTGTTTGGCGGACTTTGTTGGGTCATCTTCGGCCAATTCAAATTGGGAATCTCCCGTGAACGTCAACGGGAAGTTTCAGTACAGCTTGGCGGACTTTGTTGGGTCATCTTCGGCCAATTCAAATTTGGAATCTCCCGTGAACGTCAACGGGAAGTTTCAGTATAGCTTGGCGGACATTGTTGGGTCATCTTCGGCCAATTCAAATTTGGAATCTCCCGTGAACGTCAACGGGAAGTAACAGTATAGCTTGGCGGACTTTGTTGGGTCATCTTCGGCCAATTCAAATTTGGAATCTCCCGTGAACGTCAACGGGAAGTATCAAAATAGCTTGGCGGACTTTGTTGGGTCATCTTCGGCCAATTCAAATTTGGAATCTCCCGTGAACGTCAACGGGAAGTTTCAGTACAGCTTGGCGGACTTTGTTGAGTCATCTTCGGCCAATTCAAATTTGGAATCTCCCGTGAACGACAACGGGAAGTATCAAAATAGCTAGGCGGACTTTGTTGGGTCATCTTCGGCCTATTCAAATTTGGAATCTCCCGTGAACGTCATCGGGAAGTTTCAGTATAGCTTGGCGGACTTTGTTGGGTCATCTTCGGCCAATTCAAATTTGGAATCTCCCGTGAACGTCAACGGGAAGTATCAAAATAGCTAGGCGGACTTTGTTGGGTCATCTTCGGCCAATTCAAATTTGGAATCTCCCGTGAACGTCAACGGGAAGTATCAAAATAGCTAGGCGGACTTTGTTGGGTCATCTTCGGCCAATTCAAATTTGGAATCTCCCGTGTACGTCAACGAAAAATTTCAAATAGCTTGGCGGACTTTGTTGGGTCATCTTCGGCCAATTCAGATTTGGAATCTCCCGTGAACGTCAACGGAAAATTTCAAATAGCTTGGCGGACTTTGTTGGCACAACTTCGGCCAATTCAAATTTGGAATCTCCCGTGAACGTCAACGGGAAGTATCAAAATAGCTTGGCGGACTTTGATGGGTCATCTTCGGCCAATTCAAATTTGGAATCTCCCGTGACCGTCAACGGGAAGTTTCAGTACAGCTTGGCGGACTTTGTTGGGTCATCTTCGGCCAATTCAAATTTGGAATCTCCCGTGAACGTCAACGGGAAGTTTAAAAATAGCTTGGCGGACTTTGTTGGGTCATCTTCGGCCAATTCAAATTGGGAATCTCCCGAGAACGTCAACGGGAAGTTTCAGTACAGCTTGGCGGACTTTGTTGGGTCATCTTCGGCCAATTCAAATTTGGAATCTCCCGTGAACGTCAACGGGAAGTTTCAGTACAGTTTGGCGGACTTTGTTGGGTAATATTCGGCCAATTCAAATTTGGAATCTCCCGTGAACGTCAACGGGAAGTTTCAGTATAGCTTGGCGGACTTTGTTGGGTCATCTTCGGCCAATTCAAATGTGGAATCTCCCGTGAACGTCAACGGGAAGTATCAAAATAGCTTGGCGGACTTTGTTGGGTCATCTTCGGCCAATTCAAATTTGGAATCTCCCGTGAACGTCAACGGGAAGTTTCAAAATAGCTTGGCGGACTTAGTTGGGTCATCTTCGGCCAATTCAAATTTGGAATCTCCCGTGAACGTCAACGGGAAGTTTCAGTATAGCTTGGCGGACTTTGTTGGGTCATCTTCGGCCAATTCAAATTTGGAATCTCCCGTGAACGTCAACGGGAAGTATCAAAATAGCTAGGCGGACTTTGTTCGGTCATCTTCGGCCTATTCAAATTTGGAATCTCCCGTGAACATCAACGGGAAGTTTCAGTATAGCTTGGCGGACTTTGTTGGGTCATCTTCGGCCAATTCAAATGTGGAATCTCCCGTGAACGTCAACGGGAAGTTTCAAAATAGCTTGGCGGACTTAGTTGGGTCATCTTCGGCCAATTCAAATTTGGAATCTCCCGTGAACTTCAACGGGAAGTTTCAGTATAGCTTGGCGGACTTTGTTGGGTCATCTTCGGCCAATTTAAATTTGGATTCTCCCGTGAAAGTCAACGGGAAGTATCAAAATAGCTTGGCGGACTTTGTTGGGTCATCTTCGGCTAATTCAAATTTGGAATCTCCCGTGAACGTCAACGGGAAGTATCAAAATAGCTTGGCGGACTTTGATGGGTCATCTTCGGCCAATTCAAATTTGGAATCTCCCGTGAACGTCAACGGGAAGTTTCAAAATAGCTTGGCGGACTTTGTTGGGTCATCTTCGGCCAATTCAAATTTGGAATCTCCCGTGTACGTCAACGGAAAATTTCAAAAAACTTGGCGGACTTTGTTGGGTCATCTTCGGCCAATTCAGATTTGGAATCTCCCGTGAACGTCAACGGAAAATTTCAAATAGCTTGGCGGACTTTGTTGGGTCATCTTCGGCCAATTCAAATTTGGAATCTCCCGTGAACGTCAACGGGAAGTATCAAAATAGTTTGGCGGACTTTGTTGGGTCATCTTCGGCCAATTCAAATTTGGAATCTCCCGTGAACTTCAACGGGAAGTTTCAGTATAGCTTGGCGGACTTTGTTGGGTCATCTTCGGCCAATTCAAATTTGGAATCTCCCGTGAACGTCAACGGGAAGTTTCAGTATAGCTTGGCGGACTTTGTTGGGTCATCTTCGGCCAATTCAAATTTGGAATCTCCCGTGAACGTCAACGGGAAGTTACAGTATAGCTTGGCGGACTTTGTTGGGTCATCTTCGGCCAATTCAAATTTGGAATCTCCCGTGAACGTCAACGGGAAGTATCAAAATAGCTTAGCGGACTTTGTTGGGTCATCTTCAGCCAATTCAAATTTAGAATCTCCCGTGAACGTCAACGGGAAGTTTCAGTACAGCTTGGCGGACTTTGATGGGTCATCTTCGGCCAATTCAAATTTGGAATCTCCCGTGAACGACAACGGGAAGTATCAAAATAGCTAGGCGGACTTTGTTGGGTCATCTTCGGCCTATTCAAATTTGGAATCTCCCGTGAACGTCAACGGGAAGTTTCAGTATAGCTTGGCGGACTTTGTTGGGTCATCTTCGGCCAATTCAAATTTGGAATCTCCCGTGAACGTCAACGGGAAGTATCAAAATAGCTAGGCGGACTTTGTTGGGTCATCTTCGGCCAATTCAAATTTGGAATCTCCCGTGAACGTCAACGGAAAATTTCTAATAGCTTGGCGGACTTTGTTGGGTCATGTTCGGCCAATTCAAATTTGGAATCTCCCGTGAACGTCAACGGGAAGTATCAAAATAGCTTTGCGGACTTTGATGGGTCATCTTCGGCCAATTCAAATTTGGAATCTCCCGTGACCGTCAACGGGAAGTTTCAGTACAGCTTGGCGGACTTTGTTGGGTCATCTTCGGCCAATTCAAATTTGGAATCTCCCGTGAACGTCAACGGGAAGTTTCAGTACAGTTTGGCGGACTTTGTTGGGTAATATTCGGCCAATTCAAATTTGGAATCTCCCGTGAACGTCAACGGGAAGTTTCAGTATAGCTTGGCGGACTTTGTTGGGTCATCTTCGGCCAATTCAAATTTGGAATCTCCCGTGAACGTCAACGGAAAGTTTCAGTATAGCTTGGCGGACTTTGTTGGGTCATCTTCGGCTAATTCAAATTTGGAATCTCCCGTGAACGTCAACGGGAAATATCAAAATAGCTTGGCGGACTTTGTTGGGTCATCTTCGGCCTATTCAAAATTGAAATCTCCCGTGAACGTCAACGGGAAGTTTCAGTATAGCTTGGCGGACTTTGTTGGGTCATCTTCGGCCAATTCAGATTTGGAATCTCCCGTGAACGTCAACGGAAAATTTCAAATAGCTTGGAGGACTTTGTTGGGTCATCTTCGGCCAATTCAAATTTGGAATCTCCCGTGAACGTCAACAGGAAGTATCAAAATAGCTTGGCGGACTTTGTTGGGTCATCTTCGGCCAATTCAAATTTGGAATCTCCCATGAACGTCAACGGAAAATTTCAAAATAGCTTGGCGGACTTTGTTGGGTCATCTTCGGCCAATTCAAATTTGGAATCTCCCGTGAACGTCAATGGGAAGTGTCAAAATTACTTGGCGGACTTTGTTGGGTCATCTTCGGCCAATTCAAATTTGGAATCTCCCGTGAACGTCAACGGGAAGTTTCAGTATAGCTTGGCGGACTTTGTTGGGTCATCTTCGGCCAATTCAAATTTGGAATCTCCCGTGAACGTAAACGGGAAGTTACAGTATAGCTTGGCGGACTTTGTTGAGTCATCTTCGGCCAATTCAAATTTGGAATCTCCCGTGAACGTCAACGGGAAGTATCAAAATAGCTTGGCGGACTTTGTTGGGTCATCTTCGGCCAATTCAAATTTGGAATCTCCCATGAACGACAACGGGAAGTATCAAAATAGCTAGGCGGACTTTGATGGGTCATCTTCGGGCAATTCAAATTTGGAATCTCCCGTGATTGTCAACGGGAAGTTACAGTATAGCTTGGCGGACTTTGTTGGGTCATCTTCGGCCAATTCAAATTTGGAATCTCCCGTGAACGTCAACGGGAAGTTTCAAAATAGCTTGGCGGACTTTGTTGGGTCATCTTCGGCCAATTCAAATTGGGAATCTCCCGTGAACGTCAACGGGAAGTTTCAGTACAGCTTGGCGGACTTTGTTGGGTCATCTTCGGCCAATTCAAATTTGGAATCTCCCGTGAACGTCAACGGGAAGTTTCAGTACAGTTTGGCGGACTTTGTTGGGTAATATTCGGCCAATTCAAATTTGGAATCTCCCGTGAACGTCAACGGGAAGTTTCAGTATAGCTTGGCGGACTTTGTTGGGTCATCTTCGGCCGATTCAAATTTGGAATCTCCCGTGAACGTCAACGGGAAGTTTCAGTATAGCTTGGCGGACTTTGTTGGGTCATCTTCGGCTAATTCAAATTTGGAATCTCCCGTGAACGTCAACGGGAAATATCAAAATAGCTTGAAAGACCTTGTTGGGTCATCTTCGGCCAATTCAAATTTGGAATCTCCCGTGAACGTCAATGGGAAGTGTCAAAATTACTTGGCGGACTTTGTTGGGTCATCTTCGGCCAATTCAAATTTGGAATCTCCCGTGAACGTCAACGGGAAGTATCAAAATAGCTTGGCGGACTTTGTTGGGTCATCTTCGGCCAATTCAAATTTGGAATCTCCCGTGAACGTCAACGGGAAGTATCAAAATAGCTTGGCGGACTTTGATGGGTCATCTTCGGGCAATTCAAATTTGGAATCTCCCGTGATTGTCAACGGGAAGTTACAGTATAGCTTGGCGGACTTTGTTGGGTCATCTTCGGCTAATTCAAATTTGGAATCTCCCGTGAACGTCAACGGGAAATATCAAAATAGCTTGGTGGACTTTGTTGGGTCATCTTAGGCCTATTCAAATTTGAAATCTCCCGTGAACGTCAACGGGTAGTTTCAGTATAGCTTGGCGGACTTTGTTGGGTCATCTTCGGCCAATTCACATTTGGAATCTCCCGTAAACGTCAACGGAAAATTTCAAATAGCTTGGCGGACTTTGTTGGGTCATCTTCGGCCAATTCAAATTTGGAATCTCCCGTGAACGTCAACGTGAAGTATCAAAATAGCTTGGCGGACTTTGTTGGGTCATCTTCGGCCAATTCAAATTTGGAATCTCCCATGAACGTCAACGGGAAGTGTCAAAATAGCTAGGCGGACTTTGTTCGGTCATCTTCGGCCTATTCAAATTTGGAATCTCCCGTGAACGTCAACGGGAAGTTTCAGTATAGCTTGGCGGACTTTGTTGGGTCATCTTCGGCCAATTCAAATTTGGAATCTCCCGTGAACGTCAACGGGAAGTTACAGTATAGCTTGGCGGACTTTGTTGAGTCATCTTCGGCCAATTCAAATTTGGAATCTCCCGTGAACGTCAACGGGAAGTATCAAAATAGCTTGGCGGACTTTGTTGGGTCATCTTCGGCCAAATCAAATTTGGAATCTCCCGTGAACGTCAACGGGAAGTTTCAGTACAGCTTGGCGGACTTTGTTGGGTCATCTTCGGCCAATTCAAATTTGGAATCTCCCGTGAACACAACGGGAAGTATCAAAATAGCTAAACGGACTTTGTTGGGTCATCTTCGGCCAATTCAAATTTGGAATCTCCCGTGACCGTCAACGGGAAGTTTCAGTACAGCTTGGCGGACTTTGTTGGGTCATCTTCGGCCAATTCAAATTTGGAATCTCCCGTGAACGTCAACGGGAAGTTTCAAAATAGCTTGGCGGACTTTGTTGGGTCATCTTCGGCCAATTCAAATTGGGAATCTCCCGTGAACGTCAACGGGAAGTTTCAGTACAGCTTGGCGGACTTTGTTGGGTCATCTTCGGCCAATTCAAATTTAGAATCTCCCGTGAACGTCAACGGGAAGTTTCAGTACAGCTTGGCGGACTTTGTTGGGTAATATTCGGCCAATTCAAATTTGGAATCTCCCGTGAACGTCAACGGGAAGTTTCAGTATAGCTTGGCGGACTTTGTTGGGTCATCTTCGGCCAATTCAAAATTGGAATCTCCCGTGAACGTCAACGGGAAATATCAAAATAACTTGGCGGACTTTGTTGGGTCATCTTCGGCCAATTCAAATTTGGAATCTCCCGTGAACGTCAACGGGAAGTATCAAAATAGCTAGGCGGACTTTGTTGGGTCATCTTCGGCCAATTCAAATTTGGAATCTCCCGTGTACGTCAACGAAAAATTTCAAATAGCTTGGCGGACTTTGTTGGGTCATCTTCGGCCAATTCAGATTTGGAATCTCCCGTGAACGTCAACGGAAAATTTCAAAATGCTTGGCGGACTTTGTTGGCACAACTTCGGCCAATTCAAATTTGGAATCTCCCGTGAACGTCAACGGGAAGTATCAAAATAGCTTGGCGGACTTTGATGGGTCATCTTCGGCCAATTCAAATTTGGAATCTCCCGTGACCGTCAACGGGAAGTTTCAGTACAGCTTGGCGGACTTTGTTGGGTCATCTTCGGCCAATTCAAATTTGGAATCTCCCGTGAACGTCAACGGGAAGTTTAAAAATAGCTTGGCGGACTTTGTTGGGTCATCTTCGGCCAATTCAAATTGGGAATCTCCCGAGAACGTCAACGGGAAGTTTCAGTACAGCTTGGCGGACTTTGTTGGGTCATCTTCGGCCAATTCAAATTTGGAATCTCCCGTGAACGTCAACGGGAAGTTTCAGTACAGTTTGGCGGACTTTGTTGGGTAATATTCGGCCAATTCAAATTTGGAATCTCCCGTGAACGTCAACGGGAAGTTTCAGTATAGCTTGGCGGACTTTGTTGGGTCATCTTCGGCCAATTCAAATGTGGAATCTCCCGTGAACGTCAACGGGAAGTATCAAAATAGCTTGGCGGACTTTGTTGGGTCATCTTCGGCCAATTCAAATTTGGAATCTCCCGTGAACGTCAACGGGAAGTTTCAAAATAGCTTGGCGGACTTAGTTGGGTCATCTTCGGCCAATTCAAATTTGGAATCTCCCGTGAACGTCAACGGGAAGTTTCAGTATAGCTTGGCGGACTTTGTTGGGTCATCTTCGGCCAATTCAAATTTGGAATCTCCCGTGAACGTCAACGGGAAGTATCAAAATAGCTAGGCGGACTTTGTTCGGTCATCTTCGGCCTATTCAAATTTGGAATCTCCCGTGAACATCAACGGGAAGTTTCAGTATAGCTTGGCGGACTTTGTTGGGTCATCTTCGGCCAATTCAAATGTGGAATCTCCCGTGAACGTCAACGGGAAGTTTCAAAATAGCTTGGCGGACTTAGTTGGGTCATCTTCGGCCAATTCAAATTTGGAATCTCCCGTGAACTTCAACGGGAAGTTTCAGTATAGCTTGGCGGACTTTGTTGGGTCATCTTCGGCCAATTTAAATTTGGATTCTCCCGTGAAAGTCAACGGGAAGTATCAAAATAGCTTGGCGGACTTTGTTGGGTCATCTTCGGCTAATTCAAATTTGGAATCTCCCGTGAACGTCAACGGGAAGTATCAAAATAGCTTGGCGGACTTTGATGGGTCATCTTCGGCCAATTCAAATTTGGAATCTCCCGTGAACGTCAACGGGAAGTTTCAAAATAGCTTGGCGGACTTTGTTGGGTCATCTTCGGCCAATTCAAATTTGGAATCTCCCGTGTACGTCAACGGAAAATTTCAAAAAACTTGGCGGACTTTGTTGGGTCATCTTCGGCCAATTCAGATTTGGAATCTCCCGTGAACGTCAACGGAAAATTTCAAATAGCTTGGCGGACTTTGTTGGGTCATCTTCGGCCAATTCAAATTTGGAATCTCCCGTGAACGTCAACGGGAAGTATCAAAATAGTTTGGCGGACTTTGTTGGGTCATCTTCGGCCAATTCAAATTTGGAATCTCCCGTGAACTTCAACGGGAAGTTTCAGTATAGCTTGGCGGACTTTGTTGGGTCATCTTCGGCCAATTCAAATTTGGAATCTCCCGTGAACGTCAACGGGAAGTTTCAGTATAGCTTGGCGGACTTTGTTGGGTCATCTTCGGCCAATTCAAATTTGGAATCTCCCGTGAACGTCAACGGGAAGTTACAGTATAGCTTGGCGGACTTTGTTGGGTCATCTTCGGCCAATTCAAATTTGGAATCTCCCGTGAACGTCAACGGGAAGTATCAAAATAGCTTAGCGGACTTTGTTGGGTCATCTTCAGCCAATTCAAATTTAGAATCTCCCGTGAACGTCAACGGGAAGTTTCAGTATAGCTTGGCGGACTTTGTTGGGTCATCTTCGGCCAATTCAAATGTGGAATCTCCCGTGAACGTCAACGGGAAGTATCAAAATAGCTTGGCGGACTTTGTTGGGTCATCTTCGGCCAATTCAAATTTGGAATCTCCCGTGAACGTCAACGGGAAGTTTCAAAATAGCTTGGCGGACTTAGTTGGGTCATCTTCGGCCAATTCAAATTTGGAATCTCCCGTGAACGTCAACGGGAAGTTTCAGTATAGCTTGGCGGACTTTGTTGGGTCATCTTCGGCCAATTCAAATTTGGAATCTCCCGTGAACGTCAACGGGAAGTATCAAAATAGCTAGGCGGACTTTGTTCGGTCATCTTCGGCCTATTCAAATTTGGAATCTCCCGTGAACATCAACGGGAAGTTTCAGTATAGCTTGGCGGACTTTGTTGGGTCATCTTCGGCCAATTCAAATGTGGAATCTCCCGTGAACGTCAACGGGAAGTTTCAAAATAGCTTGGCGGACTTAGTTGGGTCATCTTCGGCCAATTCAAATTTGGAATCTCCCGTGAACTTCAACGGGAAGTTTCAGTATAGCTTGGCGGACTTTGTTGGGTCATCTTCGGCCAATTTAAATTTGGATTCTCCCGTGAAAGTCAACGGGAAGTATCAAAATAGCTTGGCGGACTTTGTTGGGTCATCTTCGGCTAATTCAAATTTGGAATCTCCCGTGAACGTCAACGGGAAGTATCAAAATAGCTTGGCGGACTTTGATGGGTCATCTTCGGCCAATTCAAATTTGGAATCTCCCGTGAACGTCAACGGGAAGTTTCAAAATAGCTTGGCGGACTTTGTTGGGTCATCTTCGGCCAATTCAAATTTGGAATCTCCCGTGTACGTCAACGGAAAATTTCAAAAAACTTGGCGGACTTTGTTGGGTCATCTTCGGCCAATTCAAATTTGGAATCTCCCGTGAACGTCAACGGGAAGTATCAAAATAGCTAGGCGGACTTTGTTGGGTCATCTTCGGCCAATTCAAATTTGGAATCTCCCGTGTACGTCAACGAAAAATTTCAAATAGCTTGGCGGACTTTGTTGGGTCATCTTCGGCCAATTCAGATTTGGAATCTCCCGTGAACGTCAACGGAAAATTTCAAATAGCTTGGCGGACTTTGTTGGCACAACTTCGGCCAATTCAAATTTGGAATCTCCCGTGAACGTCAACGGGAAGTATCAAAATAGCTTGGCGGACTTTGATGGGTCATCTTCGGCCAATTCAAATTTGGAATCTCCCGTGACCGTCAACGGGAAGTTTCAGTACAGCTTGGCGGACTTTGTTGGGTCATCTTCGGCCAATTCAAATTTGGAATCTCCCGTGAACGTCAACGGGAAGTTTAAAAATAGCTTGGCGGACTTTGTTGGGTCATCTTCGGCCAATTCAAATTGGGAATCTCCCGAGAACGTCAACGGGAAGTTTCAGTACAGCTTGGCGGACTTTGTTGGGTCATCTTCGGCCAATTCAAATTTGGAATCTCCCGTGAACGTCAACGGGAAGTTTCAGTACAGTTTGGCGGACTTTGTTGGGTAATATTCGGCCAATTCAAATTTGGAATCTCCCGTGAACGTCAACGGGAAGTTTCAGTATAGCTTGGCGGACTTTGTTGGGTCATCTTCGGCCAATTCAAATGTGGAATCTCCCGTGAACGTCAACGGGAAGTATCAAAATAGCTTGGCGGACTTTGTTGGGTCATCTTCGGCCAATTCAAATTTGGAATCTCCCGTGAACGTCAACGGGAAGTTTCAAAATAGCTTGGCGGACTTAGTTGGGTCATCTTCGGCCAATTCAAATTTGGAATCTCCCGTGAACGTCAACGGGAAGTTTCAGTATAGCTTGGCGGACTTTGTTGGGTCATCTTCGGCCAATTCAAATTTGGAATCTCCCGTGAACGTCAACGGGAAGTATCAAAATAGCTAGGCGGACTTTGTTCGGTCATCTTCGGCCTATTCAAATTTGGAATCTCCCGTGAACATCAACGGGAAGTTTCAGTATAGCTTGGCGGACTTTGTTGGGTCATCTTCGGCCAATTCAAATGTGGAATCTCCCGTGAACGTCAACGGGAAGTTTCAAAATAGCTTGGCGGACTTAGTTGGGTCATCTTCGGCCAATTCAAATTTGGAATCTCCCGTGAACTTCAACGGGAAGTTTCAGTATAGCTTGGCGGACTTTGTTGGGTCATCTTCGGCCAATTTAAATTTGGATTCTCCCGTGAAAGTCAACGGGAAGTATCAAAATAGCTTGGCGGACTTTGTTGGGTCATCTTCGGCTAATTCAAATTTGGAATCTCCCGTGAACGTCAACGGGAAGTATCAAAATAGCTTGGCGGACTTTGATGGGTCATCTTCGGCCAATTCAAATTTGGAATCTCCCGTGAACGTCAACGGGAAGTTTCAAAATAGCTTGGCGGACTTTGTTGGGTCATCTTCGGCCAATTCAAATTTGGAATCTCCCGTGTACGTCAACGGAAAATTTCAAAAAACTTGGCGGACTTTGTTGGGTCATCTTCGGCCAATTCAGATTTGGAATCTCCCGTGAACGTCAACGGAAAATTTCAAATAGCTTGGCGGACTTTGTTGGGTCATCTTCGGCCAATTCAAATTTGGAATCTCCCGTGAACGTCAACGGGAAGTATCAAAATAGTTTGGCGGACTTTGTTGGGTCATCTTCGGCCAATTCAAATTTGGAATCTCCCGTGAACTTCAACGGGAAGTTTCAGTATAGCTTGGCGGACTTTGTTGGGTCATCTTCGGCCAATTCAAATTTGGAATCTCCCGTGAACGTCAACGGGAAGTTTCAGTATAGCTTGGCGGACTTTGTTGGGTCATCTTCGGCCAATTCAAATTTGGAATCTCCCGTGAACGTCAACGGGAAGTTACAGTATAGCTTGGCGGACTTTGTTGGGTCATCTTCGGCCAATTCAAATTTGGAATCTCCCGTGAACGTCAACGGGAAGTATCAAAATAGCTTAGCGGACTTTGTTGGGTCATCTTCAGCCAATTCAAATTTAGAATCTCCCGTGAACGTCAACGGGAAGTTTCAGTACAGCTTGGCGGACTTTGATGGGTCATCTTCGGCCAATTCAAATTTGGAATCTCCCGTGAACGACAACGGGAAGTATCAAAATAGCTAGGCGGACTTTGTTGGGTCATCTTCGGCCTATTCAAATTTGGAATCTCCCGTGAACGTCAACGGGAAGTTTCAGTATAGCTTGGCGGACTTTGTTGGGTCATCTTCGGCCAATTCAAATTTGGAATCTCCCGTGAACGTCAACGGGAAGTATCAAAATAGCTAGGCGGACTTTGTTGGGTCATCTTCGGCCAATTCAAATTTGGAATCTCCCGTGAACGTCAACGGAAAATTTCTAATAGCTTGGCGGACTTTGTTGGGTCATGTTCGGCCAATTCAAATTTGGAATCTCCCGTGAACGTCAACGGGAAGTATCAAAATAGCTTTGCGGACTTTGATGGGTCATCTTCGGCCAATTCAAATTTGGAATCTCCCGTGACCGTCAACGGGAAGTTTCAGTACAGCTTGGCGGACTTTGTTGGGTCATCTTCGGCCAATTCAAATTTGGAATCTCCCGTGAACGTCAACGGGAAGTTTCAGTACAGTTTGGCGGACTTTGTTGGGTAATATTCGGCCAATTCAAATTTGGAATCTCCCGTGAACGTCAACGGGAAGTTTCAGTATAGCTTGGCGGACTTTGTTGGGTCATCTTCGGCCAATTCAAATTTGGAATCTCCCGTGAACGTCAACGGAAAGTTTCAGTATAGCTTGGCGGACTTTGTTGGGTCATCTTCGGCTAATTCAAATTTGGAATCTCCCGTGAACGTCAACGGGAAATATCAAAATAGCTTGGCGGACTTTGTTGGGTCATCTTCGGCCTATTCAAAATTGAAATCTCCCGTGAACGTCAACGGGAAGTTTCAGTATAGCTTGGCGGACTTTGTTGGGTCATCTTCGGCCAATTCAGATTTGGAATCTCCCGTGAACGTCAACGGAAAATTTCAAATAGCTTGGAGGACTTTGTTGGGTCATCTTCGGCCAATTCAAATTTGGAATCTCCCGTGAACGTCAACAGGAAGTATCAAAATAGCTTGGCGGACTTTGTTGGGTCATCTTCGGCCAATTCAAATTTGGAATCTCCCATGAACGTCAACGGAAAATTTCAAAATAGCTTGGCGGACTTTGTTGGGTCATCTTCGGCCAATTCAAATTTGGAATCTCCCGTGAACGTCAATGGGAAGTGTCAAAATTACTTGGCGGACTTTGTTGGGTCATCTTCGGCCAATTCAAATTTGGAATCTCCCGTGAACGTCAACGGGAAGTTTCAGTATAGCTTGGCGGACTTTGTTGGGTCATCTTCGGCCAATTCAAATTTGGAATCTCCCGTGAACGTAAACGGGAAGTTACAGTATAGCTTGGCGGACTTTGTTGAGTCATCTTCGGCCAATTCAAATTTGGAATCTCCCGTGAACGTCAACGGGAAGTATCAAAATAGCTTGGCGGACTTTGTTGGGTCATCTTCGGCCAATTCAAATTTGGAATCTCCCATGAACGACAACGGGAAGTATCAAAATAGCTAGGCGGACTTTGATGGGTCATCTTCGGGCAATTCAAATTTGGAATCTCCCGTGATTGTCAACGGGAAGTTACAGTATAGCTTGGCGGACTTTGTTGGGTCATCTTCGGCCAATTCAAATTTGGAATCTCCCGTGAACGTCAACGGGAAGTTTCAAAATAGCTTGGCGGACTTTGTTGGGTCATCTTCGGCCAATTCAAATTGGGAATCTCCCGTGAACGTCAACGGGAAGTTTCAGTACAGCTTGGCGGACTTTGTTGGGTCATCTTCGGCCAATTCAAATTTGGAATCTCCCGTGAACGTCAACGGGAAGTTTCAGTACAGTTTGGCGGACTTTGTTGGGTAATATTCGGCCAATTCAAATTTGGAATCTCCCGTGAACGTCAACGGGAAGTTTCAGTATAGCTTGGCGGACTTTGTTGGGTCATCTTCGGCCGATTCAAATTTGGAATCTCCCGTGAACGTCAACGGGAAGTTTCAGTATAGCTTGGCGGACTTTGTTGGGTCATCTTCGGCTAATTCAAATTTGGAATCTCCCGTGAACGTCAACGGGAAATATCAAAATAGCTTGAAAGACTTTGTTGGGTCATCTTCGGCCAATTCAAATTTGGAATCTCCCGTGAACGTCAATGGGAAGTGTCAAAATTACTTGGCGGACTTTGTTGGGTCATCTTCGGCCAATTCAAATTTGGAATCTCCCGTGAACGTCAACGGGAAGTATCAAAATAGCTTGGCGGACTTTGTTGGGTCATCTTCGGCCAATTCAAATTTGGAATCTCCCGTGAACGTCAACGGGAAGTATCAAAATAGCTTGGCGGACTTTGATGGGTCATCTTCGGGCAATTCAAATTTGGAATCTCCCGTGATTGTCAACGGGAAGTTACAGTATAGCTTGGCGGACTTTGTTGGGTCATCTTCGGCTAATTCAAATTTGGAATCTCCCGTGAACGTCAACGGGAAATATCAAAATAGCTTGGTGGACTTTGTTGGGTCATCTTAGGCCTATTCAAATTTGAAATCTCCCGTGAACGTCAACGGGTAGTTTCAGTATAGCTTGGCGGACTTTGTTGGGTCATCTTCGGCCAATTCACATTTGGAATCTCCCGTAAACGTCAACGGAAAATTTCAAATAGCTTGGCGGACTTTGTTGGGTCATCTTCGGCCAATTCAAATTTGGAATCTCCCGTGAACGTCAACGTGAAGTATCAAAATAGCTTGGCGGACTTTGTTGGGTCATCTTCGGCCAATTCAAATTTGGAATCTCCCATGAACGTCAACGGGAAGTGTCAAAATAGCTAGGCGGACTTTGTTCGGTCATCTTCGGCCTATTCAAATTTGGAATCTCCCGTGAACGTCAACGGGAAGTTTCAGTATAGCTTGGCGGACTTTGTTGGGTCATCTTCGGCCAATTCAAATTTGGAATCTCCCGTGAACGTCAACGGGAAGTTACAGTATAGCTTGGCGGACTTTGTTGAGTCATCTTCGGCCAATTCAAATTTGGAATCTCCCGTGAACGTCAACGGGAAGTATCAAAATAGCTTGGCGGACTTTGTTGGGTCATCTTCGGCCAAATCAAATTTGGAATCTCCCGTGAACGTCAACGGGAAGTTTCAGTACAGCTTGGCGGACTTTGTTGGGTCATCTTCGGCCAATTCAAATTTGGAATCTCCCGTGAACACAACGGGAAGTATCAAAATAGCTAAACGGACTTTGTTGGGTCATCTTCGGCCAATTCAAATTTGGAATCTCCCGTGACCGTCAACGGGAAGTTTCAGTACAGCTTGGCGGACTTTGTTGGGTCATCTTCGGCCAATTCAAATTTGGAATCTCCCGTGAACGTCAACGGGAAGTTTCAAAATAGCTTGGCGGACTTTGTTGGGTCATCTTCGGCCAATTCAAATTGGGAATCTCCCGTGAACGTCAACGGGAAGTTTCAGTACAGCTTGGCGGACTTTGTTGGGTCATCTTCGGCCAATTCAAATTTAGAATCTCCCGTGAACGTCAACGGGAAGTTTCAGTACAGCTTGGCGGACTTTGTTGGGTAATATTCGGCCAATTCAAATTTGGAATCTCCCGTGAACGTCAACGGGAAGTTTCAGTATAGCTTGGCGGACTTTGTTGGGTCATCTTCGGCCAATTCAAAATTGGAATCTCCCGTGAACGTCAACGGGAAATATCAAAATAACTTGGCGGACTTTGTTGGGTCATCTTCGGCCTATCCAAATTTGAAATCTCCCGTGAACGTCAACGGGAAGTTTCAGTATAGCTTGGCGGACTTTGTTGGGTCATCTTCGGCCAATTCAAATTTGGAATCTCCCGTGAACGTCAACGGGAAGTTTCAAAATAGCTTGGCGGACTTAGTTGGGTCATCTTCGGCCAATTCGAATTTGGAATCTCCCGTGAACGTCAACGGGAAGTTTCAGTATAGCTTGGCGGACTTTGTTGGGTAATATTCGGCCAATTCAAATTTGGAATCTCCCGTGAACGTCAACGGGAAGTTTCAGTATAGCTTGGCGGACTTTGTTGGGTCATCTTCGGCCAATTCAAATTTGGAATCTCCCGTGAACGTCAACGGGAAGTATCAAAATAGCTTGGCGGACTTTGTTGGGTCATCTTCGGCCAATTCAAATTTGGAATCTCCCGTGAACGTCAACGGGAAGTATCAAAATAGCTTGGCGGACTTTGATGGGTCATCTTCGGGCAATTCAAATTTGGAATCTCCCGTGATTGTCAACGGGAAGTTACAGTATAGCTTGGCGGACTTTGTTGGGTCATCTTCGGCCAATTCAAATTTGGAATCTCCCGTGAACGTCAACGGGAAGTATCAAAATAGCTAGGCGGACTTTGTTGGGTCATCTTCGGCCAATTCACATTTGGAATCTCCCGTGAACGTCAACGGGAAGTTTCAGTATAGCTTGGCGGACTTTGTTGGGTCATCTTCGGCCAATTCAAAATTGGAATCTCCCGTGAACGTCAACGGGAAATATCAAAATAGCTTGGCGGACTTTGTTGGGTCATCTTCGGCCTATTCAATTTTGAAATCTCCCGTGAACGTCAACGGGTAGTTTCAGTATAGCTTGTCGGACTTTGTTGGGTCATCTTCGGCCAATTCACATTTGGAATCTCCCGTAAACGTCAACGGAAAATTTCAAATAGCTTGGCGGACTTTGTTGGGTCATCTTCGGCCAATTCAAATTTGGAATCTCCCGTGAACGTCAACGTGAAGTATCAAAATAGCTTGGCGGACTTTGTTGGGTCATCTTCGGCCAATTCAAATTTGGAATCTCCCATGAACGTCAACGGAAAATTTCAAAATAGCTTGGCGGACTTTGTTGGGTCATCTTCGGCCAATTCAAATTTGGAATCTCCCGTGAACGTCAATGGGAAGTGTCAAAATTACTTGGCGGACTTTGTTGGGTCATCTTCGGCCAATTCAAATTTGGAATCTCCCGTGAACGTCAACGGGAAGTATCAAAATAGCTTGGCGGACTTTGATGGGTCATCTTCGGGCAATTCAAATTTGGAATCTCCCGTGATTGTCAACGGGAAGTTACAGTATAGCTTGGCGGAGTTTGTTGGGTCATCTTCGGCCAATTCAAATTTGGAATCTCCCGTGAACGTCAACGGGAAGTATCAAAATAGCTAGGCGGACTTTGTTTGGTCATCTTCGGCCTATTCAAATTTGGAATCTCCCGTGAACGTCAACGGGAAGTTACAGTATAGCTTGGCGGACTTTGTTGGGTCATCTTCGGCCAATTCAAATTTGGAATCTCCCGTGAACGACTACGGGAAGTATCAAAATAGCTAGGCGGACTTTGTTGGGTCATCTTCGGCCAATTCAAATTTGGAATCTCCCGTGACCGTCAACGGGAAGTTTCAGTACAGCTTGGCGGAATTTGTTGGGTCATCTTCGGCCAATTCAAATTTGGAATCTCCCGTGAACGTCAACGGGAAGTTTCAGTATAGCTTGGCGGACTTTGTTGGGTCATCTTCGGCCAATTCAAATTTGGAATCTCCCGTGAACGTCAACGGGAAATATCAAAATAACTTGGCGGACTTTGTTGGGTCATCTTCGGCCAATTCAAATTTGGAATCTCCCGTGAACGTCAACGGGAAGTTTCAGTATAGCTTGGCGGACTTTGTTGGGTCATCTTCGGCCAATTCAAATTTGGAATCTCCCGTGAACGTCAACGGGAAATTACAGTATAGCTTGGCGGACTTTGTTGAGTCATCTTCGGCCAATTCAAATTTGGAATCTTCCGTGAACGTCAACGGGAAGTATCAAAATAGCTTGGCGGCCTTTGTTGGGTCATCTTCGGCCAAATCAAATTTGGAATCTCCCGTGAACGTCAACGGGAAGTTTCAGTACAGCTTGGCGGACTTTGTTGGGTCATCTTCGGCAAATTCAAATTTGGAATCTCCCGTGAACGACAACGGGAAGTATCAAAATAGCTAGGCGGACTTTGTTGGGTCATCTTCGGCCAATTCAAATTTGGAATCTCCCGTTACCGTCAACGGGAAGTTTCAGTACAGCTTGGCGGACTTTGTTGGGTATCTTCGGCCAATTCAAATTTGGAATCTCCCGTGAACGTCAACGGGAAGTTTCAAAATAGCTTGGCGGACTTTGTTGGGTCATCTTCGGCCAATTCAAATTGGGAATCTCCCGTGAACGTCAACGGGAAGTTTCAGTACAGCTTGGCGGACTTTGTTGGGTCATCTTCGGCCAATTCAAATTTAGAATCTCCCGTGAACGTCAACGGGAAGTTTCAGTACAGCTTGGCGGACTTTGTTGGGTAATATTCGGCCAATTCAAATTTGGAATCTCCCGTGAACGTCAACGGGAAGTTTCAGTATAGCTTGGCGGACTTTGTTGGGTCATCTTCGGCCAATTCAAAATTGGAATCTCCCGTGAACGTCAACGGGAAATATCAAAATAACTTGGCGGACTTTGTTGGGTCATCTTCGGCCTATTCAAATTTGAAATCTCCCGTGAACGTCAACGGGAAGTTTCAGTATAGCTTGGCGGACTTTGTTGGGTCATCTTCGGCCAATTCAAATTTGGAATCTCCCGTGAACGTCAACGGGAAGTTTCAAAATAGCTTGGCGGACTTAGTTGGGTCATCTTCGGCCAATTCGAATTTGGAACCTCCCGTGAACGTCAACGGGAAGTTTCAGTATAGCTTGGCGGACTTTGTTGGGTAATATCCGGCCAATTCAAATTTGGAATCTCCCGTGAACGTCAACGGGAAGTTTCAGTATAGCTTGGCGGACTTTGTTGGGTCATCTTCGGCCAATTCAAATTTGGAATCTCCCGTGAACGTCAACGGGAAGTTTCAAAATAGCTTGGCGGACTTTGTTGGGTCATCTTCGGCCAATTCAAATTTGGAATCTCCCGTGAACGTCAACGGGAAGTTACAGTACAGCTTGGCGGACTTTGTTGGGTCATCTTCGGCCAATTCAAATTTGGAATCTCCCGTGAACGACAACGGGAAGTATCAAAATAGCTAGGCGGACTTTGTTGGGTCATCTTCGGCCAATTCAAATTTGGAATCTCCCGTGACCGTCTACGGGAAGTTTCAGTACAGCTTGGCGGACTTTGTTGGGTCATCTTCGGCCAATTCAAATTTGGAATCTCCCGTGAACGTCAACGGGAATTTTCAAAATAGCTTGGCGGACTTTGTTGGGTCATCTTCGGCCAATTCAAATTGGGAATCTCCCGTGAACGTCAACGGGAAGTTTCAGTACAGCTTGGCGGACTTTGTTGGGTCATCTTCGGCCAATTCAAATTTAGAATCTCCCTTGAACGTCAACGGGAAGTATCAAAATAGCTTGGCGGACTTTGTTGGGTCATCTTCGGCCAATTCAAATTTGGAATCTCCCGTGAACGTCAACGGGAAGTTTCAGTACAGCTTGGCGGACTTTGTTGGGTCATCTTCGGCCAATTCAAATTTGGAATCTCCCGTGAACGACAACGGGAAGTATCAAAATAGCTAGGCGGACTTTGTTGGGTCATCTTCGGCCAATTCAAATTTGGAATCTCCCGTGACCGTCAACGGGAAGTTTCAGTACAGCTTGGCGGACTTTGTTGGGTCATCTTCGGCCAATTCAAATTTGGAATCTCCCGTGAACGTCAACGGGAAGTTTCAAAATAGCTTGGCGGACTTTGTTGGGTCATCTTCGGCCAATTCAAATTGGGAATCTCCCGTGAACGTCAACGGGAAGTTTCAGTACAGCTTGGCGGACTTTGTTGGGTAATATTCGGCCAATTCAAATTTGGAATCTCCCATGAACGTCAACGGGAAGTTTCAGTATAGCTTGGCGGACTTTGTTGGGTCATCTTCGGCCAATTCAAATTTGGAATCTCCCGTGAACGTCAACGGGAAGTTTCAGTATAGCTTGGCGGACTTTGTTGGGTCATCTTCGGCCAATTCAAATTTGGAATATCCCGTGAACGTCAACGGGAAGTTTCAGTACAGCTTGGCGGACTTTGTTGGGTCATCTTCGGCCAATTCAAATTTGGAATCTCCCGTGAACGACAACGGGAAGTATCAAAATAGCTAGGCGGACTTTGTTGGGTCATCTTCGGCCAATTCAAATTTGGAATCTCCCGTGACCGTCAACGGGAAGTTTCAGTACAGCTTGGCGGACTTTGTTGGGTCATCTTCGGCCAATTCAAATTTGGAATCTCCCGTGAACGTCAACGGGAAGTTTCAAAATAGCTTGGCGGACTTTGTTGGGTCATCTTCGGCCAATACAAATTGGGAATCTCCCGTGAACGTCAACGGGAAGTTTCAGTACAGCTTGGCGGACTTTGTTGGGTAATATTCGGCCAATTCAAATTTGGAATCTCCCATGAACGTCAACGGGAAGTTTCAGTATAGCTTGGCGGACTTTGTTGGGTCATCTTCGGCCAATTCAAATTTGGAATCTCCCGTGAACGTCAACGGGAAGTTTCAGTATAGCTTGGCGGACTTTGTTGGGTCATCTTCGGCCAATTCAAATTTGGAATATCCCGTGAACGTCAACGGGAAATATCAAAATAACTTGGCGGACTTTGTTGGGTCATCTTCGGCCTATTCAAATTTGAAATCTCCCGTGAACGTCAACGGGAAGTTTCAGTATAGCTTGGCGGACTTTGTTGGGTCATCTTCGGCCAATTCAAATTTGGAATCTCCCGTGAACGTCAACGGGAAGTATCAAAATCGCTTGGCGGACTTTGATGGGTCATCTTCGGGCAATTCAAATTTGGAATCTCCCGTGATTGTCAACGGGAAGTTACAGTATAGCTTGGCGGACTTTGTTGGGTCATCTTCGGCCAATTCAAATTTGGAATCTCCCGTGAACGTCAACGGGAAGTATCAAAATAGCTAGGCGGACTTTGTTCGGTCATCTTCGGCCTATTCAAATTTGGAATCTCCCGTGAACGTCATCGGGAAGTTTCAGTATAGCTTGGCGGACTTTGTTGGGTCATCTTCGGCCAATTCAAATTTGGAATCTCCCGTGAACGTCAACGGGAAGTTACAGTATAGCTTGGCGGACTTTGTTGAGTCATCTTCGGCCAATTCAAATTTGGAATCTCCCGTGAACGTCAACGGGAAGTATCAAAATAGCTTGGCGGACTTTGTTGGGTCATCTTCGGCCAAATCAAATTTGGAATCTCCCGTGAACGTCAACGGGAAGTTTCAGTACAGCTTGGCGGACTTTGTTGGGTCATCTTCGGCCAATTCAAATTTGGAATCTCCCGTGAACGACAACGGAAAGTATCAAAATAGCTAGGCGGACTTTGTTGGGTCATCTTCGCCCAATTCAAATTTGGAATCTCCCGTGACCGTCAACGGGAAGTTTCAGTACAGCTTGGCGGACTTTGTTGGGTCATCTTCGGCCAATTTAAATTTGGAATCTCCCGTGAACGTCAACGGGAAGTTTCAAAATAGCTTGGCGGACTTTGTTGGGTCATCTTCGGCCAATTCAAATTTGGAATCTCCCGTGAACGTCAACGGGAAGTTTCAGTATAGCTTGGCGGACTTTGTTGGGTCATCTTCGGCCAATTCAAATTTGGAATCTCCCGTGAACGTCAACGGGAAGTTTCAGTACAGCTTGGCGGACTTTGTTGGGTCATCTTTGGCCAATTCAAATTTGGAATCTCCCGTGAACGTCAACGGGAAGTTTCAGTACAGCTTGGCGGACTTTGTTGGGTCATCTTCGGCCAATTCAAATTTGGAATCTCCCGTGAACGTCAACGGGAAGTTTCAGTACAGCTTGGCGGACTTTGTTGGGTCATCTTCGGCCAATTCAAATTTGGAATCTCCCATGAACGTCAACGGAAAATTTCAAAATAGCTTGGCGGACTTTGTTGGGTCATCTTCGGCCAATTCAAATTTGGAATCTCCCGTGAACGTCAACGGGAAGTTTCAGTATAGCTTGGCGGATTTTGTTGGGTCATTTTCGGCCAATTCAGATTTGGAATTTCCCGTGAACGTCTACGGGAAGTTTCAAAATAGCTTGGCGGACTTTGTTGGGTCATCTTCGGCCAATTCAAATTTGGAATCTCCCGTGAACGTCAACGGGAAGTTCAGTATAGCTTGGCGGACTTTGTTGGGTCATCTTCGGCCAATTCAAATTTGGAATCTCCCGTGAACGTCAACGGGAAATATCAAAATAGCTTGGCGGACTTTGTTGAGTCATCTTCGGCCAATTCAAATTTGGAATCTCCCGTGAACGTCAACGGGAAGTTTCAAAATAGCTTGGCGGACTTAGTTGGGTCATCTTCGGCCAATTCAAATTTGGAATCTCCCGTGAACGTCAACGGGAAGTTTCAGTATAGCTTGGCGGACTTTGATGGGTCATCTTCGGCCAATTCAAATTTGGAATCTCCCGTGAACGTCAACGGGAAGTTTCAGTATAGCTTGGCGGACTTTGTTGGGTCATCTTCGGCCTATTCAAATTTGGAATCTCCCGTGAACGTCCACGGGAAGTTTCAGTATAGCTTGGCGGACTTTGTTGGGTCATCTTCGGCCAATTCAAATTTGGAATCTCCCGTAAACGTCAACGGGAAGTTTCAGTATAGCTTGGCGGACTTTGTTGGGTCATCTTCGGCCAATTCAAATTTGGAATCTCCCGTGAACGTCAACGGGAAGTTTCAAAATAGCTTGGCGGACTTTGTTGGGTCATCTTCGACCAATTCAAATTTGGAATCTCCCGTGAACGTCAACGGGAAGTTTCTAAATAGCTTAGCGGACTTTGTTGGGTCATCTTCGGCCAATTCAAATTTGGAATCTCCCGTGAACGTCAACGGGAAGTTTTAAAATAGCTTGGCGGACTTTGTTGGGTAATCTTCGGCCAATTCAAATTTGAAATCTCCCGTGAACGTCAACGGGAAGTTTAAAAATAGCTTGGCGGACTTTGTTGGGTCATCTTCGACCAATTCAGATTTGGAATCTCCCGTGAACGTCAACGGAAAATTTCAAATAGCTTGGCGGACTTTGTTGGGTCATCTTCGGCCAATTCAAATTTGGAATCTCCCGTGAACGTCAACGGGAAGTTTTAAAATAGCTTAGCGGACTTTGTTGGGTCATCTTCGGCCAATTCAATTTTGGAATCTCCCGTGAACGTCAACGGGAAGTTTTAAAATAGCTTGGCGGACTTTGTTGGGTAATATTCGGCCAATTCAAATTTGAAATTTCCCGTGAACGTCAACGGGAAGTTTAAAAATAGCTTGGCGGACTTTGTTGGGTCATCTTCGACCAATTCAGATTTGGAATCTCCCGTGAACGTCAACGGAAAATTTCAAATAGCTTGGCGGACTTTGTTGGGTCATTTTCGGCCAATTCAGATTTGGAATCTCCCGTGAACGTCAACGGGAAGTTTCAAAATAGCTTGGCGGACTTTGTTGGGTCATCTTCGGCCAATTCAAATTTGGAATCTCCCGTGAACGTCAACTGGAAGTTTCAGTATAGCTTGGCGGACTTTGTTGGGTCATCTTCGGCCAATTCAAATTTGGAATCTCCCGTGAACGTCAACGGAAAATTTCTAATAGCTTGGCGGACTTTGTTGGGTCATCTTCGGCCAATTCAAATTTGGAATCTCCCGTGAACGTCAACGGAAAATTTCAAATAGCTTGGCGGACTTTGTTGGGTCATCTTCGGCCAATTCAGATTTGGAACCTCCCGTGAACGTCAACGGTAAATTTCAAAATAGCTTGGCGGACTTTGGAGGTCATCTTCGGCCAATTCATATTTGGAATCTCCCGTGAACGTCAACGGGAAGTATCAAAATAGCTTGGCGGACTTTGATGGGTCATCTTCGGCCAATTCAAATTTGGAATCTCCCGTGAACGTCAACGGGAAGTTAAAGTATAGCTTGGCGGACTTTGTTGGGTCATCTTCGGCCAATTCAGATTTGGAACCTCCCGTGAACGTCAACGGTAATTTCAAAATAACTTGGCGGACTTTGGAGGTCATCTTCGGCCAATTCAAATTTGGAATCTCCCGTGAACGTCAACGGGTAGTATCAAAATAGCTTGGCGGACTTTGATGGGTCATCTTGGGCCAATTCAAATTTGGAATCTCCCGTGAACGTCAACGGGAAGTTTCAGTATAGCTTGGCGGACTTTGTTGGGTCATCTTCGGCCAATTCAAATTTGGAATCTCCCGTGAACGTCAACGGGAAGTATCAAAATAGCTTGGCGGACTTTGTTGGGTCATCTTCGGCTTATTCAAATTTTGAATCTCCCGTGAACGTCAACGGGAAGTTTCAGTATAGCTTGGCGGACTTTGTTGGGTCATCTTCGGCCAATTCAAATTTGGTATCTCCCGTGAACGTCAACGGGAAGTTTCAAAATAGCTTGGCGGACTTAGTTGTGTCATCTTCGGCCTATTCAAATTTGGAATCTCCCGTGAACGTCAACGGTAAATTTCAAAATAGCTTGGCGGACTTTGGTGGGTCATCTACGGCCAATTCAAATTTGGAATCTCCCGTGAACGTCAACGGGAAGTTTCAAAATAGCTTGGCGGACTTTGAAGGTCATCTTCGGCCAATTCAAATTTGGAATCTCCCGTGAACGTCAACGGGAAGTATCAAAATAGCTTGACGGACTTTGATGGGTCATCTTCGGCCAATTCAAATTTGGAATCTCCCGTGAACGTCAACGGGAAGTTTCAGTATAGCTTGGCGGACTTTGTTGGGTCATCTTCGGCCAATTCAGATTTGGAATCTCCCGTGAACGTCAATGGGAAGTTTCAAAATAGCTTGGCGGACTTTGTTGGGTCATCTTCGGCCAATTCAAATTTGGAATCTCCCGTGAACATCAACGGGAAGTTTCAGTATAGCTTGGCGGACTTTGATGGGTCATCTTCGCCCAATTCAAATTTGGAATCTCCCGTGAACGTCAACGGGAAGTTTCAGTATAGCTTGGCGGACTTTGTTGGGTCATCTTCGGCCTATTCAAATTTGGAATCTCCCGTGAACGTCCACGGGAAGTTTCAGTATAGCTTGGCGGACTTTGTTGGGTCATCTTCGGCCAATTCAAATTTGGAATCTCCCGTAAACGTCAACGGGAAGTTTCAGTATAGCTTGGCGGACTTTGTTGGGTCATCTTCGGCCAATTCAAATTTGGAACCTCCCGTGAACGTCAACGGGAAGTTTCAAAATAGCTTGGCGGACTTTGAAGGTCATCTTCGGCCAATTCAAATTTGGAATCTCCAAAGGTCGTCAACGGTAAATTTGAAAATAGCTTGGCGGACTTTGTTGGGTCATCTACGGCCAATTCAAATTTGGAATCTCCCGTGAACGTCAACGGGAAGTTTCAAAATAGCTTGGCGGACTTTGAAGGTCATCTTCGGCCAATTCAAATTTGGAATCTCCCGTGAACGTCAACGGGAAGTATCAGTATAGCTTGGCGGACTTTGTTGGGTCATCTTCGGCCAATTCAGATTTGGAATCTCCCGTGAACGTCAACGGGAAGTTTCAAAATAGCTTGGCGGACTTTGTTGGGTCATCTTCGGCCAATTCAAATTTGGAATATCCCGTGAACGTCAACGGAAAATTTCAAAATAGCTTGGCGGACTTTGTTGGGTCATCTTCGGCCAATTCAAATTATTATGTCGCTGAGTATAACCGATCTCGAGATATCGTGAGCGAAGCGAACAAAGAATTACCACGATTAACGATCAATATAGTACTGTAAATACTGTAAAAGCTGTAAGAACTTCAATTTTATCAAACACATCGGTATTGCTTTGTACATATTGTCTTGGATTTTATTCCAGAAAACAACTTTGGAGACATAGAAAAAAATGTTCTCAAAATCCTAGAACCAGGATCCTACACAGATTTTGGGACAAAATTATCTTTTGAAAGAAATGAAATATCATTCAAAACTGTACGAAACAGTTTTTCCAAGAATGAGAGCAGATTTAATATCTTTAACTGCAAATAAAGATCCCTTAATATGCTCATACGGATCACGTTATCTTTTAACCCACAGAGATAAACATCAAATTAACGTAACTTCCAGGAAAATGAGAGAGTTGGCTAAAGTTTTGTTAGAAGGGAAAAAGATACAACCAAAAATATCAAATCTTTTACAGGTTTTAAAACCGGAATATTTCGATATTTTTGTTGAAAAGGTAAAAGTATGTGCTAGCTATGATGCTGAAACAGATAAATATAATGCGCCCTCCTTCGCTATGAATATAAGCACTTCTTTAAAAGAATGTTGTGAAATTGGAATTACTTATGCAATAAAGAAGAAATACAGCTTTGAAGGTAAATCTGCATCTGAGGCTGAAGCCGAGCTTCGTACAACTATTCTTTTATTAAAGTCGAATTTGAAGTTCGAAATATCACACCAAGCTGCGAACAATCTTCATTTTAATAAGATGAATAAAATTACAATTGTTCCACTAGCAAGTAATATCAAATTATTTAGAGAATACCTTATAAAAGAAGGCAGTGAGGCAGCGTTATTGTTAAACAGTAATGAGTGTAATGCACATGCTTTCCGAAAATTGGTTGAGATTACATACTGTGCAGAAAACGAGTAGGGGAACTTCAAAGGCTTCCTCTAAATCTATACGAGAAAACTGCAGATAATCAAATTTATGAAGAATTCAAGGACGTAATAAGGCCAATTGAAATGATGCTTATACAAAAATTCAAACGTGTTGTCATTCAGGGAAAAAGGAAGGTGACCCCTGTTTTATTTAGCTTTGACGTGCAACAACATATAGATCTGTTAATTAAATCAAGAAAAAGATTTGTTCCATCCGAAAGCATATTTATTTTTGCTAATATAAATACTAATAATCCAATCGGCTACAAGGTATTGCAGAAACACGCAAAAATGGCTAAGCTAAAACATCCGGAAGCGATATCTTCAAGAACACTTAGAAAACATTTAGCAACAATCTCTCAGTTATTTCAATTGAATGACCAAGATATAGAGCAGCTAGCTACTTTTATGGGCCATACATCCTCAATCCATCGAAGCGAATATAGGCTACCGGACGATGTTTTCCAAATAGCCAAAATTGCTAAGTTGTTGTTAGCAATGGAAAGCGGTGAAGGAGCTAGCCATAAGGGTAAATCGCTTGATGAAATAGAAGGAATTTTGACGAAGATTTACTACAAACTGTTGATGGAAATGAAGATGATAAAAACAGTCATATATTTAAAAAAAAATATATATATATATATTATGGTCTATTTGATGAGTTTATAAACCTTTACAATTATATGATACATAACTAAATTTTAGTTATATATTTAGGGTTACTTTCATTTGTTATAACAAAACAAATTTAAAGAATTTTGAAACTGTTTTTATTTTAATTGATTAAAATAACATTTTATATAAAATTGATTTTGTTATTGTTTTCCACAATGTGTTTTTTTAAATATATAATATTAATAATTTAAAAGTATTGTAAAAACATCCTAAAGAAAAAAATCAAGAGGACATTTATATTTTCCTATGAGATCTCTAAAAGTTTATAGTTCATTATCTCCTCCATATGAAATGTCCTTGTTTGAACTGTTCTGTACGAATGTACAAAAAATGTAATGTTTTTTTAAAGTAGTAAAACAAATTCTATGATGGTATTCTTAGAGGTTTTTTATCTTAATAAAAACAAAATTTTAAATTGGACCGATTTTAAGCTGGCTGCATTAATTCTGTTGAAAATAGAGAAAGAATTTTATACTTATATACAAGTAATTAATTAGTCTGAAGATGGAGTAAATCTCCGAAACCGGTCGTGAATAATTAAGAAAAGGAAATCACGTGAAGGAGGAAACAAATAGTAAATAAACATTATTTAGTATTAATTATATTACATAATTACATAAAATACAGATAAATTTACCTTTTTTCGCCTGAAAAAGGATAAGTCGTGAGATTTTAAATGAATTAACTACAATTAATTGTAGATAATTCAAAATTAAATGTTAAGAAAAATTTACTTCTTTTTGCCTGTGTAAAGCGGAAAAAAATATTGCTTTTATAATAAATATTCTTAATTGAATTTTCTTAGAAACAGCGAATTAAAATTTTATATTTTTTTTGTCAGTCATAAAATACATTTTTGTGATAATGGTAAAAAGTATGATAAAAATTGGTAACTACAGGTACCGTTTTGAGACACGAACCATTTTTGTAGTTTATGTACTTTTTCAAAATTTATTTTAATTATTTTTATAACGAAATCCCATGTAATACTTTTAAGAAGAAAAAAAACCTTTGTTTGAAACTTAAATAGAAAAACTCTTTGCAAGGATATTTGAGGGGTAGGAAATTCTATTTTCTATGTAGTTCTAAAAATGCCTAATGATCTTTCGGAAACTATTTATAATTTACTACACTTGAGTAAAGCTAAAATGTTTACTTATTCTGTTAAGTATTGTATTAAAGAATTTTTATGGGAGCATTGTTGTGATTACGGATAGGTGAATGGTTGTACCATTCTTCTAAAGTTTCATTTACAAACATAGTTGAGTTTTATTAAATTCACAGTGATAAATAGATTCTAAAACGTGAAATTTATCACAGTTACTCTTTTAAAACCAACTTCCCACAAAAAAATATAAAACAATTTTTTTAAAACATGTAGGGATGCTAAGCAGTAGAGTTGTGAGTTATTGAAATAAAATATTTTTTCATGAAATTTACTACACCTTACAATAACATTAAAAAAAACCTAAATAAACCCTATACTTAAGAAGCAAAAAACTTTAAACGTGTACTTGTTTCTGAAGCTTCTCTTTATGTTGTCATAAAAAAATCTAATTAACCATTTGTTAAAAATGGCTCAGAAGTTTTAAAAAAAGCTATCAATGTGAAATACGGCAATGTTGCCAGATCTACAGCTGCCACAATGATTGTCCAAAGGTGAAATTATTCAGTATCTAAATATACACAGGGCGATTGAAGCGCTCTAAGCGGAAAAAGCTGAAACTTCTATAATATACACTTTTTTCATTATAACATCATTATGGCAGCAGAGCTGGTTTTTAATACATCATTTTATTTGGTTATTTTATGATGAGTTATTGAAATAACTACTGACAGGGTGATATTAAGGTCTGCTTTAGTATTTCATGAACATTTTTCTTTTATAGATCCTTTTGGTAATGAGAAACACTGGGAATTCAAAGTGGCAACCGTAGCCTATACTGCTGCCACAAACACTCGGCTGCCACTTTAAATGTAAAAATGGCAATGTACGGTTCTCATAATGATAGCAGGATGTAAATATATATATATATATATATATATATATATATATATATATATATATACTGATAATTTTATCTTTGCACCATTATCATCTCGTAAACTACTGATCTGTCGAAAAACTGTAAATGGGGAATTTTCTTTACTTTTCATGGTATTTTCAAGATTTAAAAATTTGTTTTGCAAACTTATAAGATTGGTCATTAACCAATATTGCAGCCAATTTTAAAAATTTCTTATGAAATTCCCTAAATGGTGATGTTTTCTGATTGTGTACAATATTCTAAGCCTTTTAATCTTTATTATTTTAATATACTCACTTTTTTAGGAGTTTAGGCACTTACAATTTCGAAAAATTAACGTGTGATGGATTTCGGTAAATGATTTTTCGTACTTCCCATTGTTAAATTCAAGTTTAAAATGTAATTAAACATAGTACAGGAAGTGTGAACACCATCTCAGGACGAAACATAAAATAAATAATTTGTGGAACAGATAGAAAATAGTTAAATCAGGAATTAAATAGACAGAAAAATCACACCGTATGAAAATTTGTTATCAGGTCTGAACTGTTGAGTTCACAGTAGTTAGTTTCCCAAACTTGAATGAGAAAGATGTTTATGACTATTTGTGTGTACGGAAGCAAAACAGTATTTTTTAGACTTCTATTAAGGTTTAAATATCGTAATTACTTGATTTTGTAATTATTGTTTTCTTAATTTAAACTTGTTTAACTCTAAAAGATATTTATATTGTTTTCGTTTTATCATTATTTAATTACACAATGGAGTTTACCAAACGTAAGAAGGTTGATAAAATAGAAGTCTATTTTACATGTCATAAGAACAGCGTACTGGCACTAAATAGAGACCGTACAGAGACCGCTTTCCAGATAGAAGTGTGCCTGATTGAAGGGTTTACCAAAGTTTTATCTGTTCCACAAATTATTTATTTTACATTTAGTCTTACATTGGTGTTTAAAATTCCTATGCTATGTCTAATTAAATTTTTAACTTGATTCAATAATGGGAAGTACGAAAAATGGATACCGAAAAATGAATCACATGTCAATTTTAAGCGCATATAACGTCTAAATGAGTTGCTTTATATAAGAAATAATAATGATCAAAAAAGTCATAATATTTTACCTAAAATATCAAAAAACTAAAAAATATAGTTTGTTAATTGAGGCCATTTTTTTTAAGTTTGCAAAAGGGATATTTAAATACCATGAAAAAGAATAATTTCCCCCATTTACGTACAGTTTTCGACAGATCAAATAGTTTACAATATAATAATGGTGCAAAGATAAAATTATCAGTATGTAAATATATATTATTTAAGAAATTAATTTTATTACTTTTTTCTAATATTTTATTTGATGTACATTGGGAAATCTCAGACTAAAACTTTTATGTTTCTATTAAGTATGATAGAGAAGTATATATATTAATAAATGAAGATTATATATATAACTAAATAATTTTTTAAAGTGTAGTTCGTT